>OU611897.1:10000000-10600000 GCA_914767815.1 Eupsilia transversa | reverse complement strand
TACTGCTCGAGCTGGGGTATAACACTGCCCAACCTGGTGTTTGAAACCGGGACTCTACTCCCAGCAGTCGCGCTTGCGACCAACGACGCAGCTCAAACTCAAAGCATTTATTTCAATAAAATAATTTACAGGCATTTTTGAATTGTCAAGGCCTTGAATTGTCAGCCTGTGGTCAAATCTTATTTAAGAATTTATTTGTTTTGCAAAAATAAAAACCAAGAATTACAGATAACACTTCAGATCAGTCTTCCAGAAACTAGTCTTATATTATAACTTTTGTCAACTCCGTTTCACCCCCAACATTCAATATTCCTCCACTACATACAGTATTAGTGGTAGACTTTCTGTCCGCTCAGTGGCAACACAAAGAGGACCTGTTTTCTTACTGCGAAATAATAGGAAAATGAACGCGGAGTGAAAAGAGGAGGCCGGAGGGGTGCGGCGGGGGACGGGCAGGGTAAATTAATTTTGTTACTATATTTTCTATTCAAGGCGACGTAATGGCGTGAAATTGATTAACGGAGTTTAGATTGGATGTTATTATAACGTGAAAGGGGGAATTATGGTGATAATAATTGTATTAGGATGTGTTTCCGAGTTTTGAGATGATAGTGAAGAGTGGGAACACTTTCTTAGATATTTATGATATTAACTCTTATGGCATAAATTATATTTAACGTTAGACAGAAAGTTAGCCATGTCAAGGTAGTTGAGATATGGATGTTACTGAATTTCAGAACATCAAAACTGGGTTAATTAAGGATTGCTATCGAAATCAGTGCTTCCTGTTATAAATATTGGATAATATTAAGCTCTATACTGAGTTCTGATACGATTAACGTTTATTAAATTAGGTTAGACGGAAAAGAAAATAACAAAAAAGAAAAGTTGATAATTTACAGACCAATGCGTCATGTTCTAGCGAAGTTCAAACGTCTCCCACGTTTGAATAATATTCATTTGCATTTCATTTCAATGGTTTACCCAAGCACAATGTAGGGTTCCGTAGTTGGGATGAATTTAACTCAAAAACAAACTTAACATTGTAGTTGAAAAACATGTTCTCCCATACGGATTGTATTGGAGAACATTTTTTTTGAAACTGCAAATTATTAAGGGTCGATTATTACGGGTTAAATTGTAGAGCCTACTTATTTTCCTTTTAATTTAGTTACATACTATTATCTTGATTTTTTTCACATGTCTAAAACTAACCATTAGCTGGCAGGGGGACACTTCACTCTAACAAAAATTAGCACTTCAAACAAACCCTGAATCCAAAAAATGTCACTCACAATATTTTATAAAGATAGACGAGAAAAAAGAAAAACATCCCCACATTACGTCGTAGGTATCCAAAAAAAAATTTACATGATTTTATTATACCACTTTTTTGGCGTGATTGTTATGTATATTCCTGCCACATTAAAACTTTCTTGTACTAAGTGTCTCTGGGCTAAGCCGCCGGCAGGCGGACAGACAGACTGATCTTAAGGGTTCCTTGTTGACTACGGAACCCTAAAAATTTGAATTGATTTAATTGGTAAGAAAGTAACGGACAAAGCTGTAGAATAAATTCCGGAGTCCGCGCACAATATCTTTTCAGAATAGTGAAGGTTCTTCTATTTCCTAAACTAACATCAAAATCCTTTTACAATAAAACTACAATTAACAACAAAGTCCGTATCGAGACCATCACGGCACCTTACGAGCCTGTCACGCCATCCACGCTTCACGCCACCTTCACGCGCGCCACGTCTCTAGCGTGTTATTGTTGTGTCCCGCCCGAAATTGCCAGCTTTTGTCGCCTTCACGCGCGAATCCACTCCAAATGCTACTAAAAGCGCTATTTCTCAACCGTCGGTAAACGTTCAGGTTGAGCGGATCCACTACCTCCCCCAATAGGGGGTGGGAAGGGGGTGAAATGCATTTAGAACGTTTTTCTCCGTCGTAGTTTGTAGCCGCTGCATTGTCGACCGGACAATGGCACGAAAGCGATTGTTTTCGTCAATTCGATTGTCAACCGAGTTATGATTCGACAATGGACGGTTTTAATTTACTTTTGAACGTCTGAGCGTCTGGTATCGAGTCGCGAATGATACCGCCGGGAACAATGAGGACGGTTTCTTTCTTTCCCTTTTTACACTTGAATAAATGTTTTGGCTGACTTTTGGCGTTTTGATTGCTTTTGTGTGGTTGTTCAGCGATGGTGTTTATGTTAAAGTGTTGAGGTTTCGTTACTCACTTTAACGTTTGATTTGTCATTTGCATTCACGAGGACTAATTGAATTTATTGCTACTAGTAAACTATTGTAGTTTTTTTTAAAAGCTCCCAATTGTGTCATATTATAGTACTAATCCTGTTTTATTTTCAGTAATACACATATCAATTTGTTATAGCACGTTAACAACATTTGAAGTTTACAAATTATTCGTTTTATTGCTGTCTAGGTGGCCATTTACTGAACCTTGCGTGACGGACAAAAGGTTAATCATGTCGACTGTGTTTACATTTACATCGGCTGGAGCATTTCTTAGCAATAAAACACGTAATAAGGTACGGACCATTGCCTACCAGCAAATATTTGCTTATTTACACACGTCTTTGAATCTAGTTAGAGCGTAAACAGAAAGAAATTGAACATCGAGTATTTTCTCCAATAGATTCAAATTGGATTTAAATTCAATCTTAAACTGTTTGTTATGCCGTGGGATTCCCATTTAACGATTATAAATTCATTGCTATAAGCCTGGCATTTGAGATTTTTTTATGTTCACAATCAAAACGATTGAAATCGGCTTTCATTTGAAGAGATCTTGGAATTTGAAGATCGAATTTTTTGATAGCTTTATCTTTGATCTTCTTTTGACTTTTGAGTCGAAGAATATAATCTTTGTCCGGCTAATTCTTAATCTGAATTGTGCACATCAATTTCCCGTCCAATTTGACAATTCGTCTTGAACATTCCACTGTCTCAATGTTAGCCTTTGTCTTCAAAAACACTGATTTGATCTTGAGGTACGTCAGCCGTGAAATAATCTCTTGTCTAAAATTTCTGTTTAAAAACAAAATGGCTGAAAGTTCTGGAGCGTTCTGGAGTATTCTGTACTTTGGGATGGCTGTTATCAGCAATTTGGACACACACACGAGTATGAAACTAATTAACCGTCAACCTTTGTCCATTCCGAGTCACAATTACATACAATTAAACGTGGCCTAAAATAATATTGGAGTTAATTTGGACGAAGTTCTAAATGGTGTTCCGCAGGGTTTATGTTGGGACCCTGTGGCATTAAGGCGGGTTGGGGTGTTTCTGACCGCTGGTTTCAATAAAAAGGCTGGAATTAGCTCGGGTGTCAATTAACGCGGCGATTAATGAGGACCAGAAGGGTGGATGTTTCACCGTGTTTACAACCTCCGGTGACTCTTATATTGGATTTAGGCTGCTGTTATTTGAATACTAACTTTGTTTTTTGTAATTCTTGTTTTATTTTCTGTAGGGTTATAAAGAGCTGATTGAGTTACAGGTAACGATCTGTTTTAGAAACCAATTTAGAATTCAAGTAAATATTTAAAATAAATGAATACCTACCTACATGAATCCATCTACTGGACATTGCCTTAAACCTCTTACCGGTTTAAAGTTATCCAGAGTCGTCATCTTCACGACAGCTTGGCAGTTGCGTACCTTGCAGCAGTAAATCACAGCAACATGACAGGTAGTCTTACTAGCATTGTTCGTGTAGCTTCTGTTACACAATGGTCAGTTTTAGACACATTTCAAGATCTGCAGACAGATTACTGACCGCTTACATGGGTGCCTTAGACGATGTGAATCATAACAGAAATGTGAAGAGCGGGCAAATGCTTTAATTCCTAAATGTAATTGATATTTCAGTCTCGAATTTTCTCAAAAGAGTATTAAATGTCAATGCGTTTTAAGCAATTTCATAGGTTGTGAATATCACGATAATACTCAGACTTGGTAAAAATGACCTCCGGGGTCTCGCCACTGTGGCGACATACAGGAGGTCCAGCATAGCATCCTGTATTGAAACAAAATTCTTGGTACATGATTATGATATATAGTAACTTTAATAGAAAATATACCAAATAACACCTGTTAAGATACAACAAGTTGGCTAGCTTTTCATAACAAGAAACTAAAATAAGTATATAATCATCATTTCATAAGTACAACCAAAATCACTTTAATCCTTTTCATCTTCAAACTCAGAAGTACAAACACAGTGGGAAGACATAGTTCCTTCTACTAACCAAGAATAAAGGACTTCCTCCCAACTTCTGAGCCTGCTTTAAACACACACAGCTCATTCCAAAAACAATATTGTTTTAATGAAATAGCTAAAGTGAAACAAACATGAAACATTTCAGGTATACATTACGACTCGTCTTAATTTGCTGACAACTCTGAACTTAACATCGAAAAGATATACGTTATTATTTCCGACAGAGAGCAAAGCTTCCGGAGGGTTGTGTAACATAGAAGCGACAGCGTATGGTATACAATTTCGATTCGAGTTTTTTTTAAAGCTTTTATTTAACTTCACTTGTATGTATGTCCTGGAAGTATGTCCTGGAATATTACAATCAATATTTCACCCACTTCCACTAAAGCTATCGGGCTGAAATTTGGCATACGTGTTTGGTTTTCGTGACAATGCATGATAAAAGCATTTTTTTTTTAATAATAATTTGTGTCTAACATATAGACCAATCTACTGATGAAGCAAATCATTCTAGCAATCTTCAGGAAACAAACTGTTCTTCAAGTACTCTCCACAGTATACTTCAAGTCCATGATGATTAAGAAGCAGTGTCTAGCTTGATTATTATTGTGTCTCTTACGTAACGATACTTTTGCTGTTCTTTGCTCATTTTGTTCTTAGTAATCCTAGTGCTACAAGCGTCAAAGACGATGAACTATACTGAATAGGTCGAGAATACGAAAGGTTAGTCCAAGCCATAAAGTTACGATTGCAATTCTACTGTCTCTTTCTTTCACATACTTTGCTTCATCATTGAATCTTCCTTCTTCTACTCTTTTTATTGACTTCTATTTTAAAATCTTTTTCTCTTTGCAAAAAATATTTTTTAGTAATCGCCTCCGTTCATATAGTGTGTCGTCTCCGGTGTCGGCATTACACCAAGCTTCTTAACTGCGTACATTTCGCGACAAGTCGTCGTGTATATTCTCAGTGAGGCGCCTGTTGCCTGCGCTGCTAATGATTGCCGGCGTTATTAACTCAGATACGAACTTGAATTCATGTTAGTCTTAGAGCGGCTGGAACAATATTTTGTGAGAGTGAGTTATTTTGAAGAAAGATTTTGCTCAAGTCTTAGTTGTTGATGACAAATGAAATGGTGATACCAAAACTAGGAAGAAAGGCCGAAATTGGCAATTCTTTGTAATTGTTATTAATTAAGTAAATTCGCAATTAATTCGAAGAATTAAATAATGATATACATTGAACTGACCTGATCTGACTGTTGAGGACCTGATTATTTTTTCTGGCCCGTACCTACTTATTAAATTATCAGTACCAGTACTTACTTATTAAATTCATGGAAAAATATTTTAATTGTGG
The DNA here is from genome assembly GCA_914767815.1 of Eupsilia transversa. Taxonomy (NCBI): domain Eukaryota; kingdom Metazoa; phylum Arthropoda; class Insecta; order Lepidoptera; family Noctuidae; genus Eupsilia; species Eupsilia transversa. Next base: position 10,594,390 of record OU611897.1, on the reverse strand, counting down.
TATCATTTGAAGCTACAATTGTATTCTATATTGAATATTACAACAAAATGACATGATTATTTTGTAAAATTATTATTTTAATTATTGTGAATGTGAGGACTATGTGGATCTTTTATTTTTGTTTTCTTTTATTTCTCAGATAAAGGTTTGGCAGTTTGAGTATCTTATGCGGCCTACCCATACCTATGTACTTTCTTTAATATTGTTCGTCGAGTCGCTGAGCTCCTTAAGTTCTGAGCTGAGCTCCACGATTACTGATAAGTGCTTGCACTGACTGGACAGGTCCAGTAAGATCTGTATGGTTCTTTCCTCAAAAGACCGCATTTCAGACACTAATCTACATGGTCCTCATATGGCCTGGCCAAGATTATGTCTGAAATTTAAAAGAGACTGCGATCTGTGCGTTTGTTTCTCTTTCTTCTCAGAGTAATCAGATAGGATACCTCATCTATCTTAGTTTTAATTTTTTTTAAATATGACGTGTAAAAGTGATTTCGGTATCCTATTTAAAGAATAAACGATTTCATTTCATATTTAAATAGATTTTTGTTACATTAAAATAGCGGACTAATAAATGACAGTTTTCTTTTGTTTCCGTAGACGATTGCGACTTCTAATTATTAAATTCCTTTTTATCATTTCTATACCATCTTCATCTCTCAAAGACACGGCAGCAAGTGGCTTACCATCCTCGCCTTCGCCTACAACCCCCGCCAGCTTCTCTGCCCACCCCCTAAGCGCATGTCGGGAACAAAGAGCTACTACTTTTAACGACCAATTACTGTTGCTTACCGTACGAAGACTTTGTCATCGTTAGAGACCTTTGTCGAAGATATGGACGTTTTTGTGAAGAATTTGGACATTTTATTCTTTAAACGGTTTATGGAACAATATTCTATAGTGTTTGGTTCAAAAGTATCTAAAGAAGCATAAGTAATTTTAGTGTTAGTAAGCAATGGTCGAAAGTTATCGTTTCGTATAATTATCTGAACATGTTGCCTTTGTAGTATTTCCTTTCATATCTACTCGATCAAGCAGTCAAGATTTTGAAACTAAATTGGTTGTAATACTAATATTTTTTCTCTGTGTTGATAATTTAATACATTGCTTCAGTTTTAAATAGAGTACCCAATGTTACCATGTACACCTAGTCGGCTCATAACCCTATGGTTCCACAAAATACTACTAAGCAGGTTCTGCCCGCGGCTTCGAACACGTGAAAGAAATATATCATATAGCATTCTACAAATGGTGTACATCCTATCAATGAAAGATTTTTGTAATGGAATCTGAACTTGTATTACCACTTATAAACACTATTACTTGTTAGTTTACATTCGTTTTAAACCAAAATTAAGTACATTTTATTTCGGTTCGGTTATATATTTATTTTCTCAAAGAACAAATTACAGTTCACATAAAGATAAAGTTATCTACAATAGAAAATACTATTTATTACGAAAGTCCCAGAAAACATAAATAGTTTTTTATTCAAGAAAAATATATTTTAGTAAAACTTATTTGTCTAATATATTACATTTCATAGGCTTCTGTAAATGTGGGTATACTTGAGCACTCTCATTTCATTCTCATAATCCATTCACGGTGCCGATACGGGATAAGTATGACAAAATATAATAATATACGTCATAGAATCCCTGTTTCATTTGAACTTATCACTTTCAGGATTACCAACCTTTGATTCCAACACGCCCAGGTTTAATAACCATCTACCTAAAAGCTTAAGCTAAAGAGACCAGCTACCTTTCAATCCATATTATTAAAGCCTCGGTACGAAGTGTGGCGAAAGTTGCTGAACTCGCGGCTGGAAAACTTTCTTACTCATAATTAACGTTACCACACCCCCCGCACCCCTCGGCTTTCGGTACAGGATTATGTAGATAATGTTGGGTTATACCTCAGACTAAGTATATACCATGTTTTAGCATGGTTGTAGTTTCTGAAGGGTTAAGCAGAGATGTACAACATTAAATTTAGGAATTAAGGCTGGCGTGTCTTCGTATACAGGAAACAATTTTAATCTCCAGGTTGCTAATGAGAATTTCTTAACAGTTTTACTAAGAATTTCTTAACAATTTTATCAAGAATTTCTTAGCAATTTTACTAAGAATTTCTTGAGTGCTGAAAATAAACTCTCCCTACTGATTCCAAGAAAAGAGTATCATTTCAGTTTAGCGTTACAATTTAACAGCTTTTAGAAAATCTATTTTCCGACAACATGCTCAGTATTTTTCTAGCAAACCTACTCATAACTTTATTTTCCAGATCCTTTTACATCTACAAGACCAACCCTTCAACAATGATCTCTCTAACCCTCTATTTCACCGCAACAACCATAAAATTTCAAAATTACTCAAAAAAATTACGATTTTAGTACCCAAAATTAATTAAAATATTCATAGCCATCTTCTTCCGCTTTTTACGTCAATGTTGGCAACAAGTGTCAGTTTGTGACTGGCGTTTAATAATTAACGAGCGCCCTCTGGCGGACACCGGCGCTTCGTTAGCTGGAATCAAATATTTATGGTATTCTGCTATTAGATGGATGAGCTTGGGAGAGGCAGTAGTATATCTATTGTGTGGAAAATAATCTATGGAATAGATATATTGATCATAAATATGTTACATGCTAAACATGCCATAGATGCTTATAAGCCAAAAATACATTGATTAGAACCGAAATTAATCAAACCGTTTTTAATCAATATCTCTTTGTCTCTTATAGAGATATTACAAAGTGTGAGACACAAATCACGGTAGCATGATCTATGCCTATAACTAAACTTTCTACACCAATGTTACAAAAGTTTAGTCATCTATCTAATCAAAGTTATCAGAGCCATTAAATTGTCTTTCAGAACAAGAATACGAAGTAAACAGTCCTGTTACAGACAGACACACGGTATAAATGTATTAATAGAGTCCCTTTGGAATCCTTTGGGTACGAAGCCCTAAAAACTCTAGAGGTGCATATAAAGAACCTTCTTTGTTCCTCCGTCCTTCTTTGGCATGTGCTGGTGTAGCAAATACGTTAATCTAATGTTTTGTGTTTCTTTGTTTTGTAATGTTAATTACTTTACATACTATTGTATAGAATTAAGCTCTTCTAACTTAACAAACACATGACTGTGTTGCTGGGGAATTTGTTGCGTCACTTCTTCTTCCCAGCTAAAGCACTGGGAAGTGGTGAAATGAGGTCGTTTTGGGAGACTGTCTATGTAAATATAAAGTTCAAAAACTGCCGATTCACAGTCTAATTTGAATAAATTACTTTTGATTTTGTTACTTTGCTGATCAGCTAATCCTTTCACCATAACATCAGCTATATTCATACAATCCTCGAAGCTATCTCCCACAATACCAAAATCAATCATTACTTTTCCAATCATCTCTAACACCATCTAATCCATCAGCAAGACCTTTTATGTAATAGTCGCGATCATTTGCCTCATTTGTCATCGTCCCTGTGTTCAACCATAGTATGCTATTAATTCCCACGTATCAACCTGTGGATTAATTACGGAGTTAATAGGCTTGAAGATGTCATTATGTTTGTATAGAAGGTTGTGATTGGATGGATACAACCTATGTATTGATTAGATAGTATAAAGGGAGCTGGTGGAAGTTATTTCTAATATGGTATTGAAAGAATAGGGTGGGTCTACTATAGGTACATCTCTGCCTAACCCTTCGGAGAATACAGACGTGATGTTATGTTATTAAAAAGAATGTAGTGAAGTTCTTCATTGATTTCGAAAAAAGCATAGCTGTAGTTACTTTTGGAAACCACTTTTGGACTTACAAGTATCCTAATAAACCACTGTATCTGATAAATTAGGAAATACTTTTATAATAATCACCGCTTTATTTGATTATCATGCTTTTACTTTATATTCATAAGTTTTATTATAATATACATAAGTAAGTAATAACAGATTTTTTTAGTGTCTCTACACAACCTATTTATGAAAACCCCCAAAATCATAAATCAACATTGACAGTGCAATTAACAATGTCTCAAAATATGTCTCCGTCGAACACAATCCTGCACTTTTCATAATTAACCGAATAATAACAAAGAAAATAAACTAGTAAATTAAAACGGCAGTAAATCCTAGAACTGACTGCGACAATACAAATAACAATACAGTAAGTTCACTCTTTTAAATAGATTATAAATGGAGCTCAGTCAAGAACACTAACTAACACTTTGATGTAGAAAAAAACACAAACTCAAACAGGTATACCTACTTGTATAGTCAAATACCTAACAAATGCGTTCTATACTTATTTTGAACTTCAACAGTATGATCAATCAAACAAAAAAACCAAATATATTATATTTCACATACTCGTAACTTATGAAAGGTCAGAAATTAGGTGTACGGTTCCAATCGGGTTGTTTCCTACGGAGACGAGCCGGCAAAAAACTCCACGGGCATTATGTTATAAAAATAATTGTCTTTTACAATATTTCCAAATTACAGTGTTATTCGTTACGGGACAGGTCTACACACCTGTCAACAAGTATCAGGCACTTAACCAAGTAGAAAATGGTCAAGAAATCGAGTCATCTACGAGTCTACAAGGTCTACAATGTTCTCACATTCACTAAATATACATTGTATAAGACCAGAATGATTAAATCTGAACAATTTCTACAGCTCTCGTAGCTGCGTAATAATTCTTTTAATTTAGTTCTTATCAAGATACAGGATCAACTCTTGATTGTACAGTCAGGCTAAAAAACGTACCTATACATGTTCAAGAAATAGTTTGATTGTGTATAAATTCGTGTTCAATGTGTAGCAACAGAACACAAATAACTTGATGCAATATTATAGATAATTAAATGAATTCTTCTCGATGTTTATTTCATCTGTTTCAGGGTGACTGTACGCTGAATCTGGCATTCCTAACGTTAAACCGATTACAGGGACTGTGTCGATAGTGAACTGTATATCTTTGTATAGAATATTGTCATGACTATAGACATTCTGTGTGTCTCTGTATCGTGTTCGCCCGTTGGCAACGACTAAATATCTCGGCTGGATGTTTATTTTTATTTCCTTTGCCTGCCCCGTTTGTGCAAGTAATGGCGCTTTTAAAACTATTGCTATACGCTCTGTTGTTTTGTGTTATTGCAATAGTAATAGTTGACCAGCTGCAACTTTGGGTATTAGTCACAGTTAAATAGACGATATTATGGTCGAGCGCGGAAGAACTACCGTTCAAATTGATCAATCAGTAATGTTAAGTTGTACCACTGTCAGTTCATGTATTGAGGTGTCTAGCTGTTTGGTACACATCGAGATTCATTCGAGCCTCAGGGAGTATGTTAAAGTTTCGGATTCAGATGTCATACTGGACCAATTAATATGGCCGTGCACGACTCTGAGCTAATATTTGCATCTATATCAGGGCCTCGCACTGGAAGTTTGACAGATGACCAAATACAGTGAAGATGAAAGAAGAATGCGAAAAATCGAGTGTTTTATTGTGGTGCACCTTGGAAGACAGCTGGCGAATAGTAGACTGCAATAAACTAGGTGATTGGTTGTCCACTACATCATTTCATTGTAACCTCTAAAATCTATATTCCAACTCATTTTCACACGAGCTATCAAATACAATCATTATCATTGACTGCATTTCCTGTATTCCCTGTTCACAAAATAGGTAAAAAAGGTTTGCTTCATACAACTAGCGAACAAGCACGCACACATAGACACGGTTCTACGTACTGCGAGTGCGCGACAACATAGACACGGTTCTACGTACTGCGAATGCGCGCACACATAGACACGGTTCTACGTACTGCGCGTGCACGCACACATAGACACGGTTCTACGTACTGCGCGTGCACGCACACATAGACACGGTTCTACGTACTGCGAGTGCGCGCACTCGCGACTGGCATTTGTTTCAGATCGCCGTACGTGCGTGTCTATGTGTACGTACGTCTGTTTTCGCTCGCGATATTGGCGCGGCTTTCTGTACCTATCTGCTTTGTGCGCTGTGTATTCATAATTAAGGCTCGTACAGACTGGCGTGATATCGCGGGCGCGACAAGCCGTTAAACTACATCATAATTAGGTATATAATTACAATGGTAATGTGGAAGATGATTATTGTTTAGGAAAAAAATAGCCGATGGTAATGTTCGTGTTTGAGGTCCTGTTTTGTTTATAATTATTTATTATTCAACTGAATAAAAAAAAAACTATTCCACCGAACCGCACTTAACAAAATTTCGTTTCTGTGCCGTTTGTGGAACAGCGTATTCGCCGAACGGTCAAGTGCGGTTGAAATCGGAGCTTTAAGTGGTATACAGTTCGCTTAGTAACGTAACGTTATGTAATGAATTGGATATTACATGTAAAATATACCTTATTTTTTCTCAGCCAAAAGAATTCGGGGAAGTTCAACTCTCTGGTAACTAATTTTACATTTTCGGAAAATTAGATTTCGTTTGTTGATTTGGGTATCTACACCGGGGTAGATACCCAAGTGTACCACTTCTCGATATTCTGAATATATTTTCAAGAAATCTTTATTTAAAAATTATCTTAGGAACTTTTCTGTGATATCTGTTAGGTACTATTTGTTTATCTCACCGAAAAATCTTCCTACCTACTTCACTTAAATATTGAGGTAATATGAGTGGTACGCTAATTGGACCTGTAAGGTCACACCTCAGACAGTCAGAGAAAAGGAAGTTAATATATTTATTTGACCTAGATTAAGGCACACAATATTCACACAAAAAACTTTGAAACAGCATTGTGAACCTAAAATCCCTCACTAATAAATTTTTCCACGAAAAATATATATCCATAACCAAAAGCCGCTCCACAAAGGTACTTAAACATCATACACGAAAGAAACTTTCAATTTCCTCACAACATCTCCAAAGATTTAATAACATACCAAAGTACAAAAGATTCCTGAAATCCAGCATACTTTTATCAAGTGCTTAACAAGTACTACGTATGAATAATTCAGGATATTCCTGAAAAAAAAACTGCGTAACTTCTTCAGTCAAGGGTTTCTGTGTAATAAAGTGTGAGTTGGGAGCTCGGCAGTACCCCAGCTTGTATGAAATATTCATGTGGTCGTTAACAAACTTCTTTGAAAGAGCTTGACAGAGAACAAAAATAAATAGCGGGTGTTTAAAATTTGAGGGTGAAGGTCGGGCTACGGGGCAATTTATTGTGGTGTACGTGACTCGTCGGAAGACGGAATGCGTTAATTGGTAGTATGTTTGCAGAATAAAAAACAAAACAATTTGAAATACAGCTCTTTCTACAGATAGAGGTTAGTGTTCCAATTGAAAGGTATGCTTGAAACGGAAAGCCTTTGTTTACCAGCGTTTCGTTCTTGTAAAAGCTTTGAGGATAGATACGCCATTAGACACCGCACACTTTGATCTCTATATTTTTAGGATACCAAAAGGCGAAATTGGCATTATCGACATGTTAGATGTCGCGTTTGTCTACAAAATTCTCCTGGAGTTGTTGACGAAAACAGCCATTATAACAAATATGAAACCCAAAAATCACCTTTCCTCTAAAAAAAAAAACATGAAAAACATTTAGCTAAAAGATTTCAACAAAAACAAGCCTGTTGTACCGTGCTGAAATCTTCGGTAGCGTCCGCAAAACAAATTACTTGAGAGCGAGATGAGAGGGCTGGGTGGGGGGGGGGCTATTGGTTCGTGAAACAGCGTCTATATAATTACACGGACGTCTAATTCTGGGCGAGTCTATTACTTTGAGGGGCGAGCAGAAGGACCAGGGGGAATGGTCTTTGGAGTATTTCTAATCTATTGTAAAGGTAAGTATTGTAAATAATAACTTTTTCAAGTTTACTCTGGCAATAGTATTTACCAAAGGCAGCTTGAAGGGGTATATCCTGGTTGAACTTCCAACCGTACTTATACATGCTTGCTTGAGTATAAAAAAAGAATACGTACGTTAAAAGAGTCATAGCTTTATTTAGAACTAGTATTGGACAAAGTCCAGTCTTTGTCGATTTCTAGATTAAGGTTCTAAGGGTTAAGAGTCTTATGATATTCGGCTCTTAACCCAAGCCAATCTGAGAGGGAAATATTATTCTCATCACCCTCATCAACTTAATAAATCATGGGATACAGTTGCTATATCTTTCTCTACTACAATGATTATTCCTTTGCCTTCGGAATGTATCCCAGCTAGAGTTCCCAATCTTATTTCAGCTGAACAACAGTTAAATAAATCTCAATCAACATTAACTTACTATCCGTCGTCTGTCTGTCTAACGGCCCGTTAAAATGTAATCTTTTCCGAGCGATGCCTGCGATCCGGCAGGCATCCGGCTGTTAGTGAGGATTAGCCGGCTGATAATGACGTATTTGCGGCCGGAGTGACGTCATGATCGGTAGCCTGCCAGATGTCTGGGGTAGGTAATGTCAGGCTTTGTTTTTAGGAAAGTTGATTTTCGGAGGAAAGTGTATTCGAAGTGTTCAGATACTTATTATGTTTGTTAAAAAGAAAGAATAAATGTTTATTTTGTCACAGAAAAGCGTGCATGTAAAAAGGCAAGTTAGCTTAAATACCTCCTTGGTACCTACTTAAAGCCTCGTGCAGACTGGCGCGATACGACGGCAGAACTCGACTCTAACAATACAATTTCTAAGAAACCTTCACGGTAGAACAATTACCGGTGTCGCGTTCCACCGTCGCATCGCGCCAGTATGCACGAGGCTTAAACCAAAACAAATAAATACCTACCTAGTAAATAAAAGCACGGAATAAAGATGTCTTGCGATTATTCGTAATGTAAGATGTTTTCATAAGGCTTTTAGTCTGAAAGGTAGTAGTCGGCCACTAGCCACTAGGGATGACTTATTTTATCAAATTACTGTTCAAACTAATGATGAATTTAATACATCCACGGAAATTAATTAAAATTAAAGCACATTGATACCCTACCTCAATGTGCTGTGTTATCCATACAACTGTGATTAAATATACGAATCGTAAAGACAGTTGTGATTAAATATACCAACAAATTAAGTGGGTAGTGGAATCGAAAATGGAAACATCGTGAGGAGACAGACAAAAATTCGAAGGGATGTTACAAACATTATGGCCCACTCCGTCTCACAGGGAGGAAACCTGCGTCCTAGCAGTGCGAACATGATAGCAATTTGGGTTCCATTGATCCCATTGTCAATAAAATTTTCCTAACTTTATATTTTATGTACCTACAACACTAACATAGACGGCTAGCCCACGCAGTAAATTATTATAACCAGACGACATTCCAGGGTGTAAATATATCCCGTTATCAAAGAGCGAATATTTGGTAGTCCTACCTCCGGTAATCCTGTTGTTCGCAATCAGAACACAATCATAGTAACATTGTTACTCTGTGTGCTGCTGGACTGAGCGCTGATGCACTGATTGTCGCTATGCTGTGGCGTTTAGTAATACTTAGTGCGATTGTTCTGTTTGGACTTGAAATAGAACTTATAACTTGAATAAAATGATAAATATCTGCCATATTCTTATATTTCAAAGAAGGGCTTCGTGGCTAATTAGTAACGGCTCACGGCCTTAGCCGCACGGCTCGATCGAAGGTTAAGCTAAGCTTGACGCGGTTCGTGGCTGCGTGACCATTGCATCCATTACGTATCGAGAACCCTCCGTGCCTCGAAAAGCACGTTAAGGCGTTGGTCCCGGCTATCATTCGTTGATCTTTGACAGTCAGTCAGAACCCCAAAAGTTTTACAACCAGTCTTACCAAGGGGTATTGTATTACCCAGTGACTGAGTTGTGGAGGTCAGATAGGCAGTCGCTCCTTGTAAAGTACTGGTATTCAGTTGCACCAGGTTAGACTGGAAGCCGACCCCAACATAGTTGGGAAAAGGTTAGGCAGATTGTTACATATTTTTCAATTCTTTTAAGGAAAATAACCTTTTACTCACTCCCGACGATATTCCGGCAAAATTGTTCAATTTCTTATTACAATACTTTTCCGGCTGTAAAAAGACAGCCATTCTTTTCATGATTGATTTATTTGATGCATTTCACAAAGAAATGTCTTTGACCTCAAAAGAAAGAACATTCCGAAAAATCATTGGTCCTTTTGTGGGCTCGCACATCCGTCGATTTAAATCAAAAACTTTTTACTTGATTTTCATTGATGGCCTTAAAATGGTTTTAACTTAAAGTCGGGTCAAACAAAAGTCGGTCTGAAAGTCGTTTCGCGAAGTAGCTGCCCCGTAATTTATAGCAATTTGAGTTTTTAATAAAAAGCAAAGGAAACGCCGAAATGCCCGTCCTGGATTGTTAGGGTTTTAATAAAAAAATTCGATTACACAGGTATTGGTCCGTTTCGTGCCGGTGTACTAATGTACCCCAGTTCAGCCGTAAACTTTGTTTAACTTTTGTTGTTTAACTTTCCCGCTGTTTGGTGAGACAGAGTTTAGCACTTTTTGTGGGTGTGTGCTCACTAAAATGTTTTGTAAAACATTTTAATAATAAAGCGCAAACTGTTTCTGTAGAAGTACAATACTATGTATTATTATTACTTTTTTTGTTATGTATGTGTTGGTTGTTTCTAGTTAAATCAACAATAATTACGATTCTGTTTATATTTGAATTGTGTTTATGACATGTTTATTGGGTTTTAAATTAAACATTCCGCCAATCAATTTGGTTTTCATAGTAATAGTTTATCGCTTTTTACCACTCAATGATCCGAATAATCCGCAAAACCGCGTTTCGTGGAAGCAACCACCAATGAACGTTGTATCGGACGCACCTACAGTTTAGTTGGGAAGTGATTATTTCGTAAAGTAACCACAGATTTAAAAAAAATCAGCTACCCATCCAACCCGCAAACGATGGTTTTATAGAAGTGACCATCGCTAAAGGATTTTCTCGGAAAAGCGCACTTCCAGAGGAAGGTGATTCGACCCAAGTAACGAAATCATAATTGTGCATTAGTGAAAACCTACTGAGAGTAGCTCTGTATCATAGAAGTGACCATCACTCAAAGATTTTCTCGAAAAAACACACTTCTGGAGGACGGTAATTAGATATGCCCAAGAAACATAATTTTGCCTTTTCGGTGAAAACAATGCTCTGACCCAAAATGCTTTGAAATCATTAGGAACTATTGTGGTGTCGTGCTTATTTTATTGAGAAGAGGACATTTTCCTGCACGTGGCGTATTCACAAACTGGTACCTTCAAATCAATGTGCCCATAAAGTCTTTAATCCACAACCTTTATTTCCCGAGCCTATTTACAAAAAGGAAAAAAACCTTTATATTTTTCTGATAATTCCACACCGTTATATCCATAACTTTTAAAACGTAACAAAGTTTCTTATTACATTAAGTTCTGCACGATTGGGCGACGCAGCACAACATTTGTCTTGGCTTCCACCTCGGAATCGGGTCCCCGGCGAGAAATTTGTTAACAATACTACGGAGAAATGCGATATTGGAATGCCAAAAATGCTTCCTTACCAACAGGGGAAATATAAATTGTACCAGAAGGACCAGTAAAAAACGAAAAGAAACTTGCAACTCATGACAGTCACACCGAAGTCTAAACAAAATTGAAACAGTCTACAGTGCAACACTATTTTGCGTATCGTAAGTTTTCAAAAGAAAATTCAAAGAGTGACGCAAATAGTTACATGACGCAATGTTTTTAATTAATTTGCCATTTATTTGAAAATATAAACCAAAATTACTTGAAAATGTGAGCCACTCGTGTACATACTGTCCAAACAATGCGAGCCAGTGTCTCACACCCTTTTGACCTGTGGGTGTCGAAAAGGGTGTAATAGGTTAATAAGTCAAGTTGATGGTCAGGAACGAAGGTTATGGTCTGATCAGAATCGTCAGTCAATGCAATCTAAAACTGGTCACATATTTTGGTTACAAAAATATTATTACATCAATTATCACGTTAAGTATTTCTGGTCCTTCTGTCTTACGTTTATTGTTAGTGTCAAGGCTATCAGCAATACAATATTGTGATCAGAGCCGCCTCAATAACAAGTTAAGGAAGTATTTTATACGGTCAAACAGAGATTCAGGAGATACGCCGTATTCAGCTCAATACGACCATTTTGTGCTAGAAAAAACGTTGTTATTATCTGTGGTATATATTTTTCTATTTGTATTTGCAGTACAAAAGACCAGGAAAACGTTATAATAAAGTAGAAATGGGAGGTTATTGTCAGCGTTTCTTAAGGGATACTGCAATGTTGCTGAGTTTCCGACTTCGTGGTGTTTGTATGGGGAGAGTCTGTAGTTTGATGAAGGGTCCTTGCTTTCTAAAGGTTTCTTTGTGTATCTTCCCTTTAGTTCAAATAGTACAGCAATTAATAGATACTTAATTAAGACCAGATTTTTAAATAGTAGGATAAACTTTAACCAAGATATTAATATTTCAGTTAGACTGCTTTTGTATAGAAATAGATTTATGTCAGACTGTCATATTTATTCTAACTGTTGAAAAATCGGCCCTAAAATGAATGAAATTAATAATCGAAGGCACATAATAATATGTGAAGGTCATAATATGACCCTTCGATTATTAATATCGATTATAAACTCATTTAAATTATAAGGGATTAAGACAAAGGTTTTCGTAATAAAACCTAATTTAACAGCATGCAAAATGTAGATAGAAAGCTTCGATCGTCCGAGATAATTGTAAATTAAATATTGATAAGTTCTTAACAACAAACCTATAAAATATTCAGCCTTGAACACATAGAAACAGTTCAATTATCGTACCTTCTGAATACATGAAATTCGATTTCAATTCCAGGCGATAGTGATCGGCGCCTAAATATTCAAGTTACCTCACGTTTTGTAAACACGACCTATCTTGGAACTAAAATATCTTTCAAAAACACCTTGCTGGAGCTGACTGTCGTGTTGTTTACATTTACTTTTGTTTTTCCGTATTCTGAAACTCTGTTATTTTGTTTGGTATGATAGCTATGTCAAATCTTACCTTTCGTTCACTATTAATAGCTTATAGGACCCTAGTAAGTTTATAAATGTTGTAATTTTTTGTCATAATGTTGGATTTAATTTCCACCAATATCATATACATAGTTGCACCGCTGGACATTCCAATCTCACCGTCACCTTCATTTGTATGTTTGTATTGCATAATAAACAGTAAAGATACATAAAAGCTACCTTTTATGTATTTTAAAAGTGGTAATTTCAATGCAAAATAAAGTTTTTTTTTGTTAAACAACGGTGTTAAAATAGGTATTGTAAATAAAATAGGTACAGAGATCGCTATGTTCTGCCGTTAATGGCATACAAATATCAAAGAGGTATTTGTAATCATAATTTAAATTATTTCAGGAACGTTATTTATGGGAATCCAATAAACATGATTTGTTTAATTACCTCACACGCAATGTATCATTACCGTGGCAAAACGCACGTAGGGTATTTCACCATCAATTACTGTTTATTTTCATTTTAGCTGTTTCATTTACATAAATTGAGTGCTGCGTACAGATAATGTAATTTTGTAACAGAAAAAACGACAAAAAAATTAATATATTTTAAAACCTGAGATTTTTCCTGTAGAATATGATTCAAAATAAGGAGCTGAATGCACCCTGTAAGTTTGCGGAGGGCTGTCCCTTACACCCTCAAAATGCAACGCAGCAAAAGTGCCATCAAGCTAAGCTGTGCTTTACACCCAAACTCTATAACAGAAGCTGTATAAAGGCACAAACTTCAATGGTGTAACAGAATCACATAAACCCGTTGGATGTGAAAACTTTTTATCTTGAACTTCAGTAAAATTGAACTGTGCACGTATTCAGATAGCGATGTTTTCAAATGTTGTTCACAAAGTATTTTTGTTCTAAACTTATTGCTCGGGAGTCTTATTACGTTTGGGATGTTTCTGAAAACGTTGATTTTTGTATTTTGTATTTTCGCCTTTTTATCCAAATATTTTGGGGTAAGAATATTATTATACCGACTATCACAATACGTAGATGCTTCCTTTACTATGCTATTTAGTATTATTAGGTTGCGAATGGCAACCTAATAAGACTTCACTATTATAGAAATAATAATAATTTGTAATACAACACAAATTAGTCAATGTTTCTACATACAAAATGTTTGATTCCCTAGTTTGATTGTCATAAAATAAAAACGAACCCCAAGTACGCCTATTTCATGACTTACACTCATATATTTACGACCGAATCCCTCTCACACGTTAATATCCATATAAAAAGTCACAGGTGTGCAAAAACAGTAATCCAACTTTTAAAATATTTCAGCCTCATTCCACCCAAAATATGATACAACACGAGCTTATTTTCGACCTAATTATCACCAACATATTGCCATTACTGCGCGCGTATATTTTACAACCCCATCCTCCTTCAACCCTCTAGAGGTGAGGGGGGGAGGGGTAGAAACAGTTCGTTACAGTACAAATTGGCTTTTCTCCAGAGTTCTGTATTTTTGTCGGAATAACAACGTCTTGGTGTCCCCGGCCAGATTGTAATTTATCAAAAGACTTATTATTGTTGAAATTAGACGGTTTGTGGAATGTATTTTTTTGCTGGAATTTCAGTAGGAAAGCAATTGTGGGGAACGTTTTGTACAAATTCTTTTTTTTGATGGGCGAAATCAGTGGTTTTTTCGGAAGTACGATTTGTTAACGGGCTTTGTTCATCACGGTGTCAGGCAGAGGTATAACTTCTGCATCGTCAGCTGTTTGTGTATAAATAAAACAGCCTTGGTAGGTATTTTTGATCTTTGTACATTTTCTTTGTTGTGACACGAAGGACCCAACAAGTGAAACTTATTTATTTCACCATTCAAAAAAAATAAAGCGAAATATTCAGATTTAAACGAATGAAACATTAAAATAAACAGGCTACAGAATATAATCCGCGATTAGGCAGCCGGCCGGGTCTGCAGTAATCATGAAAAAGTACCAGTGGACGTGAACACAATCGGATTAGAGAATAGACATGTTTTAATTAGTATTACGAATCCGGGTAGCGGAAGGTCAATTTACACAAGTTAAATTAATTATGTCATGTAAATAGAAAAGGTTTTAAGCAAAAAATACAATGTTTTTCAACAGAACTTAATAATAATTATGTGATTAAAATTACCTACAGACATGAATTTATACAATTTTTTCAGCACAATGAAACACAATATTAAGGCACTAATTCAGACTTTTTATGTTTCAATATGTTATAAACTAAAGTATTATTGACTATGATTGTAAATAAAGACTGAACACAAATTGCTTTGAGTATAAATAAATTTTAAAAAAAGTCAGCTAAATAACATGGCTAAGAGACAATTGTCGTAAATCCGCTGCTGGCCATATAACTATCCACTTAGAAAAATATAAAAAAAGAGAAAATAAAAACTATTTTTTATGAGTTTTAAGAATATCGTATACTTTTAAAATATTTGTAATTATGTGAGTATCTATCATATATTTAATTTAGCTGTCATTGCTTCATTTTTAATTATTTTTACCTAATGTGGTATAGTAATTTCATTTAGGTGCATCGTCTTCACAAATTATATAATTAATGTGTACAAAATATTGTAAAACATTTTAAAAGAGTAACGGTGGAGTTTCCTGCCCAAGAATGGGCAAGAAACTTCATACGAAAACTACCTTTTGGAAGGGGCGACTAGAATCAATTCTATTTATTTCAAAATTGCAAAAAATGCAAAACTGCCTTTTATTTAAATTATTTGACTTTTACTTTAGTGTCCGTAAAAAGAGAGGACGTAAAGTTTTACACATAAATGAAAAGTTAAAAATTAACCCATAAATTAAAACATAATTTCCCTCAAATATCCTTCTGACGACAACATAGGCTCTGTTTACCTTGAAACATAATTCATTATCTATTTAAACATTTCTCATACATTAGCGTGTGTACGCAAAATATTTGCTTTCCTCCCTCCAGAGGATTTGCGGCCGAAAATATAATAAATACGTAAGAACGTAAGAGGATATTCCTGTTAAAATATGCTCAGATAGGGTCCCAGATTGCTGGAATGTTACCGAATTATTTAATACCACGTGGAAAGGATGCTTTAAATGTTTTATCGAAATTGAAGACATTTATGTAAAGGCCCATGTCTAATTTAGGTATATATTCATTGAAAATATACCTAAATATATAATGTTATGTTACCTAAATATATTAGCAATGAAGGCCAATGGCCATAGAAAGCAATCTATCTAAAATCAATCATTTTTCTCGCAGCCTCATATATATTCAATTACGAATTAAAAGAAGTTTTTCTAGGAAAAGTTACTGTCAGTGACTCAAAGGACTAGTCATTATATATTACAAGAAGCCATTGATTAGGGCATTAGAGTGGCTTATATGAGTTCTTACGTCCCGGGGAATGGATGTTCTTAGAACATTCATTCGCCGGGAGGGAGCGCCCTGTGAGGACATAATATAGTGACGTTATTGGTGATGTTCTTCAGAAAGGTCAGGTGCGTAGTAACTACAGCGGGCGTGCGTGTATGACCAGATGTATGAACGTAAACGAAGCAAAAGGAGTATGTAAGGATCGTAGCAGGTGGTATTCAGTAGTTAATTCTGCCTACCCCTGGGAAGAAAGCGTCAGTTTATGTATTAATGTAATATTCATAATGATCCAACTTTTTCCAAAGTACTAAAATATTACTGACATCTAAAATATTTAGACAGAAACTACGTTCAAGTTTTGTAATATTAGGCCCCCTGCTGTGCCTTAGTTCCTCTTTGCAAAGGTGCATGAAAATTAATTTAATAATGCACTCGACATTTTCTGAAAACTTGAGCTACTGATATTCCTGAGAGAATGATAGTATAATTGAAGAATATTATGAAGTAAATCTTAGTATGCCTTAGTAATAAACAGTAATCTTGAACATGAAATTTAAAAAAAAAACTGTCATTTTTTTTTCTAAGGAACAGACAATTTGAACTGACAAAGAAAAGGAAGTCTTTAGTCAATGACTATACGTCGGCTAAACAGAATATATCTTCAATCTAATTTTCCTCATGGCATCAGCAGAGTTCATTGAGCTAACATTACTGTCGATTGAAGGCCTTATCTCTGCGCCCTTTGCTCACTTTTATAGCCCATCGTATACTACAACACTGCTACCTATTTCCGTGAGTATGTTCTAACAAATAGTTTCTTAGCGAACAGTTGGTACAATTGTTTTTATATTGGTACATAAACTTAAGTGGATACTAAATCCTATTTAGATGTTTCGATGGATTAAATAACTATTTATTTTATAATCATTTTGTAAGAAAACCATTTAGCTACCTACTAAGTACTATGTTCCGATTATTAGCTATTTTGAAAATCATAAGATCATCAACATACATATTATTTAATCCGTTTATCACTATCCTTTAATAGTAAGTAGCCACGATATCATAAAGATGGCAAAATAACCAATTTTCTTTCAATTCTTTTTCATCCGAGTCAATTATATTAGGTCATCATCATCATCATCAGTCCTGTTTCACCCTCTACTGAGTGTAGGTCTCCTCCCTCTGTGTTATGCTTCTCTGGTCTGTGCGAGTCTCATCCAGTTCTTCCCTGCGTGCGATCTTCTGTAGGTCGTTCACTCATCCTTAAGCTATACTGGTCACAAAATTATCACAAACATATTCCCAAGTTTTACCAACCTTACTTTTGCCCAAAATTCCTACAAAATACGCCACATCAGCTTTAAAAACATAATAATTACTGTTGGCTTCATTACGACATATTGCCTTATGAAAATAAGTCCGGTATTATATTGTTATTTATATTGCTGTTAATATTAAATTCGTATTTGGTCCGTCCTGATTTAGAGAAGGTTGTGTTATATTTAATTCAATTTTTATTTTGTTTTGTTCTACCGGTTTGTATTTTTAAAATGTTACATCATAAAAATATTTTTATGATCTCATTATCAACGGCATCTTGACTCTTCCTACTCTCGTTTTCGTATTAGGCGTTAAGTATTCATGCTTTATTTTCGACTACGTTATTTGGCGTCTTATTCTTTTCTCTTTTGTTATTCAAAACATTTTGAATGAAAAAAAAAAAAACTGTTTGGACATTTTCTGCATTTTCAAATCTGAAAAGATGCTATGACTCGCTATTCACGTGCAAAGATTAATTAATGAGTACTCAGACGAATTACGATTATTGATACTATTGGTACTTTAATTCCTAATCGATAACTAGATTATATTTAGAAAGACTGAAGCTGTATCGAGGCAGTGCTTCCTTACCCATACTATTCATTCCATCTTCTGAAGATCTACCACGAGTTCCTTTGGCTAACCTTTGCCTAACCCAGGACCTAGGTTGGTCGAAGCAAGGAAAACCTGTCTAAGCGGACATTCATACATGACTCCGCACTGGAGTGTAAATGTGTGTCCACAAACGATGGAACCCTTAGTATGGCGAAGAAGACCAGATTATATCAAATAAATGTTTCATCGTTCTTACTTAAAACCAACCCTGCTTCATTACTCGATCAGCACCTTGAAACAAACCTTCAAATAGGTGAACAGAAGGCAAGGAAATTATATTGTTTGAACGAAATTTATCGTCAAATCAATTAGTGGACGATCTATATCGGTGACGCAATTCCGCGATAATTACAATTAAGAATTCCAATTAAGGTAGATCGGAGGTAAAAATTTGGTAACATTGGTGAATGGTTCTAAACTTCTTTATTAATTTGCGTTCTGTTTTGAATTTGGGTAAATGTGTTTGTTTCATTGTTTAAGGTTTTAATGACGAAACAACTTGAAACAGTTAATGGTGTTATGATCAAAAACTCGCTAATTTGGCTTTCTGAATGGGTTTTCGGTCTTTTGTCAGATTTGACTATATTTTATTTGAACATCAGTTTCCTGACTACAGAATATAAGTAGTAGACTTATTCTGTTTATAGGAAACTGATACAGCGTTAGAGCCAAACCACACGGCGCGGCGCGGTGCGGCGCCGCGCCGCACCGCAAGCCATTTCGCAGCACTGACAACTACACGGGAAGTGCGGCATCGCGGCGGCAGCGGCGACGCAGCGGCGATGAAAAAACTATTGGGTTGCCCTACGTAATACAGTCTACCCAACTGTGCGGTGCCATTCCGGCGCCGCAACGTGTGCTCGGGAGCTCTAATGCTCAGGCACTCTGCGGTGCGGCGCGGGCGCCGCAACGCAGCGTGTGCTCCCGCTCTTAGTTAGTCGCGCCGAGTGTGGACCATTGAAATACTAGTGCTGTAACATTCTGGTTACTCATTGGTGATTTGAGTTTGTAACTGGTTACTTTTGAGTAGCGTCGTGGACGATGCGCCTTAAAGTTGTACCAGCGAGTTCCCGCTGCACTGTTTTCGGCGAAATAATAAGCTAAATAAATAATTATGTAGAAGTGGAATTCATTCATAATTTCTATTTCGCTAATAGATTTACTTTATAAGTCGCGTTCTGAGACTGAAGCCCTAGAAACTCCTATAGTAAAGTGGAAAATTTGCTTCGCGCAGAGGGTTGAAAATCCAACAGAGTGTTTTCTTGA
The DNA here is from genome assembly GCA_914767815.1 of Eupsilia transversa. NCBI lineage: Eukaryota > Metazoa > Arthropoda > Insecta > Lepidoptera > Noctuidae > Eupsilia > Eupsilia transversa. Next base: position 10,574,741 of record OU611897.1, on the reverse strand, counting down.
CGCGCTGGGATGCATTTTGGCGGATTCTTAAGGCTCCGCGTTGAATATCCGGTACGCGAAAACATCGGCCGTACTGACCCTTACAGATTATAAATCCAACATGAGCCCATGTTCGTACGTTTTATTCGAACTCATTAATATATTCGAATGATTGTTTTAACAACACAGTCGCCCCAATTTGCATTTTTATTAACGTGAATGGAATAATAGGAGCGTCCATTATGTGGAGTGGTCTATTGTGGGGTAGGCAGACGTGTAAGTTGACTGCTATTGACGTTTTGTTCAGTGATACTAGCACTTCAGTTGAGAAGTGGACATCTTCAGTACCTACATAATATCACGCGTGTATTCCCAAAAAGTATTGGCAGAGGTGTTTAGTTCACCCTCATTCCACTAGTGCTTATAACCTATATTGTAATAAGTGGTGAGCTTCTTGACATACCTTTACCGGGCACTAAGTCAGACTCTGGGCTGCCACGGAGTGAAGATTTTACTGATCAACAAAGGTTTATTGTTACTACTATCATATTTATGTACTTGATTTTTACTTCTATACAATATTTTGTATTCCTATTTGAATATTACAATTTCGGGCACATATAACTTTACCTTGGATTGGAGGATTGGCATTCCCTTGACACACCGTAACTATGTCGGCAGCTTTTTCTCTGATATTTTGCAAAATACTAGGTATATTTGGTGTTTATTATCATACTCTAAAAGTACCTGTAACAAACCACAAACGAATTAACATAAACAAATAAACACACAAACACAATAAATGTATTTACGGACGCCATTTATATCACGTTTATCGTGACGTCACACATGATGGCGTCGCGTCACACTGTAATGCGCGACGTCAAATATGTTAATACAGAACATTAAATTGACGTGATATGACACTCTGACGTCGATATTTTAACGTTGAGGGTGAATTACTTCCTTTTGATGTACGTTTTATATTGAGCGCGGATGATCATTCTCTGGTAAATTGTAAAGACAGGGAAGAATGATTTTGTCTGTTTTTATAGAAGTTATGCAATCTGTTTTTTTTTCTATTGGTTAGTTAACAGTGTCTTTGAACTAAATACCGAGATGACGACTAATAGAGAAATAGAGATATTCAAAGTTTTTTTTTTTTAATTATAGAAGTATGGAAGAAAACGATATGTTGCGCCGAGCCCGAATAAATTGGGATAAGGGCAGGAGAGTAATGATGAGTGTCTTTGAACTAATTTGAACCCTCAAGATACATTGAGAGATGAATTTACTAAATTAAATAAACCTTATAAGGCTATTGCCACACAAGGCAAAAAATGTGTATTACAAAGCAAAACCTACTAAGTGATATTTAAAACTGATTTGATTTAGAAATATTTTTAAATGCACTTTAAATGTTCACACAGTTCCATGAAACCCACAAATACATAAAACGTTATAAAATGGATCCCATTCGGGCAGTTATTAGACTTCCACTAACTAACATTTTAATTAGCGGGACAAAGCGTGACGTTACTAATTGTAAGTCCCGCTGTGCCGACGACGATAAAATTAAATTTGAATAACGTGACGGACCAAATAAACTCGCCATTCGGAAGCTCGCTAGTGGAATCCGTGGAAGCATATGGAATGAAATATGAACTAGTGCGATGGTTTTATGTGAAGGCCTAACGATGTTGCTGTACCCACAAGACATAGTGCGAAAAGAGTTATTGTATCGTATTTTGTAATAGGACAAAAGTATCTGACAGAAATGTAAATAAATGGATTAGAAAACGTAACTCTGGATGCCAATTTGTTCCTTCATTTGATTATTTATAAATAAACCCGAAATTCTAATTTAAAAACACATTATAGATGTTTTTCATTTGCTAATTGAGATTAATTTTATAACCTCAATTTTCGTCGATGGTTTTTCAATTACAATTTAATGAGTTATTTATAGAACATTTATTGGAAAACAATTAAGATATACAACTGAAACATGTAAAAACCTTCAAAAATATAGATGTGTGTGTGAATGTGGTACTAGTTCCTATTAATTAGACTTTGCGTAAGAATTTAACCTCAACAGAGATTGTTTACACTTTTATCAGATACTTTCAGGACAGGTATAGGTCATCTTATTAAAACTCTTAAAAGCAGACAATATCATCTGTACCATGTCATCATCATGTCGCAACATGGCAATATCCAAAGGAGTCGGTAGGGCTTAAAATTACATTTGTGGTTTACGAGTCTTGATAGAAGCCAATTCAAAGCCTACAGCTGGGCATGAGATTCTGGGTTCGATTCCCAGGTCAGGCAAAGTATTATTGGGTTTTTCCATCTGGAATTTCTCAATAGCAGCCCGGAGCCTGTAATTGTGCCCGGTTGATAGCAATAGGCTATAATAGGTACATGAGACTTAAACATTCGGCAAAATGTGGTGTAGATACTATAGGTGCACCTCTGCCTAATCCTTTGGGGAATACAGGCGTGATAATACGTTATGTTCATAGAAATAAGGAAGTAAATGATTTATTATCTTACAAGAATACTTAGAGCTGACACTTGGCACCAGTTTCGTTCATTATCAGCCAAGAGATTCAAACATAATGATTAAGAAGTCTGTCGTGTAAGACAGTGCTTGCAATAGACGTCAGAGTGAAGTCCTTTTGTGATTATTGTGTGTTATTGTACTGTATGTAAATAAATAGGTATTATTGTATCTTTCTTCCTCTAAAATAATTACAATCTTGCCAAAAGTTTAAAGAAATGATTTTTTATAACGGCTTTCGTAAAAGCCGTTATAAAAAATCATTTCTTTAAACGTCCTATGAAATAACACGAATTCAATCTGCACTTAATTCCTAATGAATGTAATGCTTTGCATTTAAAATAATAATATGATGAAATACATGGACACTTCAAAATCTCGCAAATATTTTAAAGATATCACGAGTTTATTCTTGATCTATTTTCCGGCGGTATTATTTGATCGAATCAACAAAGATTGCAAAAATAAAATAAAACTCAGCTCTTACATAGCACTTGTTTTATTTTTAGTAAACAGATGCATGTTGCACTGAACCGCTCGAAAGCACTGTGCGACGGTATTACGAGTGACCCTAGTACATACAGTCAGACTCGCGACTGTCAAGAGAATGCGTTCTTGACACCTGTCAGTTTCATACTAACGAATATATTGTGTTTTGCAAATACGATCCTTATAGTGCTCGACGTCTCGGTGTACAACAGAGAGCGCCCGAGTTGTAGTTCGCGATAACGCGTCAATGTAGCCGTAGCATGAGAAATTATCCAACTGACAGTTGTCAGGAACGCATTCTCTCGACGCCGACGGCCGGACTGCAGTTCCACGCAATAGTTTGACAGTTGATTGTAACGGATGACAGTTTGTTTGACAACTCGGACTTACTCGCTTTCATAAGGGTTCTCCTTATGAAAGCGAGTGAGTCCGAGTTGTCCTAAAAATCATAAATTATTTTGGATATTTAACAAATCTACAGTGTGTCCGTTGTTTTAATAATAATTTCAGTCGAATGTAGTCAATAATTTACAACACAGATAGTAATTTTACTAGGTTGTTTGTTCTGAGGTTAACTATGTAGATGCACCAGAGTAATGTCCGTACTGATTCTTATTTTTCTGATACAAGCCACTATTGAAAAACCGGCCAAGTGTGAGTCCGCATTCGAAGGGCCCGTACCACTGTACAATATTTAGAAAAAAACGGCGAAAACAACACGTTTCTCGTATGGGAACCCTCTTTAATTTTCAAATTTATATTATTTTTATTATTTGTTGTCATAGCGGCAATAGAAATACTTAATCTGTGAACATTTTAACTGCCTACCTATTACGGTTCATGAGATACAGCCTGCTGACAGACAAACGGACAGATGGACAGCGGGGGCTTAGTAATGGGGTTCCGTTTGGCACCCTTCGGGTACGGAACCCTAAAAAGTAAACTATGTTCATTGAAGACCTATAGAATCCTTTCCCTAGTGCCTACTCGAAACTTGATCGACAATTTATTCATAAACGAATAGTCGGTATTTCATCACTTTACTGGAATTTAATAACAAGCGGGCGATTAATAAAGAAATAGTTTTCCTATCCAGTTATTCTAATATCTTTGACTATGAATGATCGCTGCGTTCTTCTGATATTAGGAAATTGACTGTTTTTTAATCATAATATTATACCGACGTGGACAAACCCAACTTCGGACCCTGCAGTGAAGCTTAGCGTATTAATAGGCACACGCAGTTATTTTTACGCGTCGCCGACGCGCATGTACGCGCTGCAAACAACTGCAACAACTGCGCTGCAGTAACTATTGCTGGTTTTTCAAGGCAGAAAAAGTGACGTCGATGCGCGTTCTTGGAACGCGCTTATAAAAAGGCCCGGCCCTTTCATAAAGTAAGTTGTAATTTTTTCAGACTAGCTATCTACATATACTCGTATCTATACATTGTACTCCGCAACGGATTTTGATGCGGTTTCCACCATCATTTAAAGAATTTATTCCGGAAGGTTTATGTGTACAACAATCAATACGTGTTGAATTCTGATGTGGCACAGAAATCTCAATGTTTTGATATGTCACCATCGCATCTGGTCTTAGCAGGGGCGTGGCTCGTTGCACCTAATTACAATTGTAGAGTTCTATCTCTTTATTCTCTACCAGTCAGTTATTTTTCATGAAATAAATAACATGAGGTCCTGGGTTCAATTTCCAAACCGTTATTGGGTCTTTCGATCAGAAATTTCTCAGTAGTAGCCCACAGTCTAGATTTATGCCCGGTTGATGACAATAGGTCCCTATGTGGGAATCATGTATCCTATATCCGAAATGTGGGTGTGGTTTCGAGAAGTGATGTTAATGTTTTTGTTATAAACAACTTTATTAAAATGAAATTCATACCAAAAACGTGCCTATATATTTATCAGTGATTCTTCATCTTCCCATCAGATTATAGATATTTCACCGGAATTTCAACTCCAAAGTTCTCACATTAAGTAGGTATTATATTGTGTTCAGACTAATTCATTTCTCAAAATTGAATGTCTGAACTTCCACTAAACTCAACTCCCATTTTGTTGAAGACTGAAGTAGTTTTGTAATTCCCTGAATATTAGGTTTAACAAGAACATTTATCGTGATTCCATAATTATAAACAAACACTTTTTATTAAAGGCAATTGTTAAACTAAACAATTAAAAGGTTCAAAGTTAAAGGAATTTCTGTATTGTTTTTCATTCATTTGCTTTAAATTATTAATTTATTTTCGTTTTGTTTTAAAAGAAAAGTCGTCGGTTGTGATTAATTTTCTGGTAAAAGCAAAGTTTTGAGCGGTATGAAATTAATTAGATTTGAATTCCTTCAAGAGAATCGCCTTATTATTCTAGTTTTGTGAAATTCGTGTTTTTATTAAATGGTGCTGGTAAATGGTAATTCCAAAACTTCCCCATTTCCATTTCTTAAGAACAAGAAGGTAGGTACTATTATCTCCATAATGATGTAGGTACCGATACAATTATTGGGAGCTTACTACTTAACCAGTTTCAACACTATACGGTGTAAATGGATGGTTTTTCTGTCATATAGTTACGACGATTTAGGTAATAATCCTAAGTTTTTTTCGTAAAAAGATTTTCTTTAGCTATCTCATTACAAAGTAACATAAAAATTAAATAGAATAAACGGGCTCATTAACCTGCTAATTAGATAAAACGCTAAATTCTCTAAACACAAATTCACCAATAACGCAAATTCTGTTCAAGTCCCCGCAAACTAATTGAATATCCAACGGAACTTAAAGATAATTCTATAGTATGTCAATAGACCTGAAGTAAAATGTAATCAATCTGCCTAGCCTAGGATACAGCTGAATACCAGTATTTACTTGGAGCGACTGCCTATCTGACAGCCAGTAATACAATACCCATTGGTAAGACGTAACGACTGTCGAAGATCTACTCAATACTCAATAATTATTATTGCTTCCAAGTAGGAGAGAGGAAGAGGGCTCTTATTTGACTACTTAGTTGTTATTCTATAAATTGTAATTATTTTATAAAACTAGTACTTAATAAAATTCAAAACTTGTCATTTAAATATTCATATAATATTATAATAGCATTAGATTTTTTTAATGTATTTATTTGAATTTATTAAATTTTGACATAGAGCTTGGCAAGTTTAACCTATTTTTATGGCGTAATGTATATTTTCTCTTGTCGTGTAAAAGTGTTCTTAATTTCGAACGAATTTACATATCTCTAGAATGTATAGGCAGGGGAGGGTTAGTAATTTATATTCTTGGAAATGAGGGTTGCAACTGTCGGTGTCTTCTATAGTTACTTACTAGTATTCTTATCAGTCTTTTTTGCAATGTGAAAAGAACGATCTACTAATGACATAGCCAACGGCTCAGCGTGCTTTCCAAGGCACGCAGGCGTCTCGATATGTAACGGATCCATCCACGAACTGACCGCGGCCAGCGTAGCTTAACCTTCGATTGACCCGTGCAGCTGTTATTATTTAGCCATGAGCACTCATGCCAAATTTAACTTGACATTTTAATCACAATCACCGTATATAAATACAGATCAATATAGAAACTCAACTCCATTCAAACGCACGTCCTCATAGACACGCTTCACGTGCAGCGAGTGCAAGAGCATTCGCGACCGGTTCTATTTCGCACTAGCTTTTGCCCACGGCTTCGTCCATGGAGGCCGGGTAAAGTATTCTATGATCTAACCCAGGGCATGGTCTACCTGTGTGCCAAACATCGAAATTAGTTCATCCGGTTAGGCGTAAAATGGTAACAGGCAGACGGTATTTTTTTCGAATTTATATGAGGATGTATGTGTACCTACTGGCTACTATAATAGGTATAGATAGTTTGAGATCGCCGTACGTACGTGTGCAGGTGCCTTTTCTCGCTCGTTGTGCGAAGCTGATCTTCTGTACCTATCTATTCTGTGTTTTAACGCTGACTACAAAAGTACTTTAGAGCCCTATAAATTAGTTTTGTAGTTCAAAGTTTAATTACTTCAAAGTTCGCAAAGTATTGGTATTTGCGCCACTTATTTAGTAATTGAGGTCGGATAAGAGCTGTATTAGAGTTTGAATATGGTTGTAGTGGCTGTTCAGAACATAATTTGGTTCGAGCTAACTTGAAATAAAAATTATAGAAGTTATTTAACTTTGTTCTCGCTTTCATGTAGTTTCTGACAAAGAAAATACTTTTCCTAACCCGCATTGCGTTGTGTTGTGTTGTGACCGGCGGAGGTGGCACTTAAGAGTTGCTTAGTGTATTTTTAATGGTGGATCATAATATAGGATATGGAGAGGATAGGAAAACCATGTATCTGTTTTCTAAAGACACAAAGCTGCAATTCCGTTTTTAGTTGATAGTGCTAGTGTGCTAGTGGTAATGATCGCAATTTCCTTTTTAACCACTCATTGCATTTAACGATTATTGGTTATTCCCGATAGAATAAACACAACTCCACATTGTTTTAAAATCCAATACAATTTTCAGAAAAGGAAATATCATTTTTATGCTCCCCTATATTATTCGTTTATTGGCCATCCCATAGCTCTGTCAAAAGCATTAATTACTTAATTTCCGTTGCCACAGTGTAAAATGTTTACAGGCTTTTAAAATGGCGTCGTTTACACGTTGATCGCGTTCGAAGTTATCCCGAGATTACTTTCAATGGTTTTTATGTGTATTATGATGTAAATGACGGGACATAAACGTAAATAACAATATGATCGTGATCCTTGATGGAGAGGACATAGATTTAGGTGCTAATGATAAAGTGGTGTCGTAACTGAATAAAGTGGGGGATTAATATAATTTATAAATATTGCTTTCGACTAGGTAACGTTATGCTGTTAGTCAAATGGTACCGTCATAGTGAAAGAAGGTATAGGTGTAGATGGTGTATCGTTTATCATTAGTTTACGCCAAAAATGAAGCCGCAAAGACAAAATGGACGTGACACTCAAGCCTTACTTAAAACTAGTTTCAACCAATCAAAAGGCTTTAAACGAGTTTTAAGTAATGCTTGAGTTTTGAGTGAGATTCTGCTAACCATACCTAATGGTAGCCATACAAAAGCAAAACCATTTACCAACAACAAAATTCACGATTTTAAAAGCTGAATACGTAATGGCAAAAATAACAATGACCGCAAATCCATTTCACCCCACTTGAAATGTAAAACATTTCAAGTTCGTAAAAAAACGTACAGGAAAATTGTTCTCAAAGAAACTCCATCGGTCAACATGATGTCATAAGAGCCTTGAACCGGGAGAACAAAACGCACTCGCATCTAATAACTGAACTGAGCCACAGTATAGATAGGTACAGAAGGTCGGTTCCATACAAGGAGCGAAAATAGGCGAACACACATGTCTTATAGACGCGTAGGTAAGGGGGTCTCAAACAAATGCCAGTCGCGAGTGTGCTTGCACTCACTGTATGTGAAGCGTGTCTGTGCGTTTTTGCTCGTTTTATAAAGATGACCTTCTGTACTAATCTATTTTATAGCAGGGTATGAAATTGATAAACATTATTGTCTAATGGAATTCAAAACATTATTTCAGAATTTTAAAATTGCTTCACTTCATTTGATTTACTTTTGCATAATTTTTTTGGAGTCTTATGAAATTGTTTTTCTAAACGATATTCCTTACAATTTATTTGTTAGCAACAGGAAGGGAAAAATATTTACGGTACATAAGTTAACTCCCTCTGAAATTCACCCTGATAAACGCATGATTGATTTTTCCGCAAGAATACAAGTTATTATCAGTTATGCTACTATGTCGGGGCTGGCTTTCAGATGGAGGGGAAAATCAACCGACTGGCCTTTGGTATTCAGGATATAGAAACGCTGTATCAGAACAATGTTTATTACCAAAAGAATCATGCAAGCCTTCCTTTGCAGAACACAAAACTATAATCTTCCCCTGTTTGTATTTATAATGAAAGCGCTGTTTATAAAACTGTTTAACAATATTCATTTATTTAATAACAGAGGAAGAGCACGACATGTAGTGGTACCTTGCCGAACCACGCTGATGCACAAAAGCATAATATTATTCTGCAAGGCTCCACATATTAATAATAAGCTACCAGCCAAATTAAGAAAGACAAACGATAGTCTTATATTAAAAAAAACAGCTGCGTATCTTACTTTTACAGAATGCTATTACTCAGTTAATTAATATTTTGAATACTCCCAGACTTCTACACTCCCTAGACTTTTACCTTCTTTCTTTTTTACTATCTGTAGACTATTATTTTTATCCCTATCGTTCCCTGTAGTTCGTATTCATAGTTCAGTTTTTTTCATGCTGTCCATAGAATATTCTGTTTTTTTTTAACTTCTTTTTTTTTGACATTTGTTTTTTTTTAACTTCTTTCTTGCCCGTAGTTTCACCCGAGTGTATGTCGGAAAATATCCCCGAGAACTACCGGGATTAAAAATACCCTATGTGTTAATCTAAGTTATCAACTATCAGCTTTGTGCCAAATTTCACCGACATCCGTTCAGCCGTTTTTGCGCATCAAGTTTAGGCCGTAGAAGTACGTTGTAATATACTATTTAACTTTTACGATTGTTTTTCGTTTACCTCAACAATAAATAATATTATATTCTATTAATTAATTCTTACCAGATGGGACTGTTTTAGTTTTGATATAATTATGTGAGTAACCTTGTTGGTCTAGTGGTAGCAAACGAGACTGCTGGAGATGAGGGTTCTGGGTTCGATTCTAGGTCAGGCAAAGTGTTACTTAAAGTTACCATCAGGGATTTCTTAGTTACAGCCCGGACTCTGAATTGTGTCCGGTTGATGACATCAACTCATGACTCCCTTTTACATAACACTTAAACATAACTGGAGTATAACACCTCTGCCTAACACCCCGAGGAATACCGACGTGATTTTATGTTATGGAATCCTCAAAAAAATATTCCTCCCTTTTCTTTCCACGTCGCGATCATCGCACAAACATTAACATGTTTATTCCCCGTTTCGCGGCAGTGGGAAGCGTTCTAAATCAAATTCAAAAATGAAGGCTTTGAGCATTCACCTCACGCCGCACCGATGTTAAGAGCCCTCCGGTCCAACCATTATTATCCTATTTTTCTTGTTCCTCGCTCCACGCTGCTTTTACGGACCCTTGAAAATTCCTGCACTTTTTTTTCTGTCCTACTATTAAATGTACGTTTTTTAGGTTTAAGAAGATTCTTGATGGAGGTGGATCTAAGGTTGACGTGGAGTGAAATATTTATTTGAGAAAATGTACTTATACCTATATTTTGTTATAAGTAGGTATACCTCGTTGGTTCTTACCACAAATAAGCTAAAGTAGGTCACACCTATTTTGTCTACCTCTATTGAAATAGTTTAAAGATTAATAGTAATACAATTAAAGCTTTTTATGCCATTAAACATTACAGTTATCATTTTTTACTGTGTGTTTTTTACTGCTCTAGAGTTATTCTCCACATAGCTACAATATACAAAATAAAGTTTTTTTTTTTTCGACAGTCTAATTCCTACTGTCGAAAACAAACAACTAATTAACTAACTATTAGGTATATTTAGTGGTTTCTATGCACGCACAAGCAGTGAAATATATAACACATGTTTTAGGTAGGTTCATAATTAATACCGGATGTAAAAAGAAGCTGACCGAAGCACGCTTCACGTTTTCATGCTGTTTTGAAGAAACTAAGACTATTCTGTATATTTTTTTTATAAAGTCCTACAGTAAAAAGTCATGATTCAGTTATTCATATTAAAATCACCAGTTATTGCCAATAAACGCGATCCCGATTCAAATCATCTTAACGACGAGCGATCCAACCCTATATTCAATTGCAAAAATATGTTTAACGTAAACCTACATTTTTCTCCTATTGTAAAAAGACATTCTACTAAGTCAAAGCTAAGTATACTGAAGGTTGCACGAACTAAACCGTAATATGTAATAACACCGCCTTTTATAAGCGTGTTGTATTTTAGGGTTCCGTACCGAAGGGTTGCCAACGGGACACTGTTACTTTCATGTCTGTTTATCACACAAGCGTATCTCAATGTTCTAGTGTATCAGAATATGGTATGCTATAATCAAAAAAAGAGTACTCATGAAGCTGGTCTATCTTGAAAATGGTAATACTTATAAGCAGAAAACTCGATCTGGATGTAGGTCTGGTGTACGGACTGAAGTTATGCCAAACATAAATCTGTAAATGTATGGTTAATCTGAAAGTAATACTGGTTGTAACTTTACTCGCGTCTTTAATAAGAGAGTAAGACTTGGTCTTTGACCGAGGCTCAGAAGTCCAAACTTAAGGTTTGCCAAAGAGCGATGGAACGTAGACTTTTGAATAAAATTAAACTAACGGATCGAATTCGCAACACAGTAATACGCTCGAAGAAAGGCATCACCAATGTTGGCAATAAGACAGCGATGCTGAAATAACACGTACAGGATGCATCAGGACAGATGGGCCAGGGTCGTCGCGCAGTGGGTGCATGTAGTCGGGCGTCGTCATCTCCTCAGAAACGGTGGCGCGACGACCTAGGCTCTTTCTTAGCTAATTGGCCGGAAAACGCAGCAGGCAAAGTTGAATGGCAAAGTATGAGGGAAATCATTGCCAGAGTGGGATAGTATAGATTAATAAATAAAATAAAAATTGCTCTTGCACGGAACCCTTACCACTCAAGTAGTCTGAGTCGCCCTTGTCCGGTTTATTTTATGGAAGCAACACATTGTTTGTGTAATTTCTCTTGTCCCAGACGAGAGGTATTCTAGCGACGGTTGTGTAAAAACGACACGAGTGTTAATACAGCCTTTATGACGAGAATTTTGTTATTTTAGTTTTTCTCATTTTTTGTTTGGATGGTAACTAGTTGAATGATTAGTTTCTTTGTTCTTAGTAAGTTATTTTGACTAGCATTCAAGACTGGGTATTTGCATTTCGTAACTAGTTCTGTTCTTGTAAGATTAGTTACATAACTTTTCCATTATTTTATTCGGGACTAGCTGCTGCCCGCGGCTTCGCCCGCGTGAGTGTCGGAAATTACCCCATAAATCCCCATGGGTTTTAAGTATAAATATTGAGTTTCGAGTTAATCGGACAGCGCGTTAAAATTCTTCCATACAAACATTGACACCCCCCAACCTTTTAGGCGGTAATTTAGAAAAACAAAAAACTACAAACTTTATAATTTATTTAGATAACTATTCGTGCGAAGTTTCATGTTTATTACCTCAAGGAATAAGATTTTTCATACAAACTTTCATCCCTTATTTTACCTCCTTAGGGGTTGAATTTCGAAAAATCCTGATACACGTTATTCTTAATTTTTGGGTTTAAGTATAAATATTGAGTTTCGAGTTAATCGGACAGCGCGTTAAAATTCTTCCATACAAACTTTGACACCCCCCAACCGTAGGATAGGGTACTTTTCCGGGATAAAAAGTACCCAGTGTGGTGCCCAGGATATTAAAGAATAATTATACTAAGTTTCATCGTATTCGAACCGGTAGTTTTTGCGTGATGCCTGAACAAACAGACAGACAGACAGACAAAAAAATTTTTAATCAAATTTATTTTTTTGATATCTTCAATGTACAGAATTTTCACTTCTACAGATTTATTATAAGTATAGATATAGATGTTTATGTTTTATTTTCTTTTCCATCAGTTTAGAGTTTCATTTTGGCTGGTTTAGACAACATCGTACAAGTTTTCTAAAACTAGCTAGCGTAAGCCAGGTTCATATTAATTTATGGATTTTTTATTTTTCACAGGTAAGTAGCTGATAATATGCATGATGCAGTATAGTTTCAATAATGTAATGGTAAGTGGAATTGTCCTTTAATTTTGACACCTAGATGTTTTTATTAATGGATTATGTTGTTTCTGACAGCAGCTACAAAAGTATTGATTTTGGTCTATCATGGAACCATTTTAGACAATTCTTAATATTTAATTATTTCCCTCGTTATTGTACTCGCCATAATAGGTACTAATTACAAAAGAATAATTTCATGAAATCGTATAATGGGCGGTTGTGTCTTTTGGGAAGGGTTCTCAGTAATTAATTTATTAATTTAAAATTCGCCAGAATTTCCTTCAAATAAGTTCTCCTGTCAGGAACTTTCCATTGAACAATTATTTATTCGACATGAAACTAACTCAGTTCATAGAATTTTGGCTTGATCCACTAAACAGAAATACGAATCCCTGAAATGTCATCAGTAAACAAATAGAAAGATTCATTCGCAGTGAAACTCTCTACGCAAAACAAAAAAAATGTCATCATCGAATTAAAACAAACTGAAACACCTACCTAATCTAAAATCCGGAACTCATTTTTTTTACAAAAGTCTATTTTCTTGAATCTTAAAAAGTAGCGGGACAAGCGTTGCTCCTTGCGGCACCCCTTTTAACTCTGTGAGATAACGTGCAAGGCAAGGGCTGCCCATTGTTATTCCATCCCGGTGCCGGCCCGAATTGTCCCCAACACCTACACAAAGAATCGCTTGTGAATTCACTCGCAATACTCCTCATTTTATTGTAAATCTGTGACCGCAATGTCGAATGGCCCTTAGGGTTCCACTGTAGGGTGGATCGTAATAAAATTATGCGCGATTGAGATTGATAGCTAGAATTGTTTTAAGTTTGGGGACATAATCCACTGGGACTATTGTTATCTGCTTTTTTGCAGCTTAACACTTTGATTTCGACATGATTAAATAAATTACTTGAATAAAAATAATCCGGTAATTTTGATAAAAATCATAGCTCGTGGCGGCCTGTAATAAATATCGGTGTAGATTTATTTTTCCCAAGGGGTCACAGGTCCACCCTCACTCAGGTAAAACAAATCCACAGAGATATTCATTACCAATTAACAAAACCATTATTACGTAAACACAAAAATACGCCCCCATTTGTTTTTTTTTACCCTAATTGACCTATATTATAAAAAACCAGCCAAGCTACGGAACCCTTCATTGTGCGTGGTCCGACACGCAGTCGGACCACGCACAATGAAGGGTTCCGTAGCTGGGATGAATTTATCCCAAGGATTAACTTAACATGTTTTTGCAACTGCAAATGTAAGTTGGTGGATACTCGTTAATTCTTTCTCGTTAACTCCTTTTAATTTCGTTATTTATACTACTGTTGTGAATTTTTCCACATATCCAGAACTAACCATTTAGCTGGCAGGGGGGGTCACTTGACTGTAACAAAAAATTGCACTTTAAAGCTTAATATTTCGCAAACGGGTCCTTCAATCCAAAAATGGTTTTAACAAACTCACTCAATATTTTTGAACGACCTTTCCAAAGATACCCCACACTATGGGATAGACGAAAAAAAAAAACCCCACTTCACGTGTAGGGGAGGTACCCTAAATATTTTTTTATGATTTTATTTTGTCACTTTGTCGGCGCAATTAATATGTATACTCATGCCAAATTACAGCTTTCTAGTACTAACAGTCTCTGCGCTAACCCGGGTACAGACAGACAGACAGACAAACGGACATGGCGAAACTATAAGGGTTCCTTGTTGACTACGGAACCCTAAAAACCAACGTAAATAATAATTATGACACATGATATATACTTATTAGTACATTTTTCATGTTTTAAAAACATAATGGTGTTTGATTATAGGGCTCATCCTTTTTTTTACCCATCATTCTTGAAAAGAAAACATGTAATTATATTTTTTTTGGTTTCTGAAACAACAATATTTATCACGAGAAAGCACTTTCATTTTTATGTGTTATTTTTGAGAATTAAGTATAGCCAGTTCATGATAGAATACAAAATACATTCAGTTATTGATTGCAGCTACTTACTAATTAATAAAATACTCATGTAAGTAATTAGTCAGCTCTATACAAGGATGAAATTAAAACTATTACTAATAAACATTGAAGGGGTCGTACCTACACAACCACGTCCCACTATGAAAGATATGGACAGAACGGCCATTTGAAATACAAAATCCAATTAAAAAGTAACACAAAAGTTAAAGCAACCAACGACCCGACAAAACCAAGTGCACCACAATAAGATTAGTCTGAAAAATCTCATTCAAGTAGCGTTAGCAAAAGTGAGCCGCCATGATCCATACTAATTCTATCATACCTAGACGTTCGCAGACATTTCCGCCATAAAAGCAGATTTCTTTCCCAACGCTCCTTTTGTGTGGCTAAAGAGGATTATTTTGATAATAATTTACCATTCTTGTTGGTAATATTGTACGCGTAAATCCTTTTAGTGGCACTATTTCTTTATTTCGACTTTTTATTTTTGTCGGAGCATTCAAATAGAAACGCCTTGTGAATGAATAGCTTTATTTCCGAAATAGTTGTAGTGTGTGGGTTTATTTTCGAAATATAATGGATTATTTTCGTTTCCTTTGTGTTCGGCTTGACTTACGTGCGATCATGGTGCTTTAGGAAAATGGATTTTCATGCTTTTGTTGTAAAGACTATGAGCTGTGTTTGAATTTGTTTGATTTCTTATTTAATAATGTTTTGGCAGTAAAGAAAATACGTATGTAACCAAGAAATTGAAAGAAATTTATTTTTACGAAATTATTTTCAGGGTCTATTTTGGAATATAATATTTAAAAAGCTAACAGACTTGGAATAATAATTTATGTATATGTTTTATTGGGCATTAAGAATTCGTCCGCATCGCTGTCAACAGGAAAAGTGCCCAAAAGGATGGCAGCATGAACGAAATGAATTGTTTTGAAGTCTTTGTAATAAAGAATTGAAGTCCTGATTCCTGAATCGCGTTTGTTATTTAAATACTACTAGTTTGTAGCAAAATTACCACTTTGATGAGGTATTGTATACAAGTTAGTGTTCTGGACATTGTTATGTCTTATAAGTGCTTTTGTTCAAATAAACAATGAGAATGATGATGATGATTATTTTATGTGGAAAACGATTTTATGCAACAGAATTATTACCAGATGAAAATTTTGGGCAGAAAGTTACTAACAGCAGAGTTTGATGTTTTGCTCCAAATAAATCGGACGAGTTAACAGCAGTATACCTAAATACACACGTAGAAGTTGAAAAAGCAGGTTCAAATAATCATAAACAACAATCCATCTTCAAAGAAAATTATACACAGCTGATAAGATACTGATAACGCGCTATTTGACCCAATTGGAATAACAAACGTCTTCAAATGCTCTACAGACAAAGCATTCAATTTCGCTGATTTCCTTCAAACTGCAGCACAAAAATATTTTCATACCAATCGTTTGATCTCCATTGATCAGAATAATTTCACTCGGACGTTCGAAAGATGGGAAGAACAATATGAACGGAAAAATGTTAGAAGGAATTTTCTCGAACATTTGGGTCGGGTTTGGAAAATAAACGGAATACGCAATGGTTTGTATCTGACAACTGTAGAGAGCTTTGAATGTAGTTTAAAAAATTGGTGCGGTGGCTGTTTTGTTTGATCAATTTTTTTTTATGTGAACGCATCTTAAAAAAATGCTTGTTGTCGCAATCTGCTCGAAATTGAAGAAATCCATGTAGTAGATCTATTGATGAAATATGACTTTGGCTGTTTGTATTATTGCGAGTCTGTGTTCAAGCAAAACAACTAATATTTGCAGCTTACTGATGTTGTATTTTGAACACACAATCCAATCTAGGTGTTCGTGTTAAACATTATATAGCTTAAGAGTAAAAAGCCCAGACCTCTACCTATATACAAACATAAATTTCCCCAAAAGGAAAGCGAACCTACATGTTTTACCAAATTGAAATAACTATCAGTTAAAATATTAATAACTAACAATTAAATCATTGGGTTAGAGAAATAAGTACGTTGTAGATACGCAGAGCATTTTTCAATGGTTTAAAAAAAAAAAGTACAGAATAAACATTACCCATCGGAGAGCTAGCTAACTAGCTAAACCAACAGGAAAAAATGTAACGACCTCACTTCCATGGGGAATATAAAATTGGAAGATTCATCAATTCCCAACGATGAATCAGCAAAATGAAATCTGCAATTCAGATTGTGTCTTACAAATACATCTATATTGGACTGTGCTGGGATGGCTTTGATGCTTTTTGAAGAGAGAGAGAGAATGGGTCGCATAAAAGGAGCGATAGCACTCAGTGCGAAATGCTTGGACGGGCATAAAGCGTTTTTTATTCAACACAAATCTGATCACCTATCGAATGCAGGACCACCAAAACCATCGATAGCATTTCGATTGAAATTGTGGACAATAAGTTGGTCAAGTTATTTTATGTTATCGCGTGGTTTTTTGGTTATCTCCATATTGAATTAGCTTAACTATGCGTCTTTACTATTAGTTAACACAACTAAAAAGCTTAAACGTTCCTAATCTGGCCACAAAAGATTCAACTAAAAACCTAAATCGCACCAATCCTAAAAAAACGTCAATCGAAAAAACTTTCGCCTGTTATTTGAAACTCTCAGTCGTCGAGTGAAGAACCCCACAAAAGTCAAGGCCTTAAAAAGGGGCGATAGGGGGCGCATGGGGGCTGTAAACGATGGCTCTATAAAGCAACACACTAAAAGTTTATAAGCCGTAAAGTGTAACTGTAAACTTACTGTATTCACAATTACATGATTTATGGATCGTAGAGAATTATTTACATTTCGACTTTTTTATGTCTGTTCTTTATCTATGATTTTGCATAATTATTGTATTATGATTTGTCTGAAATCGCCAACCCATCTTGAGAAAGCGTGGTGATCAATACTTGTGCCGTCTCTGTATCAGAAAAGCCCTTTGCCCTGCAATGGAACTTAGGCTGGTATTAATAATATGATTTGTAACTGTTTTTATGTTGATATTATAAGTGCTTGCTCCAAATAGAGGTGGTTTCCAGCAGTTGACTGCTTTGAAGGCTGATGGCCGCAAAATTAAGGTGAAGGAAAACATTATGAAAAAACCTGAATCTAAGGATCCCACAAGGCCATCACATCCTGTCTTTAGATTTTTACTTAATATGTCTTCTATGTTTTAAAAAAGGCCTTTGCCCTGTAGTGGATGAGCTACGATAAATAAATATAATTACGTTTGACCTTATTTGACCTCTCCAACTTCGGGTTTTCTAGAATTACTCGTTTCTAAGAACGTTGTCAGATCCTATTACCGGCAAGCTAAGTCCTAACTTTTGCGACGAAGCCTTATGAAAGTTGGCTTTGAAAATAACCTCTGGTTTAGAATAGAAGGGAAAATAAAAAGAATAAAACTGGAAATGCATGAGAAAAACCTTGTACAGCGATTTTCTTTTCTTTTATGCAGTTGTAGGGACGGAGTTTAAGAAATCTTTTTCTATAATTAGCAAAAGCTCTCTCAAACTACTTTTAAATATAATTTGAAAAGGCGTGTGTTTTTAGAAAGAAAAATGCGTTTATTGACATTACAACAAAAAAAAACACCTTAGAACTATGAAAAAAAAAACAAAACAAGAGCCACTTTACTGCACAAAAAAAGTTGACAAAATTATTCAGAACCTTTCAAAGATTTATTATTTTGCAAACTTGAATACCAAGCCTCTTGCCAAACTTAATGATACTGAATGTACGCCGGATGTTCAGCTCAATTCGTTTTTAGCCTGTCGAAAATATTTCTATTCATTATTTTTCAATGAATACTGTTGAAACAAAACCACAATATATTTTACAAAACAAACCAATAAAAAGTACGCTTCATACCCTAACCCCAATTAACAACTACCCTCAACCCTCACAAAACGAAACAATCGAAAAATACCTTTCTAATGGTCCGTCGATTGTGTCCCGTGTTGGGCGCCATTCCTATTTTATTGGCGCCCATCATGGGACTCTGTCGTGGGTGTTCGAAACAAAAGGGGAGATGTATAGGGTCTAACTAACTGCTTGTAGTATCGCTAATTGGCAAGTAATTGGCCCTTATAAGCTTCTCACTGAAGGGTAATAGATAGCGTAATTGTATTGGGTGTAGGTATTTGTAAGGGTGCTTTTGTTTAGAAGAATTAGGGAGGTTTAGGTTTTTGATTATAATCTAGTATCGAAGAGAATGGTTGCTGTACTACGAAACGTAAGTTCGATTCTTGTACAGAATTAAAATTGTTTTTATACGCACTAAGGATACTACAGTCATATTAATTAAGGTTCCGTAGTCAACATAGTTTCGCCATGTCCGTCTGTCTGTTTGTTTGTTAGTCCGCGGCTTAGCTCAGAGATGGTTAGTACTAGAAAGCTGTAATTTGGCATGAGTAAACATATATATTAATTACGCCGACAAAATGGTAAAATTAAATCATGGAAAAAAAATTATCTTTGGGTACCTCCCGTACATAGTGTGGGATATCTTTGGAAAGTTCGTTCAAAAATATTGTGAGTTTGTGAAAATAATTTTTGGATTGAAGTATCTGTTTGCGAAATATTAAGCTTTAAAGTGCAAATTTTTTCGAGGGACAAAGACTCTAAAAAAATTGCACTTTGACCCGACCCCCCCTGCCAGCTAAATGGTTAGTTCTGGATATATGTGGAAAAATTCACAGCAGTAGTATATTATTAAAAGGAAAACTATCACAGCTATGTAAGCTCTACAAGTTAACGAGTAATTATCGACCAACTTACATTTGCAGTTGCAAAAACATGTTCATGTTGTTTCGTATGGGAGAACATGTTTTTCAACAACAATGTTAAGTTTGTTCTTGGGATAAATTCATCCCAGCTACGAAACCCTTCATTGTGCGTGGTTGGACGCGCACTTGGCCGGATTTTTTTAACATAATATTTTGCAGGCTGTGTTTGAATGAGTATCTTCTTTACAGATTTCAATATCTGTGCTGTATCAATATTTATGTGGATGTTGGATTTTATTAATAGAAATCCACAATCTGCTTATAAAACAGACAGAGAATAGTGGTGATCTAGTGGTAACGACCGCGTCGTAAATGGTGAAGGAAAACATCGTGAGGAAACCGGCATGTCCTAGAACCAAAAATTCAAAGACATGACATCTACCAACTCGCGTGGTTGATTACGGCCCACTCCCTCTCACTTAGAGGAGTCCTGTGTCCCAGCAGTGGGAACATTATTGGCTGATTATGCTTATAAAACATGACAATAATAAAATGAAAATATTTTTTAAATAACACACCATAGGTACTGAAGCCAAAGAGATAATCACCAGGCTTACGATACTGACGTAACAATGGTTTACCCTGCATACTTGACAGTTTTGCTGATCGTAGACATTGTATAGCTATATGGATAAACAAACGAAGTCTCAGGTATAAATTAATATCCTCAAACCTCATACAAAATCCTCACAAAAGATAGATCAGCTTTAACAAATCAAACGAAAAAAGAGGTCTCCCCCATAAAAACCGTCGAGTGCAGACATGCAAATGATATCGTTCCCTAACGCGAGTACCATTCAACGAACCGTTAGGGTTCCAATAAGAAGTACTTACGGATGATCGTACTTCACTCTCACCAACGACCGGTAACTATTGTGGATCAGTTTTGTGTTACAGCGGCAATGTATGGCAATATATTCGATAATGTATGATAGAAAAGCAGCAATTCTGAACTTTGTGAGGTTAGGTCTAAGGTTGAAAATGGAATGTGTTAGTAATATAGGTACAGAAGTGTTTGGACGAGTATCTTTTTATTTCACTCTCTATAAGACTACAGTAATGAGCTCCTTTTATTTTCAAAAGAAGTTTTAATTATGTAATAAAAAGATAATTTTTCCTTTTTTTCTGCCAACTTTTCCTTAGATTGGCAAAATTTGTAACGTCTAAAATTAATTTTATGTGAGTGAATAAAGACGGGTCGTAAACTTCATTATCACTCTTTATTTTAAAGAGATAGGCTGAGAAAATATTTTAGGAAGGGCCATATTATGACTGACAGTATTTTTTTCATGGCTGGCAAGTTTAAATAAAGCTGTGTGAACCCTTATTTCGAGTGACTTAATTTATAGCATTCGACTCCAAAAAGGTGCGTTCAGACGGTACGAGGCATGGACTTCGAATTTTAAGTTTGAAAAAAGTGAAAAATATAAAAAAAACAAAAAAAAAACAACCGACTTCCAAAAAATACACTACATAGTGAAAAATTACTGTTATTTCCAAAGTCAGTGTTTTCGGTTGTGTTTTATTTTTTTGCCAAAAAAGATTCGTAAAAAAAATATATCATAACTTCTAAACTCCTCATCATAATTTGACAAGGTATCGTTGGAAGCGTCTTCATTATCTGCTGGTTATACGCTATGTGACGTCGCATTATATTGAATATGGCGCCCTAGCATGGTGCCATAGCGGACATTATCATATCTATTCAAACTGCACATTTTTGAAAACATTGTTAAACCCATCTATTTTTAAAAGAGTAACCGTGGAGTTTCTTGCCGGCTCTTCTCCTTATGAAACGACCAATTGGAACCGTGCACCTAGCTTCTGACGTTTCATAAGTGCCCATTTAGGTTTATGTGAAATAAAATATTTTGATTTTGATTTTGAAAGAGATGAACTAAACTTAATGGCCATGGAGACCGCCGTCGCCGGCGGGTCCCAAAGTTTCTGCTTGTGAACGCCGTGAGTCAAAAGTCAAAATTATTATTAGAGGCCGTGGGATAAGCTGGCGGGTCCAAAAGTAAAAATCTTTCAGGACGCCGTGGGATCCGCCCTGACCCGAATTCAAATAGTTTTTACGACTACTGGTGTGCTGTTATGGAAAATGTGATACTTTTCTCAAAAATATGCTTTGGCCCGCTTAACTAAATTATTTGGGGGTTGTCGGCGGTTCCCAAGGCAGGGAGAGTGTTATAGTTTAGTTAGCCCAACACTTGTGACTCCGGATTTTTAATTTGTCCGTCTTTGATGTCTTATTTATTCCTTTTTAGGTGACGAAATAAAATAAAAGTTATAAAAATTAAAAACGAACTACCCCAACAAGCGTTGAGTTTGTGACAGGTTATTGGACAAGACGTGTGTCATTGTGACAGCGATTTAGAAATGTCTAGATATCAATATAGTCAAATATGACGCATTTTGTAACCTCCCATATTATGGAGGGCGTCCCAGATGTTGAAATTTATAAAACCTCCATATAGGTACTGTGTTTTCTAAATAATATAATATTATAGTTGGTTAAGTGTTCCATCTTGCCAAATCCATTAACCTAATATTGATACATTAATATATCCTGTTCGCTCCGCAAGCATGTCATAATTAGCAAATAAGGGAATCGGATTAGCGTAATTAGGGTTCTAATTAGCAAGTACATAGGTAATGATGGTGGAATCCTAGGCCTTTGTCTAATCTGCTAATAATGGTACGGTGGCTGCAAATTGCAGGAATGCTTTGTTCATGTCCTAATTATAGTTATTGTTGAGGTGTGACAGGCGAGAGCATTCATTAAGGACTTATCTAGGTTCGGATATTGAAACTAATGAATGAAAGATCTTTTTATTTACTATAATATAGGCTATCATATGGATGTGATGAATCTTTTATATTCTGCGAGATGATGGATGAAATATACATAGTTAAAAGTTGTACTTTTCTATTGATTGGTTTGTCATCATGTTTTGTTATTTAACTGTTGATTGATTCATGCGTGACTTTGCGGAAATCCATGATAAAATATGTAAAATAGACGTAGATATATTTAGAAACATAATTCGCTAACTATTCCTAAAAACTCCTATCAAACCCTGTAAAAAATCGACACGTATTTCACCTGTCAACGTGGCTTTCTCAGGATGACGATTGGACAATTGATAAATTCATTGGTAACAGTGACAAGATACCTTTGTCCTGAAAAATGTTACAGAAAGAAAGTGATATAGGATTCGAAAACACAATTATTAAGCTATAGCATTTTGGTTTAAATTTATGCGGCTAGCAATTACTAGTATCACCCATAGATATGAATATAGTCTTAAAACGAAGTAAATATTATGTGCGAAAGGAGTACGAAAATAAAATTTTAAAATTCGAAGTTCGAACTTACGTTACATTTACTCAGCGTGTTCAAGCTAAGTATCTAAACCAAAAGACGTCATTGACAATAAGAATGAAACGCCATCAAATCTCATCTGACGAGACCGTCACCTTTCGGCAATAATCGGCAATGTTCGGCACGTCACGGGCAAAATTAAACTGTCCGGGAACCGATTGAGTTAATTGGAAGGGTGCAAACCGATCCAGTTTCCTGAGGAACTGATGATAATAAGATGACGGTGTTATTAATGCTGGATTTGTGCTTACGGAGGCTTTTTTATGAATAGGCAGACATTGTGACATTATTTCAAACCAGTGGGATTGTTAATATCATTTTCAATATCAGACAGTAGACAGCTACGACTAAGGACAATGTCTTCATATCAGCATACTTGGCAGCAGGATTTAATATCGCAGGATATATCATTTCCCTTTTTAATTGAGCCCCTTATCACGTTTAGCGCAATCCGTGAGAAAACCGTTTTATGTAAGTACTTGCATTTTTTTCTACAAATACATCAATTATGGTCTATGTCCAGCAATGGACACCTAAAGACAAGTAAGTACATACCTAATGATTTATTTATTATTTCATAAATAACTTTACATTTCCATTACAGCTAAAATGTGCTAATGCGATTTACCTACAACTACTTAGACGATACAAACATGATATAATGATGATACAAACATTATCATAATTATTGAAGCATCATTCACGCTATCCCATCACAAACAGTGCCATTTATCGAATCCATCGATTCATTAACTCAACATCAATCAAGGTCTTGTAATCTATTGATTATTCGTTATTGCGATAGAGCTCAACCATAAGATAGTACCTAAGTAGAAGGTCCACTATCTTTTAAAATATTTGTTTTATTCTAATGATTGTAGACTGGTGCGACAATGATGACAAATGAAGCATAAATATTGTTATCAATAATGTTCCAGGTTAGTGACTAAACAAAAAAAAGTTTTAATTGTGTCTACATGACTTGTTAATCTCACAGCCCGACCAATGACTTTACAAGCTCTTTCATTACAAGCAGAATCAAGAGGTTTTGCTATAAAATCTATAATATGATATGGATGAGGAATCATGCAGTATATTTAATCATAATAACGAAAGTTAACATTTTTAGGGTTCCGTACCCAAAGGGACCCTATTAGTAAGGCTCTGCTGATCGTGTCCGTCCGTCCGTCCGTCGGTGTCATAGATAGACACTTTCACAGAGTGTGACCCTGCTCGACCGCTATAACAACAAAAATAAAATAAAGTTATAATTAAAGGGGTTCCCCATATTATAATAAACCTGTTTTTCTCTTTGCTCGATCTTTATCATGGAAAATACCGTGTACGAGTCGGACACGCACTTGGCGCTTTTTTTTGAGAAATTAAACACTTACAACGCACTGACTCTGTTTAAATTGATCTTCGAGCTAGCCATTTAGCCACAAACCCCGATCAAATTGAAACTTCTGCATCACCTCAGTTGTAAAGATAGGGGTTAAGGCTAATAGGCTCTTTGAGCCATCGTCTCCAACGTCTCACGTATCTGGCTATCAATCTGATCGAATTGGAAGGAGATCACATAAGCAGTGCAATTCATTTGAATAGGAGCTACGGTAGGTATAGAAGGTGAAACAGGTTGGATTCTGTGTAACGTGTCGATCATACTCATAAGACACGCTAGAGATCATGATGTCTGAATATCGAACCTTTGGCTAAAATAACTGAGGAAGAAAAAAGCAATGATGGATGAATTGCGTTAAAGGTGATATGACTAGAAAAGAGCATAGCAAAATAAAAGATTAGTCCCACTTATGTATGGTATTGTTAAAAAAAAAGGAAGATACAGTTTCGTCACGGAATTCCGTAGATTTTGTTTTTAACAAAGAAAGAAAAACGATCGGTTGATTGTACAATCAGAATTTCACGTTTGATGGCTTTTTGGTTAGTTAATACGTTAATGCCAGGACCCAAATTCCTCCGGTGTATGAAATAAACCTAGTTCAAGATGGGAACCGGTACATAAAGGTCACGCCTTAAGTATAAGGATATTATGTTATAAAGAAACACGACGATTTTTTTTGTCGTTTTCCGCTAACGGAGAATAAGTCTGTCAAAAATAAATTCGTGATAAAAGTTGGTCACGTGACTTCCCGGCCCTTTAAAGGTTCCGCCCTGGGAAGCTGTGTCTGACTTCGCACGCCTAGGCAGCTAGACTCATGCAACTGTCGAGCTCGTAGCTGAAGCGGTGGGACTCACGCCGATGCTTGTGGCCGGTAGGTACCGGACACCCGGCCGGGAATCGAGGGAAAGATTTCGTTCAAAACAGCAAGACGACACTTACATTAATTAAACGCCGAAAAGTTTCAAACTGAAAGGTTTTATGCAGAGGAACGCTGCATGAGGTAAATATAGTGATGGTGAAAAGATAAAGGCAAGTGATGATGACGATGCCAGGAGACCATTAGGCATTACTTACAACCTTTTATACATCTTAGTAGACCCTAACGGTGACGTCAGGATAAGCATAACATGTCCAAAACTCAAACTCAAACCATTTATTAGAATTAGGTAAACTATTTACAGGTACTTTTGAACTGTCAAAGAGTCGGTCAGTCAAGAAAGATGAAGCTAGTAGCCCAATCCAAAGGGTAGGCCTCAAAAATATTGGTTTTTAGCAGAGTTAGAAGAAGAATAGTATAGCAGGAGTGTTAAAATGCGTATATGCAATGACATAGGACGTGCCATAATTATGTGTTAACGAAATGCTCACGACTCTCAAACACATTACCTACACATTTTCCAGCTGTTTTTGTCGAAAAGTATGATATTTTAAAAGTTATCAATGGCAATGAAACGTCGGGAATATCTTCCATTGAAAACAACTTATATAAAGGCGAATGACTTTGAAATTGGCACAATGTAGTTACTTAGAAAATATCTTTCATAAGTCTACCATCTTTTCAGGTCAAACTAAACTCTAAACTCAAAAGAATAAAGTTGAATTTTCATTGTCATAATGACAAGCTACATTATGCTGTAATATTCTTTTGGAATAACAAAAATTGTTTGCTGAAGGGGGAGATTGGGCTCCAGAGTCGGTGATACCGTATCAATTACAGTTATTAATTTTGCATTTCATCCCGGTCCGTTGTTCCCTCGCTTCCTCGAAATAATAATTATCATTTCTGGAAATAAACCCTTTATTCCAACTTTTAAAAATTGTTTCAAACGCTGTAACAATTTGTAAAGTCATGTTTGAATATAAAATTGCTATTTCAATATTTTTTTGATTTAAAGATAAAATTAATGTTCTAATCTCAAATCGTTTAGGTATTGCAATCCATTATGTACACTTACAGGTGGTAAAAATCTGGTGGTATTATGTTGGTTGAAGTATGAATCAATGACTCATTTGGGCCTTGGAAGGGAAGGAATTGTAAATGTCATAGGGAAAAATCGTCACTATTACCAAACTCGGCAGAGTAAGATGATTATGTGATCACAGTAAGTTAAAAAACGGCCAAGTGCGAGTAGGACTCGCACACGAAGGACTCCGTACCACCGTATAATATAAATTATTATAACACATCTTACTCAAATAGCCCACAGAAATATTATTATTAATAAAAAAACATGTCAGGCCATTATAAGACAAGAAATACCCGATTTTGTGGCTGAGCACGTCGGCCATTTGTCAAGAAACAAATGAGGTGCGAGAATGTGTAGACGAGGAAGCGCTCGTGCCAGTCGAGATCGACTGTATGGGATCGACACGGGATATGTACGAACGTGATTTTAACTTATATTTTGTTTACGGTTAATTTGTATAGACATTTCGATTGCTCGGGTTGTCTACACTTTGCTTGACTTGTGAATCGAAGCCAAGACTCGTTTGATAAGGATTGCCGACTTTTTTTTATGAATGAATCCGTAATCTCTGGTTAAAGTTTTCTCATTATCGTCCTACCCTTATTCTAATTTATTTGAGTTAATTGCAGCATTTCTTTTTCTTCTACAAGTCTCTATGAGCCAACATCCCAATCACCTCTCATCATCTTTCACACAATCCATTCATGAGCTTTTTATTGCTCCTGAGGGCCTTTACAAAGTGACATTCTATGAGTGATAACGTTATTGGAAATGTTAAAAATGTATTTCATTGACATGAGCTACCAAAAACCTTATGCCTCCTGTTGAAAGTCGTTGTAGAAATACGAAGCACTTTGAAAGCGATTCAAAATCAAAATTAGAAGTCAATTATTCAAGCTAGGTTGAGAATCAGCACTTTTCGAACGTCAAAATTACATAAGACAGTCCCCCAAAGCGCCCACCCTTCACCACTTCCTAGTGCTTTAGCTGGGAAGAAGAAATGGCGCAACAAACTGTTCAGCACCACTGTCACAGCTGTCTGTTCAGTTAAAAAAGAAAAAGATTCTATGTATATAAAATAATATGCAAAATCATTAAAATTACACAACACAAAACATACATTAAATTATTAGCCATAAGTCAGCTAGCATACGCGAATATACCAACCATGCTACTTGCCTAGGCCACCTGGATAACTTTGGCTTTGGTTAGTAAATAAATAACACAATACCCAATTGTTAACATGAAGCAGCATCTTCAATCTTTATACAATTAGTATCACAATCATATTTATGTGTTGCTAACGAGGTGCTGCTAATGGCTATTTAGTCGATGCCCAGACCTGACAGCCAGATGTTTTATAATGAAACGGTTACAATGAATGTCTTCATGGGCAGAAGTTTATTGGAGAAAGATTGTTGCTGGATTATGGTGATTCAAAACCATTCTCATTCTACCTAGCCTTTTCCCAATCATGTTGGGGTCGGCTTCCAGTCTAACCGGATGCAGCTGAATACCAGTATTTTACATGGAGCGATCCTTTCTGACCTCCACAACCCAGTAACTGGGTAATACGATACCCCTTGGTAAGACTGGTTGTCAGACTTTTCGGGCTTCTGACGACTCGTAACGACTGTCAAAGATCCACGAATGACAGCCGGGACCAACGGCTTAACGTGCTTTCCGAAGCACGGAGGAGTCTCGGTATGTAGCGCAGCTTAACCTGATGGATCGACCTGTGCGGCTGTTATTACTTAGCCACGAGCTCCTGCTTAGCCACGAGCTCCTCCTTAGCAACGAGCTCCTCTTAGCCACGAGCTCCTCGTGTGATTGTGGTGATTCAAAACCATGGAATAGAAATATATTTGTCCAGGTACCTAATACATTAACAAGTTAACACAGTTTGTGTCTAAGATTTATTCAGTGAGTGCGTATATCACTACTTCAACCGACATCGTCCGATGACGTCCGATAACTAAGAGTACGCACTCGCATTCTTTTTTTATTGTTTGGTTCGATCGTCCGAAGTCTGCCGATGACTTAGGGGCTATTATAGTTGAACCGATGACGGATTAGATGTACGCGAGGCGGAAGGCTCCACTGCCTTCTTATAATTTTGTCACAACGATGATGACGTGGAAGTCTTTGTCGAGGGAAAATTTCAACTTGTTTTAAATCGTCTCGAAGACTGTACTGGAAGGTATGCGTACATAGTATACGCTGATATCATAAAAAAACTTACTCACCCTGTTCCCCGTACTAGTACTACTAGTAAACTATATTTTATTACGGTGGAACAGTTTTCCTCGTTCTCTGTAAAAGTATTGTAAAGCTTCACATATGGAGCTATATGTTTTTCAAGATTGTTGCTAACTAGCAGATCAAAGTAAGTTGACGCAAGCGCTAATGCTGTAATTGGGTTTTTCAATCAGGAATTTCTTAGAAGCAGCAATAGGCTCGTCCTTTATTACATGGGACTTAAACTTATCTGGCGAAACGTGCGTGTACTATGGGTATACCTCTGTCTAACCCTTCGAGGATTACAGTCGTGATGTCATGTTATGATAAACAAAATAAGCGTAGAGGTAGTTATTTCCTAAATGTCAAAGATAGAAGCCATCATCTACATTCACCTGTCGTTCACTACTTAGTGTAGACAAAGAAGCGATTACAATCCCGGAACAGAAACCTTTATGAAAATGCCAACAGCAATCGTCTCCCGCGTGACCCAAATTAATACAATCGGTTGCTAAGCGGTTGCTCCCAACTGGAAGCAATTACAACGAGTCGCTGATTCGAAAAGTTTCTCGATGTAATTTTGTTAGCCGTTTGAGCCTAACCGGTTATAAAAGCGGTTACTATGTGTTTAAAGGTTTGCATATGGGATAAGTTAATTCGGTGTTTTGTTGTGATTTCATTGTGGGTGGTTTAATGTAGTTTCAAATGTCACGCTTATTCTTGTGGAGAAGCGGAGCCTCAAGGTACTGATTCTATAGACATGACTTTATTTACATTATTTTGTAGAGTTACAAGCCGATGGTTTAGACATTTGGCAATTGCTTTCAAAGCATTTTATATTTTTACTGCACGTCTGCAGAGTTTCCCCAGCTAATTTAATATGACCCTTTAGATATTAGGTTTAGCCTTTTGGTATTCAATTGTAGATAACTATTGTGCGTGAAAATTTAATATTTTCACGACTGGAAAAGTTGAATATCGTGAAACCATGTCATATTGTACCTTTATTCTGGCAAATAAATAAATATTTATTCATTTATAAGCATGAAATAAAGAGCCTTTATTTTAAACAACTATCCTGAACTTTCCTTCCACCGTACCCTTACCTGAGACATCAATCGATCTCCACAATCATTTGAATACGCTCCCTCAAATCACAAGAACACACCTATCCATAGATATCAGAACCAAATCGTTGGCAATCTAACTCCAATATCAGAGGTAGAATAATTGACAAACCACAGTTACCAATGGTGTATAGTTTGTAGTAACGAGATTGTGGGGCCTGGAGGGTCAATCAGTAGAATATGCAGGGCTGTGGTGAACCATGATCGAACGAGGTGTATGTTAGTGAGGTGATGTGTTGTCAATATTGAAGGAAACAAACATCACGCTTGTATTTTCCGAAAGGTTAGGCAGAGGTGTATTATACATCCAGATTTTCCAGTTTTACAGTATCACGTGGAAATTTTTGTGTGGTCATCTTGTACTAAAATAAAATAAGTATTCAAAATAAAGCTTCGTCTGTCTGTCTGACTACTTAGTTCTTCTAAACTTTACAATCAATTTTGGTGCGGTTTTCATCATCATTCGCTCGAGAAATGACTTCATAAGTTTTATGTGCACATTTATATTTAACTGAGATATAACACAAAAATCGCCACACCAGTAGATTGCACCCCTACACAGGGGCGGGTCACGAGTATCATGATAATAAAAAGTGCAATGAAGTGAGCAGCCCTCTTTCCTACGAATTGACCCTTTTCCAATAACCCTAACGAAGGAAGGAAATAATATTACAACCCTTCTGTCCACCCTCTGATGCTTCTGATATAAAAGTAGGTACCTCTAATTATTCCAGGTAATATGAGGTATAATTACCTGTAATAATTATAGGTACTTTTAAGACTGTTATGGAATAATCGTGGTGAATAATCTATCTAATGCATCAAATGGTGTTATTAAGATATTATGCTGAGATCTTAAATTCCAATAGCAGTTTCAAAACATTGTATTATCAAAGTTGCTTATTTTTATTTTCAGGAAATTCTCAGTAAGCAGTCCACAGTCTGAATTTCTGGTACTTATTACACTACAAAAAATATAATGGTGGATTGTAGATGTCACCGATGCCCAACGCGAATGCGGTGCTCCTGACCAAGGCGTGTCCTATGTGTTGGAGTGTCCAAAGTCTCCATACCACTACTTCAGGACCTGATGCCGCAGTAGGCATGGCCGCCTACTGGGCCCAACACATGTAATATAATACATTTATTTACCATGGACTCAAAAAGAAGAAGAAGCCCTAGCTGGAAAAATCTGTGTGAACGTACCCTTCTGACTACCCTCCTCGGGAATGCAGGTGTGATGTTATGTTGCTTAGCTAATAACATCTTACCAACATTCTCCACCTCAACTTACCAAAATTTATTCACACTCGCCCCAATTATTCTAAATTTTTCACTCCCCTCCTAAAATCATTAGCTCCAGTGAGGTTATTAACAAACTACAAGTTTCAATTCTCCCCTCCGCTGGGAGGTCTGGGAGGTAAACTGTTACCTTTTCAGAGGTAATGTTGAGGGAAAACTCTGTTAATATTGAACAAGTACTGTGATAGATTATGCACCTGTGGTGGACTATAATGGATGGAGTGTCTCGGTATAGTGGAGTAGAGATTTGTATTAGAATGTGTGCTGATCCGAAGTTTAACAATAAGACAAAGGTGATCTCACTACATTTGTAGTTGGGAATTTACAGTCAGAACAATTAATATTAAGCAAATTTTTGTATAGTCATTTCATACAACCGTCGAGGAATGAAACTTGTGAATAGAATATGCGGACCCATTAAATTGGTAGTTAATTTGCTTAGCAATTAATTTCCCTGTCTTTACACGAATGGCCCCCTAGGGAAATAAAGGACAATGAACTGCACAGCAATTTTCACTTGAACTTGTTGAAAATTCGACAAAGTCTTATGAAGAACAAAATGTTGCTTTAATGAAATTCTTTGCATACGTTTCTATAAGTAAATACTGCTACACCTTGAGCTCCATTAAGACTCATGAAAATTGGGATTGCTTTTAATCATGAGCAAGAATAATCTTGACTTGAGATTGGTAATAGCAGTGGTGTCATCCAATTCTTCAAATTCCGAAATTTCTCCCTCTTGAACAATACTACATAACAATAACAACGAACAAACCCAATAAGAAACTGACTTACTAAGTATCATCTAATTTGATATCGGAAACAATTCTGAACAATTTCTGTAACATACTTCACTGAGTTGTTCCGAAGTCTACATGCGAGTGTACTCCAAGTTTCGCCAAGTGTATTATTGAGCGGTGTGTTAGCTGGCTTGCTATCATCATGGCATCTGTTGTGTGTTGTAGGAACTTTGATACATTGAATATTAATGTTGGGAACATTGTTATACGAGTACTGCTCGATCTTATGCTAAACAGTCAGGAAAGTTAGGGTGGGGATTTTGATGCAGATGTATTTGGGGCATATTGTTTAGAAAAATGGATAAAGAATACTAGAAGAAAGATAAAGTTTAGCATTATCGATTAAAGTTTAGCATTTCAAGCATGAGATAATAATCAATCACAATAAGATAAAATCATATATACTGTCTTTAGACACAAGGAATAACAGCAGAACGGGTAGCAGTTCAAAATGAGACATCATAATTTAGGAATGCTGAAATGAACTAATAATGTTTTTGTGGCGGCATCTTACCGCGCGCCTAGCATTATATACAATAGCCCGAAATCAATCGCTCCACCAGACACAACAACCGTCTGATTGGAGGATCCTCACTCTTTTATAGAGGATAATGAACTTTTCAACCTGTTCCTCTATACATATATAAATTAAAAAAAGAAGTATAACATTGTTAAAGCAAATGACCAAAAGATAACGACTATGTAGCTAAACGTAAAGGGACCACTTAACCTTTTATAAAAGAAGAAAGAAAAATCAAGAATACATATATATTAAAAAAGTTCCCAACAGTCGATGTTCCCAACAGTCGATGTTCCCCTAAACGCCTCTCTTTATAATACAGAAAAAAAAAAGTTGTGAAACATTTTGTCAACCGTAATTGTTCGAGATTCGCTTCCGATATCAGTTCCGAATGTTCGGGAATTCAGAATAATGTCGTACAAGTTGAAAGTCGAAAGTGAACAAGAATAAGTTTGTTTAGGCGACAGTTAGCAGCTGTAGTGGTTTTGAACTTTTCGCTCATGAGCCAAACAAGTCTTGGCTTAATGGTTAATTGTTAGTTAGATTAACGACTTTATTACGACCAAGTTTAGGTTGAAGACTTTTTTCAAGGTGGAAATGGTTCGTCCTTAGATTTCTAAGAAATACCATTTACCAACATTGCCATATTTCATGATAATTTACATTGAATACTAAAGATTACCATCATATTACACGCATAACAATGACCAATGTAGGCGAAGAGTTCTTGATTGGGAGTGGTGACCAAAGCCACCATTACGGGCCTCCACGGTGGACCAAAGATGCGGGAAGAACAGTACAAAACAACTTTGTGATCCTCATCGAGGCTTATCTAGCAGTATATCAGCCAAAAGACATCTACGTCTTTTGGCTGATAATAGTGAAAATAATGAACCATAATAGGCTGTCTCAATAGATTGGAAATTGCAATGTATCCTAGGACTAATAAATATTCCTTACGACATAATATATTTTTACCTTACAACTACAACTCATCAAGTTTGTGAATCTAGTAAGACTGAAATCTAACCCCAATTCACTTACTCAAGATAACGATGATCCACCAAACAAGAAGATCCTAATACAAAAGAAAAAATATAACAAAGTTACCAACAAAACTAAAATAAAACAATTCCTAGATTATAACCCGAAAGATAAGACAGTTCCTCTCTTACTTTCCTCAGCGTAATATATGGCATCAGATAAAATAACATGAGGTATGGCGGCTTACAAAAATGATACTATTCTGATCTGGAATGGGGGAAGAAACTGTAATGGTTTTGTATTTATCTTCAGGTGCTAGATGGGATTGTAGAAAAGTGATTTGGTATGGTTTTTCTTTATTTTAGTTAAGGTAGGTTTATATAGTTCATGTTTTTGATTAATCTGTGTTCTATTGGTGGGAAATTGATCTACCCGCTATATTTCTCTCTCTGGCCAATTTCCAGCATTGACCGTCATTTGGTTGAAATAATGAAGATTTTAATCATGTTGACCAGTTAGGTATTATTTTGAACTCACATAGTTCTATTAAATTATGATGGTATTGTAAAGTCAAAGTCATTTCAAAGCGAAACATTGATTAAATTAATTAATTTCGTAAACCTTTAGTAACAATATTGAATAGTTATACAGATTCACAGATAATGGTTTTCACGGAAAACGGAAATGTTACCTTAATTAATGTTAGTGCAACAATAGTACACATTATTATCCTCTTATACAGCGGCGATGAGGTTACCACATTAAATAATATAGAGGTCCTAATACAAGTTAATATAATGTCTATTTAAATTTAAATTATTTATTTTGATAGACAACAATGATCCATTTATGTTAGTTAGTTAGTACAAAAAAAAATACTTAAAAACCTATGTTAGTGTAGGTATTAGGGTCACATAAAAACAATAATAAATAACAAAACAAACAAGTATAAATAAAAAAATGCTTTTTTTAACAAAATAAATAGCGCTAAAATGGTCATATAAAAATTACCCTTTATTTTAGTTTACTGACTTGAAAGCGGCAACGGCGCGCACGTGGTGGCGTGTGGCACTCAAGTTTCGTAATCCCCAATTCCCCTTATTATCAAAATGTCAATATCAAAATGACCACAAAACTAAAACATAAATCTAATTTAAAAAAACTCAAAGGTCGTGTGCGCAAAAAAAGCTAGCATTATATGCATTAAAATGTTAGTTACGAAATGCATATTTATGAGGAAGTCTAGTGTCTAAGTGGTGCCGGTGACTGAAAAGTTGTGTGGAAATCGGTTGTTATGGTATGGGCATGTGATGTTGAGGAATGAGGAATATGTGATGAGGAAAGTTTTGTGAATTAATGTGAATAGGTATAATATGAGTAGGAGAAGATTAAAGAAACGATGGATGAACTGTGTGAAACATGATAATTATGGCTAGAAAGGGGGTGACTACCGAGATGACGACTAATAGAGTAGTATGGAAGAAGAAGACATGTTGCGCCGACCACGAATATATTGGGATAAGGGCAGGAGAATGATGATGTATGTAAGTTCAAAGAAAGTTATTTTGGATACGTGATTTCATTTAATGTAATAACCTGATCGCAACTCGGTGCTCTGAACAAACGTAATCTCATATCATTTGTTAAAATATTAACTTAAAATATTCTAAATCAATTAGCCATTGCCCTATTCAAATACTATGAAATGAACGCATTCATAAAATCCTTTTGTAAGAAAGCTTTTGATAGAAATTGCAAGCAACTTCCTGCCAACTCTCAAAGGGCGAGAACTTGATTGATTCGACGTCCGACCAATCGATCGTAAGCACAATAGTAAAGGTGCAGAAGACCCACTTATAATAATCATCAATCTTGTGTTTTATTTATAAAGTAATCTAGTGGTAGTAGTCTAGTGGTCGCAAGCGTTACTGCTCAGCATAAAGTCCTGGGTTCGATTCCCAGGTCGGGCAAAGTTATTCGGTTTTTATATCTGGAATTTCCCAGAAGCAGCCCGGAGTCTAGATTTGTGCTCGGTTGATGGTAATAGGCTCTCCCCCTATTGCAATGGGTCTTAAACATATCTGGCAAAATGTGGGTGATATAGGTACCTACACTTCTGCCCAAACGTTCGGGGAAACAAGGCATGATGTTATATTGTATGTGTGTAATCGCCTTTTGACCTTTGCACACAATCAATTAATATAAATTAATAATTATAATAATTTTCTAGCTGCTAAGTAAATCTATTTCATTTGATACAGGATCCCTTGGTCTTTCTCTCATAAGTGTTATGTAATAAGTAGAAATAATTAGTTATTTGACCCACTACACCAACTAGACCAATTAATCAATGACGGATTAATAAAACTTGAACCATGAGTGCTATTTTTTTGTTTTTAGCCTGAAGAAAGACTAGGTATAACTAGTGAAGCTATCTACACCCTGATGCTTTTTTGTTTTTCTTCGACTTCTATCAAAATCTTTTCAGTAATTGTTATTATGGTTAGATATTTGTATTCCGTCCGCTCAACATAATATTCATCTTCTTTATAAATGCAAGTTATTACCAGTAGATAGATAATAGTACCGATTCCCTTGTTCACAAACTAAACTAAATTTAAGTTCAGTGCATCTTTTTCTATGTATTTCATTAAGAAGAGGACAGAATATAAATTTTAGTTTAGTCCTGTCAAATTAATCCCCGCCTGTCACTACTCCTTACAAGTTTAGACGCGATTAAAAACTTGCCTACTAATATTACGTCAATTCACGTCAGGCGCTGATTAATTTGACAGAACTAAACTAAAATTTATCTTCTGTCCTTTTCTTAATGAAATAGAAAGAAAAAGATACACTGAACTTAAATTTAGTTTAGTTTGTGAACAAGGGAATCGGCACCACTATCTCGCATTTTGCAGCTTACGCGTACTCAGCATATTCGTTAACGTTTCAAAATCACGACTTCCTTATTTTTTTGAATCCACTGTATCCAAATTAAAGGAAAAAAAAACAATTTCAATAAGTACATACATCACAAAGTGGAACTTTTGTATCGCTGCTCCGGTCGAACCTTGTTAACATTTTCTTTTTTTTTATTAAATGCTGTTCAGGCCACTTTCTTGAGCACAAAGAAGAGATTAAATTCCGAAGGCGATGGAAGGCCTGTATTGTTATATTGATTAAAAAGTGACGCAGTCGACAGTGGGATGGGTCAAGCAAGTTTGAAGTGGAGTCAAGACTGCACTTCGGAACTGCAATTTGAAGGCGTGAATTTTTTATAGGAGATGATAGTACTGATTTTAGTTCCTTTGAGAATTAACTGAAACTGCACAGACGATTGGTATTAATTCGTTACATTATACAAGATAATGACGGTGACAATGCCTGCTTCTCCGGTTTCCCTGCGATGACAATTAATTTACAATCATGATCATAACGTAACGACGACTCGACATAAAATAACAGCCCCACGGTCGATCAAAGGTTAAGTTACGCTTGGCGCGGTCGGTTCGTGGATGGGTGACCATCCATTAAATATCGAGACCCCTCCGTGCTTTGGAAAGCACGTTATGCCGTTGCTCCCGGCTGTCATTCGTAGATCTTTGACAGTCGTTACGGGTAGTCAGAAAGACGAAACTCTGACACCAGGCTTACCAAGACGGTTTCCTAATAACTGAGTTGTGGAGGTCGGATAGGCAGTTGCTCTACGTAAAATACTGGTATTCAGATGCATACGGTTAGACTGGAAGCCGACCCCAACATAGCGGGGAAAAGACAAGCAGTTTTTTTTTTTAACATAACATAACATCACGCCTGTTTTCCCCAAAGTGTTAGGCAAAAGTGAACCTTAGTTTACCCAAATTTCGTAATTTATCTTTACGTCCATTAAATAGGGGGCCTATTGCCATCAACCGCGCACAAATCCAGACACCGGGCTGCTACTGAAAAATTCCTGATGGAAAACTCAATAACACTGTCTATGCCCGACCTTGGCATCGAACCCAGGACCTTATGCCTAGCAGTAGCCCTTGCGAACACTGGACCAACGACGCAGGTAGGTACAATCATGATCTTTAAACATCAACGACGTCGTTACTGTCATGTTACTCGTTATCCGGCATGGCGATTTGTGGTTTTATTTTTAGGGATGCACACTTCGTGAGCGTAAAATAATAACAATACGTCAAAAGGACAGCCTTACTGTCCTTTATTAGGTCGCATATCGGTATCGTAACTTATTAGGATAATAACTGACTTTGAAAAGGAAAACAAAAGTCAGACCAGTGACGAAACTGTAACCATTTCACTTTTACCACTCAACCAGCCAACCAGAATAACATAACATCAGAAACCACACCCTCATTTTATGCCCCAAATACAATCAAATGATTTACACCACGATATTGAAGTCAATAAATCTGACAGAGCCTGTGCGTTAATCTCTCATTTCAATAATCTGGTGAGGGCCTTCCACCAGGAGGCGAGGAGAGGGTGAGGGTCTACAGCAGGAGGTAATGGGGCCATAACTCAGGAGTGACCTCTCGGAGACATGCCGGTTATTAATAATGTACCTTGGGGACTGGAGGTGGCTTGAGCAAGGCAGTGAGTTTGATTCTAGTCTTAAGGAAGATTTGCAGCGATGATTTAATATTACTTGTTTGATGAAGTCACATAATGTTTTTGAGTTATAGATGTTTAAAACTAAGTTACAGCGACATAAAAATAATAATAATTAAAATGAATATACTATGTACCTACCTACAATAGCATGGTAGCTACAGTGCCAGTATCTTTGCTGAGAAGCTGTAAAGGAATAGTATTTCAGACAGCACTTTGGGACTACACTGTTACCAAAATGTATACTTTCGCATTTTTATCAGAATACGAATATTCTAGTAAATCCTCTTTCTTAACTTTTTCCATTGCTACACCATCATCGTATTTCTTAATGTCATCATCTTCTAGTCTATCCAAAAGTCTCAGTTGCAACGATAATTGTCTTTGTCAACTTTTACATTTCTATCATCATAGTCCTGTTTAGCATGATCTTCCAGTATATCTAAAAACAGCATACTACTAGTATTTCTGCTCATCCCACCTGCACACAAACCGTGAAGGAACATAAATTAAGCGGTGACCTCGTCGACGCGTTTCTCTCCGTTATTAATTATGTACCTGCAGTTTCCTGCTGCCCTGGTAGGATTAGCATTTAAACCTTGTAAAATTAAGGGTTTCTAGAGATTTCCTGTGTTTTGAGCTGGTGGGATTATGTGGGTCGTTTTGACTGAGCTGGTTTAAAGTTATGAATTGTGATAAAAATCGTCTTTATACCCTTTTGAATTTCCAGGGTGAACGGCGGCGTGGTTATAGAAACTGTGACCTTCTTGTAACCAGGGACATTGACATCCTGATAATTATTAGTACTTACTAGCCTTTGCCCGCGGCTTCGCTCGCTTGTATAAACGGTATTATCGGAAATATATATCTAGGTTATAAAATATCAATATGTATTTCATCCAAATAAGCTCAGTTGTTTTTGCGTGATTGTGTAACAAACTTTTACATTTTTAATATTAGTAGGATGAAGATTAGTAGATCTCAAAATCAATCACTGATTTAGACATCATGCGGTAATATTATTTTATGCTTCAGTTACTCTTATCTATTTTAAACAAAAACGTTTACACTCTGATTGCTATATTACGCCATCGCCATTACATACACGAACGATAAAATCTAAACAAATACCAACCCAATTGAAAATTCGAATCGGGATTTGCTGTGAAAACGCCGAATTTTCCTCTTTGTAACAACACAATGCTATAAAGAATTTGTATAAAATGCTCATTCCGGATATAAAACACACATACAGAGGAAACGTTTTACGAATCTATACATAAAACACACACGTACGCAGAAAAGTATAGTCAACAGAAAAAGTTGATGAATTTCGACATTGATTTAATCTTTACTTAAAGTCATCATCATCATTACAGCTGAAACAAGTTCAAGCAGTGCTGGACATGCACCTCCCCCAACCGGTTCTGTGCTTCTCGCATGCAGTGGATTCCTGATTCCTGCAGGCTTCATAATGTCATGTTCGTTTAATATATTAAAAAAACAGTTTCAGAACTTTTGTACAATCATCATTGAAAACATTATAGACAACGTTGATGTACAAGAAATACAAGAAGTAAGTTCTACACATGTACTCTGACATATTACCTCGCCCCTCCTTCAATTTCATGGCTAATCAAACAGTAAGACGACAAATAGACCTCCTTCAGACCCCCAATATACTATAACACATTTATCATTGGAAGGGTAGACAGCCCCATAAATGAAAGGTGCTCCCTATAAATCTATGCAGAACCTTTACGTTAGGGCTTAGAGAAATCGGAATTCCGTAATCTTGCTCCTAGGTCAAATTTCACTGGGATCCACCATTCAACGAATTGGATTTGTTATAGACGAAATAGAAATCTGTGAATTTGGGATCCTTTGAGTTGTCTGATGAATTCATTTTGAATGTTAGGCCACCATTCTGTGTTTCATGTTCTTGGAAACTGTCGGAGTTTGTGGCAGATGGTTTGATATTTAGCTGGTTATTACTTTCGTAGATTATGATATTAATTAATAAGCATTAATAATAGACAACTAATAGGAAAGTATAATAGAAAAAGACATGTTGCGCCGACCCCAAATAAAGGCTCGTACACAATGGCGCGATATCGCGGGCGCGACAAGGGTCGCGCTGCATGTCGCACCCGAGATATCGCGCCACGCTATGTACGAGCCTTTAATAGGGATAAGGGCAAGAGAATGATACTGAAGCATGTCTGTCATTCGGCTTAAAAAACATCACATTAATGAAGCGTGTACAACCCTACCTAACCCTCATTAAAGCCTTCAAATAATGTTTAAACTGAAACAGCAGACTGTCTGTCCGGTTACATCGTGAATTTAAAAGCCACAATTCACTTTCGGCTCAGCATAAAATTGTTCCAAAAACCCCAAATTCCGGGCTTCTAGACTAATGACAAGATTTGCATCACAAAGAAAGATAAAATTGATCCCTCCTCTAGCTTCTATAAAGTTTGGGAGAATGAAGACAATTGTATACTTTGTCTGAAATAAAAGACAATGCCAGGCACTGCCAGGTTTGTATGAAGGGTTGTAGTATGCAAATTAATGTACATTATCATAATGAATCTTGATTTACTGCCTTCTCACATAATACTTGAGAGAACAAATATTAAGTTGGT
This sequence comes from Eupsilia transversa, assembly GCA_914767815.1. NCBI lineage: Eukaryota > Metazoa > Arthropoda > Insecta > Lepidoptera > Noctuidae > Eupsilia > Eupsilia transversa. Next base: position 10,534,025 of record OU611897.1, on the reverse strand, counting down.
GTAAGATGAGACTTGAGTGAGTTCAAATGAATTTGTAGATACGATGAACAGAAATAATGTTCAAGTCTGTGTAAAAAAAATATTTGGGAGCTAAATTCACTTTCAGTGATATCTCTTTCTGAGTATTGTTTCTCTGCATTTGCAGAAAGTTCCTCAATTTCTGATTGAACCCTTAATGTTCTGTAATACCTACATTAATTGTAGAAGTTTAAATAATATAATTTCATTTAAAGTGAAAGCAAAGTTCTTAAAATCTCTTCGCAAAAATGTAGACAGACGGGTGGACAGAAATGTTACACTTATTGTACAATAAAAGAGTTTGTAACAGGTTTATATTAATTACTGGCGACTCGCTCAAGCTTCGCACGATTTTTATTACTTGACGAAATTTCGAGATTTTACATTAGGTATTATGTTAGTTTACATAAACCTTTCAGAATAATTCTCAATAACAGTGAAAACCGCAACAAAGTTCGTTGCAAAGACACGAAAAGTCACTTTAATTTATAATATGTTTAAATAATAATAGATTTTTAAAGTAAAGCAACAAAAAGTATCAGCAGTATCGAAATTCTGAAATACCCAAATAAATATAGGTCAAACTACATTTCTCTTTCAAAAATAATCCACCTCTTCCCAACTACTCCGAACCTAAAATAAAAGGTAGAAAAAATAAAAAAGTCGATCTGTTACTATCACATTAAGGTCTGCCACAATCTTAACGCAATCCCGCGCTCCGGATCCCGTATCTCCGGATCTCGGGGCACAGCTCAGCAGATCAACGGGACGCCAATGAATTAGGTCCCGGGGGAGGCGTCAGTCGTTCGATAATTGTTGGATAGCTATCGGATAGGGATGTCCGGGCTATGCCGGGATGCGACGGTGTTTGTTTTAAGGAGTTTCTTTTGTTTTAGTTGTGTGGTGTGCTGAATTGTTATTTAGTTATGGATAGTGAAGAATTTGTTTAGATCCTTGGATTGCAATACTTCATTGGGTTTTTGAAAAGATGTGCAATAAGCCTTTCTAATAATTATTTCATGATTATCAGTCTCATTTCATTACAATCATTCATTTCATTTATTTCATTAGAATTTTTACATTGTATACAAATTTTACAAAAAATTATAAAAATAAAAATTGAAGAATTACAATATAAACAATAACCAAAACAAATTAATTAAAAAGTCTAATAAGCGTTCTCTGAAAAATCCTCAGTCATCATTATTATTATCAGCCTTTTCAAGCCTCCTCTCTTTCCCGCCAATGTAGGTACTGTTTTGCTTAGTCGACAACTCATCAAATTTATTTTCTTTAGCAAGTTTGATTGTTTCCATCATGGCCCAATTTCTTTTCGATCAGTCAGAGCTCCTTTACTCGTTAATATTTAGGAAGTATTTTATCTCGTTGCTTCAGCGTACATTTTAATAACCTGTCAAAATTAATACTTTTAATGAGATTAAATATATTTCTGTAAGTAGATCTTTTAATACAATAACACGTTAATTTTTTGGTCAACATTTTAAAACTAGATGGCGCTGGCATTTTCAAGTTAACTGGTCTATGAAACAAATCCAGCGACCTCCATGTCCAAGTCTAGTTCCATTCCATAAATTTCAAATCCCGGAATTCCCATCTAGCGATGTTTAAATCTCTATCCCGGCCTGCCAGTCCATCACTACCGGGTGCCGACACGGCTGTTTCCAAACCACCTTGTTAGTATTCCGCCGACGGATTAAAATTTGGCTAATTTCGAACTCCCTTTGATAAATCGAGATTTTGAAGATAATAGTCAGTTTTATTTGAGCGATTAAAATGTCATCGTCGCCTTCTGGGTTGATTTTTGCTGAATCTAAACAAATAACTGGGGATAATCACTTTGCAAATAGATGATTCCTTATACCTACAGTGTGCATATATGCTAAATATTAAACTGCCTTACTTACTTACTTATTTATAAATTATCTTTCCTTATATTATTGCTTAGAATAATTCTTGTAAATAGTTTAGGTTTCTGTTCATCCTATCCATGTTAGAATATTATTTTTATTATTGTACATCACAGAGGTATGTTGTAGAGAGGTACTTTTTTAATGGTGACCAACTTTATTTGTATTTGTAACCTTCAGCAACAGTAAATAATATTATATTTTATTCCATTTTATTAACATTATTCTGGGCGTTATGCGCTACAACGAAACCTCAGTCATTTTAAAATTTACGAATGACACATTGAATGTGATTTAAAACGTAAATAAATGTGACTTCATTTCAATTAGTTCTCTCTTTGTGTAAGACCAGAAAGTCTTGGCGAATTACTTTGTTGTTCCTTGGCAAAGCACCTTTTAATGAAGCCGACAATCCACTGAGAAACTCCTTGTCAAATCAGCATTCGTTCCGCCAACCAATGTTATTGTGTATTCGGTTTCAACTTTGTTTATACCTAAAGTTGTATCATCTATATTGCAATTATTGCCTATAGAGTATAGAAGATAGTACTGAGTTAAACGTAGCATTTATTTCAATCAAAATGGCACTTTTGAATTGTCAAGGAGTCGGTCAGTCAGAAAGATGAAGCTAGTTGCCCATGCCAAAGCGTAGTAGGTTTCTATGGAGAAGAACGGGCAAGAAACTCCATGGAGACTGCACTAGTACGTTTCTGTCTATATAACATAACCTCACGCCTTTTTCCCATAAGGATAAGCAGAATCTACAAAACACAACCTGCTGCAATTCTTACATTCTCATTTTGATTCCTCCACTTTCATATAATCAGGAAAATTAATTGTTAATTGAAAATCGACTACCAACTTAAATTATCCGTATATTCAAATTACAATTGTCATTCTTTGACAGTTATAAGGAATGACTTTAACACGGCCAATTGACGAAGGGTGTTAATTTGCTTTACAATTAATTTTCCTTACTGGACATTGGTTATATATGAACGCTGGTTGGGAGTACACACCTTACCTTTTCGGAAAACACTTTCTATCTGATGGAGCTCATAACATAAAAAGAAAAATCGCTACTTCACTTTTATCTCTTCAAACACCTAAAGATCTCTCACTCTCAGAAAACGGCCCAAACATCATTACTGACCAATCAAAATGATCGCACTGCCAGCTCTGTTAGCACTACCAATAGAATTGCCAATTCCGACGCCGTTAGGAATGGCACTGGAATTGCCAATTGCCGGCCAGCGTGTGAAGACTGACCGATATTGGCGCAATTATTGAGGTGATGTAACAGAATGGTCAGTTTACTTTTGAGTGTTGGTCGTTGGGCAGAGTTATGGCTGGGAAGAGAGAGGAAAGTGATTTGGAAGCAGGTTGAGAGTGCTTTATTTGCGTTGAATCGGTTTTAGTCACAGTTTATGAGCGTCTAATTAACATCATAAACACAAGGTCTTCTCTCAAATAGATGTCTTGTAGACAAATATAAATTATTTACAAACAAAGGCTGGAAATAGGCAAATGACAGTTTCTCTATTAATACCAATAGCTGGCCATATCTGATTTAACTGGAAGCTAATCTATAGACATAATCTTGAAAAAACCGCTATGACAGACGGACAAAACTTCTTTTCTCCTTTTAAGGTCAGAACCCAAAAAAAAACTTATAATATCTAATATAATGATCTGCAATGGTAGTTACATCTCAACTTACCATTTTTAGAGATGAAAACGCAAACATATTTTTTTTAAACCGAAATTAAATTTGGTTTAGCCCACTGCTATTCACTAGTTCTCCCATACGGCCTGCAATATTTCGAGTGAGCCTCGCCTTTACCGGGCATTTGTGCAAATCCCATCTATCAGGCTGAATTTTACGAAACAAAATTTTCGACTTCCTTTGATCCATTTGAAATATAATATGTTTTGATATTTTCATGTTTATTTTTTTAATATTTTTCAGGTTTCATTACTTACCTGCTAGAGTAATAATATAAAAATATTTTAAGGTAAAGCTTGAAAGAAAATTAAACCGTTGCGTTGCGTTTTAACTGGAAAAAGCATATTTTACAGCGCCTTTTCTACTTGACCGATGCAATTTTTATCTGCACTGAAAATAAAAAATAATTACTAGCGCAGAAATAAATATTTTCAAGGACTGCACAAGCCCTGTTTGTTGACACAAACACTGTTTTCGAAATTATTTTTGAGGCTGTATTTTGTTTGACCATCTTTGATAAAAATCACTGAAAGAAACTTAAAGAGAAATAATAATACGAAATGCTGCATCACTAAAGGCTCTTAAATTATAGTTGTAAATCTTAACCAAACTGTCCTTATGGCAATTCATCGGAAGCAATCAATCATTACAAATACCAAGGACAAACAGACACACAAACAAGATCCAATCAAGTAAATATAAATACATACAGCGGTAATCAACCACACGGTCTAATTGCGACCGGTGTTGATACTACACCACAAGCCGGTGCCACGGCATAGATAGGTACAGAAGGTCGACTTCCTACCACGAGCGAAAACGCAAGCTTTATAGAGTCAAGCGACTATATATACAATATTAGTTTTTGTTTACACTAAACCCGAAAAGGGGTCATTGTACTCATCATTTTGAACAACTTTTCTATAGGACCAATTTTTTTTGTTCCATACATTTTATCGATTTAAGTGAACAGAAATGTATGGAAGGGCTCAGCCCTTTCATTTGATACCCAACCACAATTTTTTTAGTTCATGACTTTTAGTTCTCTGGAGGGCGCCATATTCCATTTAATGTGACTTCACATGGCCTATAACCAGGGGACAACCGAGACGCTTCCAACGATGACTACCACATTTGTTAAATTATGATGAGTAGTTTTGAAGTTATGAAGGAACAGATGAACATAGATGAACATACACACCGGTCAAAATCATAACCCTCCTTTTTGCTTCGCCGTAGTCGGGTAAAAAGGCTCGTAATTCAGCACCACAGTACGTTGTTTTTCAGTGTTTACCAGTCGTAGTACGGATATCACGTCAGCTATTATGATTACAGATAAAATGGTGAAGTAAACAGTGCACGCGACTGCCATTCGTTTGAGATACGCTTCTATGTGTGCGTTCTCTTGTTTTCGCTCGCTGTATAGAGCCAGGCTTCTGTAACTATCTATTCTGTGCCGATACTGATCGTGGAATTATTATAGCATGTCTAGAGTTATGGGAATTGGAGTATTTGCTCTGGTGATGCTTATTGACATGTTAAGGTGGACGGGGATTAGTATGGCAGATAGTGGTGACAACATGAGGTTACGTCAAGGGTAATATACCGAAATAATTCATTATTTTGAAACTTATCATGATAGAGAAAGAAAGAAAAAATTTAAGTATGTTCCTATGTGCTAATAACTATAATAAATGTTCTTTTGTAAAAAAAACAAATACGTTCTATTAGAGAGCCATTGAGCAGTAAACGTTACCTTATAGAGAATGTTATAGTGATCGCAGGATGTAGCTAAGATCATGAAGCTATTTTTCCACCGACTTCGTATTTTGTTTGTCCTGATGGTATTCAGTTAAGAGTATATCTTCTTCCATAATTCTCAATTAGTCATCACAATAGTCACCCCATTTCTAGCCATGTCATCTTTCACACAATTCATCCATCAGTTTCAACGTATTCGGATTTATTAGTTTTGTGGATTGAAAACATAAGTAGAACCGATATCCTGTTCTTTGGCACTTGGAGCTTGACTATCTACTTCACAGATGAGAGCAATTATCAGACCCACAGCCATTAATAATCCTGAATCAAACAGCTATAAAGCCGTCTTCCAAACAGGCTTTCAATCACAGCGTCTCGAGATCTCAACATCTATTGAATTGAACTTAATCTGCCACAAGATGCACTAATGCGTACAATTTGATGCTTGAGCTCGGAAGCTTGAGAGGCTGACGATGAGCCTTTCAGAAGATTGGTATCGATTTCAATGTGATTGGGTTAATCTGTGTGACGTTTGTTGTTGGGTTTGAAGGAGATTAACTCTATTTGTGTCGACTTTTTTTTTCCGAATTCAATTCATCTGATTGTTTCAATGACTATTTTAAAACTTTCTCACTTCTCAAATTCTTTCTTTTCCAACTTAGATAAATAAAATACTTTATTTAAAAGCAAAATAAATATGATTTCTGGGCAGTAATCAAATCCGTAACACGTAACGCAAAAGCCAATTACTCAGCTACAGAACAAATGAAAGCCTCTCTAATATCTCTGGAATATGTTCCCAATATGTCCTTAGTTTGTCCATAAGCTTTAGTAGATCAACAATCATAATCCTATTTCTTATTACCTTCTATCTTAATAGAATTATTAATAATATCTTCCATAAGTTTATTACGCAGGAAAGGTTCTTAAGAAACTATATTTGATAAGTACGTATAGCTTTTTGCCTTTATCTAATACTTATTGAGCAGTAAAAATAGGATTTCCAACGATTGTTTTCTAAACTCATAATGTATAATTGACATTTGTCAAACGATATTTGCTTTCACTTAATAATAATAATATTAACGTTTTAAAATACAATAGACGTAGATATTATGTTTAGTAACCTATTCCGTTTAACTATTCTTAAAGAGTCTTAAAAAAAAACAGGTAGAAAATAAAACTTTAATAATATATAAATAAACGTTTCTTGTATGGGGAACCCCTTCAATTATTAACTTTATTTAATTTTTATTAATTGTTCTTAAAGCAGCATTAGAAATAAACAATCTGTGGAAATTACCAACTGTCTAACTATTATGTTTCATGACATACAGCCCGCTGACAGACAGACGAACGGTCGGAGAACAGAGGCTTAGAAATAGGGTTCCGTTTGGCACCTTTTGTGTGCGGAACCCTAAAAACCACCCAGACCATCGGCTCAATCAACCGGATAATAATTGTTATATTTGTCTATATTTGATTCTGATACTTGATACTCAATAATTAAAATAAAATAACGATGATACTCGTCAGCTTAAACAAATATGGTTTACCTACATAATTATCAAAAATTACTTACATTCGTCCCTCAAGGGTCTATATTAGGCCCATCCTTAATCCAACCCAAACCGATCCTCATTAAACTAACGTTTAATTTAGGCCGCATTTTTACCAAAGGGTTAAAACTAACACAGTTTCAGATCAACGGTTAGATTATCCAAAGTTAAACAGTTAATGAATGTTATAACCAAACTTGTGAAATCTGTCTGGTATATACGTCATATGAATGATGACAGGGTTTCTATATAATTAGATGTAGATGCAAGGAATTTTGGACTCAATTTCGTTAGAGTTGAGGTTGGTTTTGAAGATGGACAGGCGTATTAAGATAGGGTTGAGCAGATAGATATTCCAAAGGAAGTTTGATCCGAGATCGATTAATTTATGAGAATATTGTGAAGACATCATGTTCGTGTAGAGTTCAGTATTCTGTTGTACTAATAGGAATTTGGATGTTAAAAGTCTTGAAAAGGAGATGAAAAAATTACCCTTTTTCAAGACAGTTTTTTTGTGGGACAGTAACAGGCTGGTATTATGTATCATTTTACTGTTTTAAAACACTTTTAAAGAACCTCAATTCCATCATTTTCATTATCTCAACTTATAAAAATTCTTTGTTAAGGTACGGCTAAATAAGAGAACTTGATTTGGTTTTTAGACAGAAGAATACATTGTTCTAAATTCTTGTAGTCACTTATTACGAGCCAAGTTTCTTGAATCTAGATACAGATAGCTACAATAGGATAAAGTTCCCGTCTTGAAACTTAATAAAAAGAAAATACTGAGATTTTACTAAAAGCAAAAGCTTTTCCCTGTATCATACTAGATTATAATTATTATTTCAGCCGATTCTCTTAAAATTTCACGCATCTTGTCTTCTTGTTATAACAAGAAACTGTGTGTATATTCCACCTGCATGTTCCAAGTTCCTTCTCGTTATGTTCACAATATAACTAAGATAATTTAATTAATTAGTGCAAATAACGAAGTCTTGTTTCTCCGCGCTTTTGCACGTGTTGTGTGTTCAGAGTCTGAGGAGAATGTTGTTCTTGCATACTTGCTTCTGTTCATAAAATTGTTTGGTTCTTTGGTTCTTCTCTAAAGGAATCTACGCTTTGGAACGAATTAGTTCCAACTCTTTGACCTACTACCTACCTACCTACTTCTTAGAAAGAAAGAAAGAAAGAATAACGTTTAATGGGACACAGTTCATGAAACAAAAAATAATAAAGTGAAAATAATGTTTCAACAACAATTGTGTGTGCTTCAAGGCCGCGCTAATAACATAACCTAATAGTTCTTGATAGTTTATAAGGATATGGTTTAATTGAAATAAATGCCACACTCAAACTTCTCTCACTTTAAAATCTACTTAATAAAAATGATTAAATTCACTGATAGACAACGTAGGTACAGACTAAATCGCTGGGTCTAAAGAAATCATGAAATAAAAAATCTGAAATCATAAAAAAACCCTAACTAAAACTTCGCATAAAAGTTACTTATATCACGAAAGTGAGCACTAAGGAAGGATTTTTGAAATTTCTTCTCTGGAGGTTAAATATGAGAGTTTGTATGGAATTTTATTGATTTTTATGACCGATGGGCTGTCACATACGGCTTGTAATCAATCAAAAAATAATCAACGTTGTTAGCACTTGCTATAACACTGGTCAATTGAACTGACTTCAATTGACCAGTGTTATAGCAAGTGCTAACAACGTTGATTATTTTTCTCGATTCGGTATAGGTATCGACATTATTTATAAGGACAACAAAATTTCAATTTTCACTACCTAACTAACCGACCAGATTTCTCGTATTTTATAATTGCGTGAGTTATTCATTCATACGTTCTATCAATAAATATTGTTTACTCAAACAAAAACAATATTCATGTAAATATTTACCTACAAAAAATAGTGAGACAGGTATTTTCCAAACAAATAATTTCGGGGATTTGTTTGATCAAAATTAATAATAAAAAAAACATTGTGGGGAATTCTGGAAAAGATTTTATTTATTTTTATTGTTAACCTTAACCTATGCTTAGGTACATAAATATTTACGCAGGATCGTAACTTAGGTACTTACTTTTATATTTAGTGATTTTGCGGCTGAAATCTTGAATAAGAGGTATAAATTAATACTTAGAGTGATTGAATTTTTATGTCATAATTTTCTGTCTCAAACTCTAAGCATTTATTTCAATTAAACTAGTTAAAGGTACTTTTGTATTGTCAAGGGGTCGGTCAGAAAAATGAACCTAGTTGCCCATTCGAAAAGCGAAGTAGGTTCTTTTAAATGAAAATATTATTACTAAATATTGGTTACACCATTCATGTTGACATTATACATGACTGTCTTCTCGTATCGTAGCACGAGCTTGAGCCCTTAAAGAGTGATCAATTTAAAATTTGTCCACTGTTGGTCATGGGCTAATAACAGCTCCATGAAACCATAACCAAATCTCTGTTTTGGAACTCCAAAAATACTGTGTATAACTGGTCTTTCTTACAATCCAGATCAGTATATTTTTCAACAAACATCATGAATAAAATTGTATAATATATATTTAAAAATTGTTAATTGTTTCCTAATTCATTTTTTATTTTAGTAATTCACTTTGTACTTTTTGATGTACCCAACAGGGTCCGTAATTGTACTTTAGCTTTAAGCCAATGTAATTTTTATACATTATGGAATGTAAATAAATTTATGAATATTAATATGAATATTTTGCGCCAAATTAAAAAGAATAAAGTTGGTATGACCGCTCGGAAAACGGTAAAAGATTTTTATAAAAAATATTTGGATATCATTAACGGGGTCAATTCTCAAAAGCGGGGAAAAATATTCTCAATTTAAATGAAACATTATGTACAAAGTTGACGTGTGTCGGAGTATATCGATCGTATCAGTCGAGACCCGCGCGATTTTGAGAATCAGAATATGAACTCATTTTTAGACTTCGTGTACAGGCTTAGATTTTGCTTTCCTAGAATTCACTTCTATTTCCGCTATGTAGGTTATTTTTCTTGAAATGACGTAATGCACTTTGTTGTGTAACTGCAATAACGACGTTGTTCAACAGTTGGTCAACTAAAAGAATTTAATCGTTGAACAACTAACTCTGTCGTTTAGCGAGAGATTGACTGATCAGATAATTAATATTTTTTAGTTCAAATTCAACAAAAGCTATTTTATGACGACGACAACAACAGAAAAGAAGTAGATACATTATTTTGAGGTTGCACCTTAGTAATGCTAAAGTAGAATTCAACAAGTTGTCAACTTCAAATTCTCAATAATCAGAAACCGGCAGGCCAATTCTCACGTTTACACTCGTTCAAGTCACATTCGATTTTGCCGCTCGTGTTCCTATGTCGCTTATAAAATGGTGACATATCCAGATTATTGTATTCTCACTACAAGTCGCTTGTAAACCACGAGTCGAAGGAAAAGAATGTTGCCATTATACGTCGCGCGAAGCGATCCATTCTACATAACGATGCTACTTTTTAAACGTAACCATATAATTGTGTACTTCTTAAAGTATATTAAAAATGACTGATAAGCCTATAAAAGGTTTTGAGTAACATTTTATATGTATTTCATAAAAATTTATCAAATAATAATGCATTCTGAATTTCGTAACTCCATTTTGATATTATTTAACATTCAAATAAGTTCTCCTTAGTATTTGCTACAACGGAATGCATGGCTGATGCTGATTGGTGAATGTCAACAACATTTGTCACGTCAAATTAAAGTCATAATTCTATTGTTTGTTTACATTGGGTATCTACAGAAATTAAATAAAAACAAAATTATATTTGACTACCAATGATATTTATAAGTGAATTAAGTTATTGTGTGTATAGCGTGTAGTCATCAGCTACCACAATAACATCAAGGCTTATCAAGATGGTGAAACAAAGGAAGTGTGGTGACCCGGACCGTCCTGCTGTTCCAATGACGCAGCTTTATTAACGTGTACCGGCTACACAAATCGACAAAATCTGAAAAGATTGTAAATCCTTGCGAAAACAAATTTCCTCCCTGAGGTTAAGCGCTAGGAGTCTCGTCACGACACAAATTTCAAATTGTTTGTGATCAAAGTGCTGGACAACGTTTGTAGAAATTCATGAAGACTTTGGGCAAGAAGTGTAATGGTCCGGCGATTCCTAAGCTGGCCACTGAACATCGCGCCAGACATGACGCCGACTAATCATATAAACTAGTGACTCTTATAATGTATTGTATAAGCATAGTACTTTTGTTAGTTAGAAGATTCCTATTGAAAAAAAATAAAGCATATTTGAAATCTTTATTGTTTGAAATGTTTTTAAAATTGTGCATCATGTTGATGGCCCTGTTGTAGGTAATACAATAATAGGTACATCATAATTCAGGTGACAAAAGATCCTTTACATAAATAAATCACAGACTAGAGTTGGGTATATACCACGAAAACATAATTATTATCACAACACTTGGGTTTGGTCATGCTTCCCTGTAATATCTACAAACAACTCCCTCCGGGAAAAATTCTGGGCTAAGGACGTCAGCCTTTTGCAGTGCGGAAACCTCGAGGATGTAGGACTTAAAATTTGTACGACAACTTCAGCAACGCTCTTCGTTTGGCACTGATTAGACCTTGGCTCCTTCTCTCTCTATGTTTGTGAATCCAGATATGGGAAATATGCATGAGGATGTTGAGCACTGCAGCTCAAAAATCCTCGCATACAGGGGTGGTACGGTGTTTGTTGTGGCTGCGCTGCGATCAGCCTTTCTTGCTCACAACCAGAGTAAAGCCGTCCTCGTTCTTTTGACTGGTTTTGGATGCCTTAGAAGCCGATTCTATATCTCAGATGTGTGTCTCATCCATAGATGTGAATAGATGGTGTCATCAATTGATGCCGTACAAGCAGTGAATAGTTGACTACTTTTGCGGAGGCATGAAGTTTTCTTCGTGTGCTTTTTCCTTGTTGTGGCAATTGCAGCGTTTTCTAAAATGTATAAGCACTCGTAACACATTTTGTAATATAAACATTTATAATTTTCTATCGAAATTGACACAATCATGAATGACACAACAACTGTTTGACGTTGATTTACGGTCGACATGACGTCATGAACGCTTCGACTGGTCCCCACCAGTCGAAGCAAGTCGCTTGTAAACTAAGGCATGTCGCATGGATTTCCTGCGAGAAATGCTCGAATCGATATGGTGAGAATAGCTCGTCTTGATTTTCACGAGGGAAAAGCACGAATCGAGCGACAATAACGTATGCGAGATGCGCGAGAATTGGGCTCCGGGTGTTAAATAAATCAGTTTTTTGCTTAACATCTTCCTTGAAAAAATTTTGATCAACATTATATTCCCAAACCAAACATCAGTCATCTCCCCATGGCTTCAGTCTCAACATGGCAGCGAACAAATCGGAACCAATTCATTACATCACTTGAAGTCGCTACTAAAAATCCCTATAAAGGACAGTAGATATAGACGGTGTAATTATGTGGAGCCTCCAATGTGCTGACAATGGGCCTGCCTATTTTGTCCCGAAAGGAAAATTCTTATACAGAATTTTGGTCGTACGCGTTAAAGCGATTTAAATGTAAAACTGTGAATAATAAGTCCCGCACCAGAAATCAGTACAAACACTTAGCGCTAAACATTTTATTAAAACATGATTCTGTCTCTGTCATCTTCAAACGATTGACTGAAACAGAAACTACACAGACGTGATGGGAATCGATATCAACAGGTATGATCAAAAAAATATATTTTCCAAACTTATAATTTCACGTAACTACAGCTGATTATGGGGTCACCGGCGGCTGGTGGTTTAATCAGGTAGGTACTTTAAAAATTAGTTTACAACTATTATTTTTTGTTATAACTTCATTACAAATATGCCCGATGATGCCCATCGCGTCTTTAAAGTTTTGTTCGAAGGTTACTTGAACAACCCTCAAAATAAAAGCCTAGACTGTTAACAATGGATAATTCCAGCTTTGATGTAGGTAAGCTTCCATTCTAAATAGAATATTACAATTTTTCCTCAAACAACCATCTCCTGACCTAGCTACGACCCAATTAATAGCCGACACCGATACTCTACGATGTGGGCAGGTTTATGTGTTGCCTTGTTTTGTTTCATTATGTTCTGTTTGTTATAAAACTTTTCCAAAAAATAATTGGGTGGTACGTCAAATTAATTGTGATACTGGAAAAAAATGGGTTTGGTGTTAATTATACTGATACATGGACGCACCACACTTTCCTATGTTGTTTATTGGCATACAACAACTCAGACATCATTCATTCATCTTTGTTTATTCATCAAGCTTGGCCTAGCTGATAGAAAGCTGTCACCGACGGCCGAGGGAACCTGCAATAATAGAGGCTTTGTATGATCTTAAGCCCAATTTGAAATTTCTCATGTGGCTGTTATTACATTGGCACGTTACACTACCCAAACCGAAACTGCAATGCTGCTTAGTGGCAGAAATACATAACCTATTTCTGTTTTGTCTTTTGGATAAAACAGTTCTACTGATGGGTTTATCCGTTGATGGTCACTTAACATTTGCTTGTTTGCTTGCCAATAACATTAGATATAAGTGTATTTTGTTTTGTCATATTTTTTTTACTTTATACATATAACACTAGCCGCTCCTGTTTCACAGGGATTGTACGACTTGATAAAACATCGAGATTTCTTTTTTATAAATGTAAGTTTATTTTTAATCTATTATTCACATGAACCTTCTGGTATGTTATAAGTCGTAAGTTCTCTAAATGATGTTGCGTAGTATAAAAAAACCACGAGATCACACAGACAGGCACGAAATGCGACTGTAAAATGTAAGTATGTATAGAGATTATTTTGTTGTTTCTATTTCCTTCAAAATCAACACCTCATTTCCCTACAAAATACCAGCACAAAGCAATCAATCCTAAAAACAACCCTACGACCAAACAAAAGGAACGGGTGCCTTCTCAAAAACACACTAAGAACGGCTTAACAACCTTGTGAAGCCTAATCGACGTCGCGTCGCCGAGGGGTGTGCAAACGTGTCGCCGGCTTTATTCACGCGGATTCATTTCCGAGGCACGACGTGTTCCGAGATGTTCCGAGTGTAAGGACGTATTTGGGATGAGGGTGACTAGATGGTTCGTGAGAAATTTATATTATTTTGAGGTTTTTAAACATGAACATGGCTCTGTTGTATTTAAAGTTTCAACTGGCTTAGTACGGTTAAGATGATGCAGCCTTGTAACGGACAGATGGATAGACAGACAGACAAATGGCATAGGCTTAGTTATAGGAGCTCTTTGGCTATGGAACCTAAAATGGATGATAGTAAGATAAAAGAATATTTGTGACTAAGTATAGCATAAACGGCCTTTATTGTTCCCACTGCTGGGACACAGGCCTCCTCTCTGTGAGAGGGAGTGGGTAGTATCCATCACGTGGGCCCGATGCGGGTTGGACTAAGTAAGAATTCTGTTTGTAAAATAAAACCTTCCGAAAAAAGAAAATCTTTGATTTATCCCCAAATTCAAATCTCGTAACTCCCTGCCCCAGAGAACCTCTACCAATTATCCGAATCCATTGCTATTTCTTTTCCTCATTGCCAGAGCACAAAAATAAACCAAACAAAAAACGTGAAAACGTTTCATTGTTCCCCATAACTAGCGAGCGAACATTTTCTCCCTGAAATATCCCCGTGTCAATCCCGCTCGCGAGACATATAGGACTATTACCAAGCCATCCAGTTATTGCCGAGGAGGCGCGGTCATTATCTCAATGTACGCTATACATCGCCGCTCGCACGAACACTCTCGAACATTTATTACGTTCATTAGCTTCAACTGAACGCGCAATTTGATGGGCCCCGCGTATGGAGTGAGGTTAATTTGCCGGAAGATCTGCCTTTGGTGGACTGTTTTTTAAAAGGCTTCTTGTGCGGTGTGTGATGGGATTTTTATGGGCTTCGTAATGCAATTTTAATTGCAAATGGAACGTTATTTTTGCAATTGGGTTTAGTGAAAGACATGTGGGTCGTGGGTAGGCCTTTGTGTGTAATATTCATAAAAGTTGTGTTATATTTGTAATGATTTTGTCATTAAGGTGCATTAAAAGGATTTTGTTGGGTTTCTTCTTTGTTTATGCATAAACGTTTCAAAGACTTTACGGAAAAGGAAATATACCTACATGGAGAAGGAAATATCTTATCACCATCTATCCAATCTTTGGGACGAAAAATTGCATGATATTTCGGTCAACGAGTGTTCTGCATTATGTGGTTGTTGTCATTTGCCTGCTTGTAATACCCATGAAATAATTACATTTAGCTGTTCATCATCCCCGTCATGGGTGACCAGGCGGGAGGGAAAGGTGTTACTTATTGCTGAGGGTGGTTTATACATTCCAGTATCAGGTACTCACCCACAAATCGATAAATATCTATAAAGGGATAATGTATTTTATAATATAAAACACTGCTTCAACCAAAACCTTATCTAAAAGCAAAATATCAACACCAATTTACTTTCCCATTACATTTTAGCATACAGTCACAACCGTCGTTAATACAGAGGCGAAAAGTTTCAACATTTAAATGGTTCGAGTTTCGACACAGACTCATTCGCAAGTTGGTATGAAACACATTTAGGGTTTATTAATATCTAGGCTTCATTATGAGGTTTTAGTTAAAACGTTTTTGGGAAATTTTAAGGCCATTTAAGAGGATGGGAAGTTGCCTATCAAAGTGAGTAAGTAAGTAAGTGTGAAATTTTTGGGGGCTCTTTACCTAACTGTTTGACATTCAGAGAATGCGTATTCGTTTTAGCTCCTACTTTCTTCCGTCTCTTTCTACTTGTATTTGTATGAAACAGATAGGAACAGCCTTAGTTCAGTTTGTTTGATGCTGCACAGGATCTGTGCCTGTATGATGATTAATTTATAGTATTCTGAGTGATGTAGACCTTCCGTAATCATAATGGACCACCCTTTTAGCAGGCTTAGTAGAAATGGGCTGGACTGATTCATGCATGTATTAGAAGGACTTCAAGATCCCTTACATTTTGATCTGAAGCATCCTGGAGTAGAATTTTGGAAATAATGAATATAGGTTGGGTTAACAACTTGGCGTACCTTGGGTAGTATTAAAGGATATTATTACATAAGTTCACTTGGTGATAAAATTCACGGTTTCATTAGTAACGACAGATTTATGCTGCGATAAAGCTGAATGTTTGCTGCCGAAAAATTATTTATCATGCAAAGAACACAAATTCACCATTACTATAATTCAAAGCTATCATCTATTTCCAATAAAATCTGTCGATTTAAATCCCATACACCACAGTCATGTAATGCCCAAAAAAACCCCATCAATTTAGTAACTAGATTTCTAATCCAGATATCACCACATTCCCTACGGGTTGGACTCACCGCAAGCCCGGGCGTTGTTTTCCCAGCTGTGAACACACAACCCTTAATGACCATAGGATTATGCATGCCCACACCTTAATTGATTGTTTGGGAAATTATCTAGATTCATGCGAACTTCTGTAATTGTCTTTGTCGTAAAGTAAGGAAGGGTTTCGAATTTGGTTTACCTTGATGATATTATGGTTTTTCTGTCAGGAGATTAGAGACACTTTGTGGGCCTAATTTTATTAGATAAGCTGGAATTTTGAGATTTGTTTGTTAGGTTTTCAAACATTTATGATATTAAATTGTTATGCGAAAAGAAGTGATTTAGGCAAAGATCAGGGAATCGTGATTATAATAATCTACTTTTCAGAATACTCTGAATCTTTAGAACACAAAACAAGGATAGTAAAAAAGGTTTTCGTTTTACTTTAAACAACATTTTAAGGTAGAATAAACAACCAAGTCTATTCATTTTGATATTCATTTTTGGTTGTTCATCAACACTAAATTTTGTAAAACAATTTGTACTGAACATGACGACACATTTCACTGATTGTACCAAAGTAAACCAACCTCAATCGTAACCGAATCAGCTCGAAAATTGACGAATCCACCCGACCGTAATTCAATAAATCTGCATAACGTCTTCATCGCATTCAATTGAACTGTAACTACATTACTGCCTCACCAGACGGCCCACAATGCAATCATTGAACAATACCGGCAATGTATCAGGCTGGAATCACAACAATCGCTCTAACATACAAACAATGTGTTATCTTAGCCTGTTCAAAGGGTGAACGGTGACAAGCAGACACAGGTGTTGACTGGCGTTATGTGGATAGGTGCAGAAGGACCATGGGAAGATGACCCACATACTTAGAAATATGAATAAGGATATGTAGAATATTAATTCTCTGCCTTTACGTTAACATGTTGTTCCTTACCCTTTTTATTCAGAATTGAAGATAACCTTAAATATACTTAGAATAAGTTACCCCACTACCATCGCATGTTGATCGACAGAGATGATGGCAACCATCCATCCTTCTAGGCTTATGTTCAGTGGCAGCGTCATCAATGAGTGGATGTTGCTCTGAGGTAAAAAGCTTCTCGGCAGTCATTTGAGAGGCCGTGAAAAAGTACAGATATTTGCTACAGCACTTTTTCCTGATGACCATCTTACTCGCCCATCATCTGTAAACCTTCTGTTCTCACGTATTCCATGGTATTGGTGATTAGTGACCGCGTTCCCTCCAGCTGGGTCCCTCGTTGGGTAGGGTTACCAGAAATATGATGCTCGCCAAAATTGTTTTAAAGGTAGGTTTAGGGACCGGATTACGAGAACCGCTGTAAGGGTATCGGGTAAAAGGCTATGTTGTCACAAATTTGATCTTGTGAACGAGTATGTGAATCTAGAAAGGGTTTTTACGATAATTATGTTTGTTCTAGATTTGTAATTTGTTAGAAAATCAGGATAATAAATAAACTAACTTTCAATATAAAATACCATGTTAAAAATAACATAAAATAAGTTGTTACATTTTATTATTAGTACCTATTCTTATAAAAATTCTCAATAAAAGTGAAATCAAAGTCCGAATAATAGCTTAATTATAATTATAATTTATATTACATAGGAAATTATAACCACCACTCGCAAATTAATGCGTCACGTACGAATAAACTTTCAAATTAAGTCTTACTGGACTACAAAGGTTTCAAAGCAAAGAGTAAAAAAAAAGATATATTTAGTCTCTAGGCAACCCTAGAAGCATCCTTGACCTGCCCCTAGGGAGGTGTTCACACGACGGTTCCACGATACGAATATTGTTTCCGACTGAAACCTTTGTGTGTAACGTTCAGGAGGCCTTTAGCATTGAAGTGGAACGATTTACGCGGCATTGAGATATACGAACACATCTGAAATCATTCGGAACACAATAATTGGACATAGCTTCTCAAGGACATTTCTTGATCTGATATTCAAAGATATTTTAATTGTTAACGGCTTGTTTCTTTTTTTGTAATGTCCGTCTTGTTAGTGTAGAATAAACAATTTTTCTTTCTTTCTTTTCTTTTATTCTAACATAACATCACATCTGTATTTCCCGAAGGGTTAGGGAGAGGTGTACCTATAGTACGCCCACATTTCGCCAGATAAGTTTGTTTAAGTCCCATGTAATAGGGGGCGAGCCTATTGCCATCAACCGGGAACAAATCCAGACTCCGCCGGGCTGCTCCAGAAAAACCCTTTAACACTGTTCTCGTTCCGGGAATCGAACCCAGGTCCCCATGCTCAGTAGCTGCCTCAGCCTTAATAAATATTGAGATAAAAACAACACAAGATAATGAAAACCAATTGTTTTTCCAATACCGTTCCTTTTCTATTGTACAAATAAAATAATTACAACAGACTACTTAGATGTATTGAAACAGCTTTTTATACGTCCATTAAGTGAACAAATATACTAATTCCTGGTACAATATAAAAACTAAGGACCTATTACTAGGTCTTAGTAGCATGTCCATAAAGAAGAAGTAATAATGTCCTATACGAAGTACAAGATAATGTTCTTTATGAAGAACAAAATGTATTTGGAATAGAATTCTGTGGAGAATTACCTTGTGTTCGAATGGGTAATATTTTAAGGCTAGTTCTCTAGGGTTTGTATAAGGAATAAAGCTCTACCTATATGACCTGATATTTTCTTGATATTTACTGTATTTCTATTTTTACGAAAGGAAATAATAAAGATTATTTTGTATATTTGTTGTGAAAGGAATACCTTTTTGGGTGTTTCAGTAAATATTTCTTATAAATTGTATTGATTCCAGTTAGTTTCCATCCGATTTCTCTTTCATCAGAAATTGAATGAGCAACAATGGCACTATTGTGGTTGTCGTTACGAGTAACTGAAATGGAAATAACAAGCGATGATCGAACTAAATATTCACTGAGGATTTATGTCAACTTATGTAATACTATGATCGCTAAAACGACGATTTAATTGCATGCATTAAATGAGATAGAACATAAATAGTTTTTTTTTTAGGTGGTTTTTTTTTTCGAAAAGTGACTGAACAAACAGTCTCATGAATCAAGATATTCAAATAATTGCCACTAAGCAAATCTTATTTTATTTTGCGATGAAAAACCTGTGAATTCAGTATCGGAACAATATTTAGCTTTTCTTAATATCATCATAAGTCTATCACCAGCCGATAAAGTCCTGACAAAACCAATTCTAACTCCTCTTTCTCTCTTTATCCACAGGTGGCGTATGGTCCCTCCGCAACCTCTCAATCTCCGTGCCCCGCGCGGTCCTCTCCGGCGAGGGTCAGTCAGCCATCCTGCGCTGTTCCTACGACTTGGAGGACGCGGCCCTCTACTCCATCAGGTGGTACAAGGCGGAGACTGAGTTCTACAGATATGTGCCGCGGGAGATGCCGCCGACGATGGTGTTTCCACTGCCGGGAGCGTCGGTTGATGTAAGTTGGTTTTGTAGATGTTTAGTTTGAGAGTTGTAAGAATGTGTATGAGTTGACTGTCACTTTGTGATATGATATCAAACTAATCGGTCGTTTGAACTGTTACTTGATGTGGATACAATTGTGACCATAAACAACTATATAAATGAATGCGTCTCACGAGAAAAATAGAGTGCAATTTTCATTGTTTTGTAGCATTTCACTGCTTCGCATTTTTATTTACTGGAAAGGTATCTTTTGACCTAATACAATCCAAAACAAGCTTAAGCCTGAGGGCCAATTTAACAATCAAGGTTCAATCCCATCTCAATGTCGAGTTAATTAAGATTACAACCCTATTTAAAACATCAGTTCTTGTAATTCCTAATTATTTATCACTTTCTACGTAATACCCACTTGTTAAAGTTCTAACTTAATAATAATGATATTCTAAGAACTGTGATCACTTAATAGCTTTTACTAAGCTTTTTGAGGTATCCTATAAATATATAAGCATTTACTAAAGTCTGATAAACAGTTCCCAAAGTAGCAATATAAAAGCGTTTTGAATTTGCATTCAAATTTACATTCGGAATATTCTGTCTTCAGCTTGAATTCGTATTTAATTCAAATTATTTTCCATATTCAAGGCATCGCGCTTAAGTCATAGCTCTTTTTGTTACGTCTAATTATATTTTAAAGTCAGTCTAGAAACCGACCTATTATAAATTATTATAGTTATCTACAAAGAAGTCAAAGTTAGATTTCAAACAGTAATACTAGCAAATAGGCATTGAGCACATAATATAATATGAAAGGCACTACACTATGTAACGTTTTGTTACCGGTTTCTGTTTTTGACTTATGGAAGTTATCTTATTAGATACTAATAACAAGTGTACCTATACCAAGCAAAACTAGCTACCTGATCTAGCGGCATATATGGATGATTTTGTTATTATATTCTCTTTTGTATTCATTCCAACATTTCCACAGCAGTGTGTGGGCACTTCCACGTGCACGTGAAAAATTACTTCTGATCTTGTCTAAAATATTTTCTTATGTTACGAAATCTTCTTTCTGTCCACCAGTTGACGCAGTCAGATCACCAGCAAGTCCGCATAGTAAACTTGAACCGGCGCTTGAGTGGCGACTACCAGTGCGAGGTCTCCGCCGACGCGCCCCTGTTCCACACGGACATACGATCAGCACCACTTACGGTTGTTGGTAAGTTTAACCTACATACTGGTTAAAGTAATTTGTTCGATGTAAAAATTGAATTGATAATTATAATATGAACTGCCAAAGCGATTGCTGAGCAACTGCGAGCTGGTCCTGGGCAAAGTGTTGTTGGGAACACCCTCCCCTCCTAGGCTTTTTAAGCGCTGCAGCTGAGAAATTTCTAGAATAAAACATTATACTAGCAATTTCTCAGCTGTAGCATTTAAAAAGCAATAGGCTCGTAAACGAAGCAAAATGAGTCGGTAAGGATCGTAGCAGGACTCATTCTATTGTTTCTGCCTACCCCTATGGGTAGAAGGTGTGAGTGTATGTCATTGTAGGTTTGCTCTGTATTTCTCGAAAATTTAAGCATATTAGTATTATAGTACACCTTTAAGTATGTCGTTTATGTTAAAAACTCAAGTTATAGTCGCCAGCCTGGGATATAACCTGGCAAACCTATCAAGTCATTACAATTCTGAAGCGTTTTTGGAATATCTAACTTTAGTTTTCATTAATATCTCCCTGCTAGAGCTATTTTAGTTATTACAATTAAATAGAAACTGTATTATTATCATTATCAGCTTGATTTTTATCTGATAGATAAATAGATTCAGAGCCTGTAGATTATGTTTAAGTAAAGTTTGGCGGTTAAAATTAATGGTGGCTTCATTAAATTAAAGTTAAAGCCTGCTGTTTACTAAGTACAAGAATATTTAATAGCTGATAAACATTTTCGTGGTAACATACTTAAGGTGTTAAATAAGTCAGAGCAATATGACGATGATCACGATAAAGTCAGGGCTAGAATGTGGAGTCAGAGCTTGCTAAGCCACTATTTATAATTATGGCGCATAATTATAACAAATCTTTGTTAAAACAACTAAAATGC
The DNA here is from genome assembly GCA_914767815.1 of Eupsilia transversa. Classification (NCBI taxonomy): domain Eukaryota; kingdom Metazoa; phylum Arthropoda; class Insecta; order Lepidoptera; family Noctuidae; genus Eupsilia; species Eupsilia transversa. The sequence goes on along the minus strand of OU611897.1, from coordinate 10,511,987 downwards.
TCAATAAAACCCTGCCCTCTTCATCTCCCCTACCTTACTTTGCCTGACAGGGTCCACAATGATCATTTATCTTTTTTAAACCTACTACCTAAGTATATCACATTGTGGCATATAATCAATACCTACATATTGAGTATTCATTATTGTCAAAGAAGAAATGTACCTCTTGTCTAAAATGTATTCCTTTCCTCCCAGACCCACCATTCAGAGCACCGCATCTGTCCATCTCTCGAGGCAGCTACGCTCGCGGTGATATCCTGCGAGCCAACTGTTCGGTGGACGAGGCCTACCCGGCACCTAACATTACATGGATCCTGGATGACCATAAAGTAAGTGACTTTTATAATTTCACAGACTATAAAAAAGCAGTTTTTCGCGAGATGAATATGAATTATACAACCAGACCTGTCCGGTCTGAGTGTCCTCTTTTCTCAATGGAAGATGTGAAACTGACCCGAGGTACTTTAAAGTATCTTCAGCGAATCCCGTACAGTCAGTCCCGCTACCACATCGCTTAATTTGCTAACTGGCTTTCTATCTCGGGATGGGCATGAATTACATTCATTTAAGAAATATTGCGTTTGTGTATTTTAACACAGAGTAAAATCCATCGCAGGAAAGTCATTTGTTAAATAATGTATTATATAAGAGTAAGATTCCATCTGAGATTTGTCCATTCTCAGAAATCCCATCTTTCATAATGAACTTTCCAACTAACTGAATCATTTCAACACCAGCAACAACATTGTCCAAGAAAAAACCATCAACTTGTATAAACAACGTTGGAATTTCATTAATATCTCCCGTCTCTCCCCAACCCTTCATATTTCGGATATTAAAAAATCTTTTAGTACAACGAGACTGGAGTTCCTGTATTTTTATTCAAAACGGAGGAAAAACAGTAGACTATATTTATAGACTATTATTCATGGATTCTTATTCATTAGTAAGAAAAGATGCTGTTATTTCCTTGTCGGTTCGTTGATCAGTTGAACGATGCCGATGGTTGTAAGAAGGATACAAGCACCAAAAATAAAAATGAAATGTTTCGTGCGCAAACAAACACATCTCTGTCAGTCCACATATCTCTGATCCTACTCTCATATTCCGATGAGACGGCAATCCGACACGACCGGGCAGAGATTAAAGTTCACTTTGTAATAGCGGCTACAAACAATATGATAAATAAAATATTAAACAGTAGAAATACGTTATTTGATAAAAAGAGAATTATGTACTTGAGAAAAATATCATTGAAAAGTTTAAAGCCTTCGTTTTTATCACGCAAGATTATTTTTTTTAACCTTTCGAAAAGCGTCACAGGTCTCTTTAGTAAAAAAGCTGGAAAATATTTTAAGCTTCAACAAATTCTAAAATCTATTTTATTACCTTCAGACATCGAAAAGATAAATTCTAGAATTTTATTTCATGTGTTCATAATCAAGAATATAAATATTTTGATATCGATTCATTGATTACGGTAAATATGATAGACAAAAGAAGGGAGTTTTTACATAATTTTAAAGTACAATTAAATCACCAGTAATGTTTAACCCACGATGAGTAATGTTTTTGTGTAGTGTTTATTACTTAGAAAAAATATCTAGGTAAATCCAAATGTTTCATAATAATGAAACTTTTGGATTATTCATTTGCACGCAGTGTATTGATTACTTAAGTCTACATCGATCTTACCACTGCGTCGCTTCAACATCTCTCAAACTCATCAAAAGTAACAAATAACTCTTCACAACGTTCTCGAAACAGCGTGGCAGTCCACTAATGCCCCGTACATCTGATCCCATAATAACTGACACGCAGCTAAGCCTCCCTTCAAGGCAGCTTCACAGTAACTCCTTTAAGCCGTAAAGCCAGGCTTTAAAGTGGTCTCCAGTGGAACCCCACTGCGACACTCGCCACAGAGCACGCTAAATAGTTTTAGAACCAACTTTCCAACGAGCCGAAACAAAAATAAAAGTTGTGAGGTGGAAAAAGTACCGGTGCCTAGGAATTTATGTTGGGTTTGTTGGCTGAAGGTAGCATTAAACTGCCAATTTTTATACGAGAAATAGAGAGACATTAGTAAATAAACTTATTTATATTGATTTTGAATTAAATGTAGATTGATGAAACTCATTATTTTCCAAAAGTAACTTGTCAGAATCAGTTATCTATCAATAATTGTGCAAATAAGTCAGTACCCTGTCCTTACTAATACTATAAATGCGAACGTGAGTGTGTTTGTTTGTAACGCTTTCACGCTAAAACGGCTGAACGGATTTGGACGAAACCTGGCACATAGATAGTTTATAGCCTGAATTAACACATTGGGTACCTTTTTTCTTGGAAATACGTTTCCGTGGGTCAATTTCCGACCTCCACGCGGGTGAAGCCGCAAGCAAAAAGCTTGTAGTATCCCAAATCTCTTTGTTTTGATCGGATTTAACATTTCTGATAGAAGAATATGCAGAATATTTTCACATACAGCGCTACAAGGTCATTTTTGAGCGTGGCCAAAATCGGAACTAATTCCAACGTCATAACTTACATAATTGTCACCATTATCTATCACTATAGTCATATCGATTAACTGCTCTAAATAGACCTCCTGTATCCTACCACTTGACTGTTAAGAAATGTTTGTGTGAATTTGCCCAAAATTTTAATAATACCACTGTGTTTACTGATTCAGAATATTACGTAATACTACAACTATGAGTAAGTAAAATGCAAAAACGAATCAATCATCTTTCTATAACAGATAGCAGAAACCATATCCTGGAGGACATCAGACCTGGACTTCAAAGAGCGAGGCGCATTCAGCAGAATGGAGATCAGCATCCTTGAGGCTGAGCACTACAAGATGGGGCTGACATACACCAGCGCCAGTCTCAGCAGGGCCTACCAAGACAACTACTACGGCTTTGAGAAGCAGCCTGAGCAGGAGGATAAGGAGGTCTTGAGGTTGGTAGCCAGTTTATTGAGCACAAAAAAATGGATCTGAGGTGCACCAGCGCCTGCCTCAGCAGAGCTTACCAAGACAACTACTACGACTTGGAGAAGTAGAATATAATATAATAACCTCTAATAATTCTTTAATCCCCCCTAGATACACGCTGATCCCGCCCCCAACGGGTCAGTTCTCCCTGAGCTGCGTGGCCACCATCTACGACATCTACGCGCGGAAGGGAGACGCCATTCTCATCAAGGAAGATGCTCCTCATCCTGCCTCCGTCACCGGGGAGGATTCCTCAGGTAATATGAGCCTCAGATGATTTGTTTAGAGGAAAGGCTAAGTAAAATACCATATTGAAAATCACAAAATCATGTTGCATCACAAGATGCGTTACAAGGTTATATACCAATGATATGATAACAAAGGAGTAATCAATGAACGCAGCATTAAATGGAAATGGGTAAATGACAAATCTGCACTTTCTGAAAAAAATAAATAAACTGACAGTAACAAATGAATAGATAATTTAATATTAATGGATGATTGTGCAGTCGAGATGAGGTCAAAACCAGGCCCATTTTGTTAAATATAAGTGCAAAAATTATATAGGTACTAGACCTATTTAACCCCTTTGGAATCACACGAGACATTTCAGCAATGTCACTGGTATGACCTCACAACCGATTGCAGATATCTTTAAGCAGCGATGACAACACAACATATAACTATTCCCTCCACTATTCATATTTATCATCATAATTCTAACTCCATCTTCTCCCCCGCAGGCAACCCAGTCTCCTACAACGTAGCGCTCACATCGCTGTGTGCGAGCGCTGTTCTGCTGCACACGTTATGATCGGCGCACGCCCAGCGTACGCACACACTCAATTAAACTCGCTAATAACGCACTGCACGCGGTTCTTATTGATGGAAATTACATGGATTAGGGCAAATACACCCTACAGTCTTATATGGATCTTAATGAACGCGAGCAAAGAGAACTTACATCACTCGAATGACGTTGACAGTGCGGCGCTGATGGTAAACATTTGTGCGATTGTTTTGTGAAATGTATTGTAAAAACAAGATGGTGGCGTTAGTCTTGATTTTATCCGCGCGCCAAAAGAACCTTGTACCGCTTTAACATGAAATTTTCGGGATTTGACATGTTTGTGACATTTACAATTACAAGTTTCGCCATCCATATTCATTTAGATCTGTGTAGCACTGTAAATATATAAGCTAGTATTAAAAGCAAGTGGCAAGGGGCGGTTAGACGTCAATTAACTGAAGGTCTAAAGACATTCACGTCGGGAAAATGCCCATGTGTTTGGAAAAGCTTAGGAAAAAAAAACGGTATTTTAAAACTCAGCAATGGGTTAATCGTGGTTAGTATTGTACACAAACATAATTATTGTAAGAATTATAATTAGTAGATATTTAATGTACAAAGGTGAGCTTAATAAATTCAGCGAAAGGACTTAAACCTATACCTTTACAAAGGAAAATGTACCTAAGTATGTATATATTAAAGTTGCAAATCAACAATTTTGTTACAATCATTCAGAAAAGAATAGAAAAAGAATGCAAAAACTCGAATCCATGCCTTCAATCTCCTCTCTCCCTCACTTACATGTATAAAACCGTAAGAGTGACAAGGACAGACCGCGCGCAGTGCAAAAGTTACGTAAGGAAACTGAATGTTGTGATAGACACTTAATGAAGCTAATATTTGTACTAGAAAATAAGAAATATTGTATATTATACTTATTTCAATGTTGCAGATTTAATTATATTATGTGAATATGTAAATAAATTCATTAGTTACTGATTTGTGTGGTTTTATTTTAACACCAAAGAATTATGAGGACATGCAAACACAATGGAATTAGTTATACAATAGGATCTAACCTTCACAACCCAGTTATTGAGTAACACGATATCACGTGGTAAGACTGGTTATCAGACCTCCACCGACAAGACTTTTTTTTAAAACATTAAGATAGAACTGGAGAGAAAATTTATTCTGATTTATGTTCTAACTTTCAAACTTAAATTAAAAGAGAGACCTATATCCAGCAGTGGTCGAGAACATGAAACAAAAACAAACAACTACATGATGGTATGTGACACCCTCTCACGTCAGACAAGTCCATAAATGTCTGTTTCCATCGTTAACTACAAATCTGGCACTAATGTGACGTTCAGTGTCACTGCAAACTGCCACTTTATTACCCTCGCATATTGGAGCACTCGGTGACACGGCTTGCAGTCCTGAACAGCCCATAAACATAGCAGTAATACCTACATTTTATTTCCTCGTATTGACACTCAAAGAAACGCAGTATCCTAGGAGTAAAACTCACTGATCGTTTATGGAACTCGATATTGCGTTCCAGAACTGAAATTGCTGACGTAGGTGACTCGATTGCCAAGCTTAAATGGAACTGGGCTGGCCACATCTGTCGTATGCCGGAGGAGCTGTGGGCTAAAAGAACCACACAATGGGTACCAAACGGCAACGTGGCGGACCCAGGAGGAGATGCGGCGAACTCAACTTTTTTTATAAGAATTGGGCACAAACAGCAGAGGGATAAGTGGAAGGAGGGACCTCAGAGTCAGTCCCCCTAATATAGGTATTATGACATAGGACTTATAAAAATGGCATAATAGAGTAAAGTATTACACCTCTAGTTTCAATTTAGCTTATATACTCCAGATATTACCCTCCAGAGAATCAATTCATATTTATTCATATTACATTTCATTGTAAGCTGTAGAAAAGATCCGTCTCGTCATTCGTCAAATCTAATATTATATTATATATTTTATTACATTAATAAAATTACTTAACTAAAAAAATATATATACCCCCTGCCCTGGGGAGACATAATATAGTGGTGATGTTCTTCAGAAAGGTCAGGTGCGTATTACCGGCGCGGCGGCGTTTGTGTATGACCAGATGTATGAACGTAAACGAGGCTAAGGGAGTATTTAAGGATCGTAGCAGGTGGCGTTCTGTAGTTTCTGCCTACCCCCATGGGAAGAAGGCGTGAGTTTATGTATGTATGTAGAATTACTTACCTGCTTCTACACCCAATTAGCACTGCAGCGTTCAAGTATGAAGAATAAACTTAGATATCGCTAAAATTAAAAGCTCCTCAAAAATAGAATGTCACGGCACTAGTTCCATCAAATGGCGGTCCGTACTCTTGCATTTTTGATATTATTAATCTTATTTTTTTATTTATATGAGTTGAATTTTGAATGTGACCTATTATTGCTATTAAATGTATTTACTTACTTCAAATGAAATGAATGTTTAATTTGTAATGACGTAATCACTAAAATGTGATGGATGTTATTTATAAAAATTGATTTGTTCTTGCTAATAACTGAATATTTTTAAATTATGAAGTCCGTACAATTAATTTCTATAAAACTTAATTATTTTAAAGCATGCTAGTATTCATTATGGTATTAAATTGTTGTTGCCCGACATGGGGTCTATGTGAACTTTATAGCTATTATTTTAAGATCTTGTACACACATGAGAAATGCAATAAAGATTTTAATTTAATTGAGTCACAACTCACGTGAACTAATGTTGTCATATTCTGGCAATTCATTGGTGATTTGAGCTTATAACACGTTGCTATTCACTAGCGTCAGAACGATAGGTCCCCAACAATCCAATATATAAAGCATTTATTTCGAATAAACCAATTACAGGCACATTTGAATTATTATTGTGTCAGAAAGATGAAGCTAGTTGCCCGTCTCAAAGCTTAGTAGGTTCCTATGGAGAAGAACGGTCAAGAAATTCCACGGACACTCTTTTCAATCCAAAAATTGTCACAATTTTTTTGTTGCATTAAGACTAAGATATTTCAACCTTGTCACGTATTAGATTTCCACTTTCTATCATTATCTCCGGCATACATTGTAAAACATTACTAAAAACGAAGGTAAATCCAGCATTTTGATAAAATGAGTGATACTCACCAAAGTCCTTTACAATGTCTACTTCAGCAAAATGATTGTTCTTAAGCAAGCTAAAGCATGATTAATGACCATTTTAATTTCCGGTAGCTACTGAAGTATTCCGAAATTGAGAAGTCCATTAAAATAGATTTATTCTTCTTGAGTGATGTTCCTATCATAAACAAAGAAACGGGAATAAGGTAGGAGTATTATGTTACTTCCTATTAACTTTAACTTATTTACCGGCCGGTGGCGACAGGGGTATTATGTAACAGGAATATGGCTAGGTTTCGTGTTAGTAATGTAAAAGGTCAGCGTATATTTTTGTACTGCAGGGCAAGTCTTTTCTAATATGTAGGTACATAATTACAGCTTGTTGGTTTAGTAAGTTTAAGCAGCAACGTGATAATAATAATAGAATGCCTACAATACTTTATCGTCAAGGAGAAAATCATCATAAGAACATATAAATCACTGCTGAACATCGGTATAACGGGTTCCCTGGGTTGAAATCGAATGAATCGAAAATAATGATGGTACATTACAAATACCGAGTTATTTTACCAAATAGGTAGGAAGTATCATTTATCATAATTTTTCATGAATATAGTTGATTTATATTTCTAATCATTTAATATATTAATTGCACTCAAATAAAAATCCTTATAACAATTCAGTAAATCGATTCGATGGTCGTTAGAGCAATGATGTTTCTAGATAGATCAGCCTTCGCGCTGCCGAGGCTTCGAACTTACCTATAGATATTCGAGATTTTGATGCATCGAGGTAGGTAGTGAATCTATCGATTTCAAGTACTTTTGAGTTAACGTTTTCGAGCAATTGTTATTCGATCTTTCGTCATTCGATTTCAAGTAGGGAACCCCGGTATAACAGGGACAACAAAACTTAACTGTCTTGGGAGATAGAACGTTTTTCACCATAATTGTTGATTACTTTTCGATAGTTTTGGTATTTCCCTCAGTTCTTTACGAGGTTCACTGACTGCCTTTGATAAGTAAGCTATACCAAACACGAACACCTTCTTACTTCTTTTTACAACTACAGAGACAGCCGTTCTTTTTCTTACTTCTGTTCCCTCCTACAAAAAATGCCAAGAACTCGTAGAAACGACACGACGAGAAAGATCTTAATAAATCCTTCCTGCGTGCTTCTAAGTTTAAAACTTGTTGGCAACTTGTTAAGTTGAAAACATTTCATATTGCAGTTATGAGCGAAGCCGTGCTTGAGGCGCGCAAAACTTCTTAGATAGTACTTGTGTTTAGTCGCGTAAACATTTTAAGACCAGATGTGATGCGGAGCAGTGAGGAGCATGTGATAAGAAAAGTGATAAGTAAACATTTTAATAAAGATTAGAAAAGAGGCAGGCCATAGAAAATATGGACGGATTGTGTGACAAAGGCTCGCCCCCATTACATGGAACTTAAACATAACTTTTGGGTGTACTATAGGTATACGTCTATCTAACCCGTCGTGGATTACAGGCGTGATGTTATGTTATGTGTTATTGTGTGACAGCTGATTATGGCTGTAAGAAATTAGACCGACCAAAGAACAGATGCGGTTTGAAAGATGATTTTTGTACCTAGGATGCAGTGGAAGTGAACACTAAGATGACGGCTGATAACGGTAGAAGAAGACGAACAGCTCAAACAACAAATTAATTAGGATAATAACTGGAGTGACGAAGTTGGTGTATTTTGTATGGTTGCTAGTTATTTCTTGGTCACTGGAAAGTAACAATAGCTGGTGACTATAATATTCCCCACCATGATCGATAGATTTGTAAAGCAAGCTTGCACTTTACAGTATTCATCAACCCGTCTTGAGCAAGCGTGGTGATCAATACTCGTGCTTGCTCTGAATGGAAAGAGGCTTTTTCCCTGCAGTTTGACAATAATAGGCATGTATTATTCTTATAATTGTATTGTACAGAGTTGTAGAGAATATTGTTGATGAACATTCGTTTACTGACTAACCATAACTAGTCTCGAACTAAATTGAATAGATCGATTTGTGTGTGTGTGTGTGTGTTATAAATAGCCATTTAGCCACAAGGCCTTCAATAAGATATAACTCGGTTCTATTATATGAATCAGAAACACAGTCCTTACTCCATCCAACTGACATTGTTTGCTGAAATGACCATCAAATATAGCGATACTCAAAGCGGAGTGACTCGTAATTCTGCCAGTGGCATCTCAAGAGCATCCCCGAGGCTGGCTGGCGTCCAAACTGGGTGTATCTAGGACCCTTCACTGCTCACCGCCTAGGAATAACGAGCACTTCAGATTTCTATACTAGGTTTTAACTTTTTTTACGATTATGAACCTTATATTTTAGCTGTAAGAGTCTATAGGATTAGTTCCAAGAAGTTTTCAAGAACGAAATTGCCAAATTTATCTCTGCAGTTCCATCAATTCAATTTGGACTTTGTTTTGTTGAAGATAAGTGTGAGGATTGTGTATTACAAGTTTTTAAAATTGAATGCTATTGGATGTTCCTTGAGTTATCAGGGATTGTGTACTATTTTAGTACTCGAAGTACACTTTTGGTGACAAATTGATATCTTTTAGGCGATAAAAGTCTATCCGGAGTTAGTGGATAAGTTGTTTGTAAATATATTGTCTGTGAATTCAATGTATTTACTGAACTTCTTCAACGAGTTTGTTTGTTGGATGAGTTACGATTTCTTCTGTTAGAATTTATTTCTTTTTCAAGATTGTTGAAATGTTGACTAAGTTACTAACATTCGATCAACAATTTTGTGAACGAACCATTTAGATAATAAAGCTTTCACGAGTAGGTAACTGCTGAAAAGTGTGTATTCTGATTTTCAAAGAAAAAGCTAACCTTACAAATCTCATTATTTTATGGTAATAATTCTGATAAACTAAAATCTTTATTGTAATTTATTCTAATTTATTTGTTAGACTCGCATAATATCTTAATAATAATAATGTTTGGACTTCAATCTTTTGAAGACCATGACCTCTAAGTTTGTTTCGGCATTTATTCTCAGGGAAAGGCTAGGAAATGCCGGCGTCATCTAGGTTTTAAATATTAACCAAAAAATGGACGTGTAAAAGTGTCTTAAAAGATCTACTTACAGAAATAAACATTACATAATTCATTTCATCATATTAGTTTCTTTTACACGCACTTTACAAGTAACAACCACTTTTTCCTCTTCAAAGTCATAACCATCAAATCGCTCATAGCCCCATAATTTCTATTAATATCATAGTAACTCCAACCACAATCTATCTCTGTATCTCCAGAAACAATCTGGAATGACCAGACATGGCCGCAGTCAGCGATATGCAGCGATAACACGATGTTTTATTGTCCAAGTTAGATGAAAACTCGAATGATTTATTTGAGGTCAAACTGCGGAGACGGGACGAGCCCCAGATTCCTTGGGACCGAGATTATGGATAAATTAACTTTTTTCACGTAAATCTGGGACTAGATAAATGGTGGTACTTCAGTAAATGTGCTTGTAAGTATTACTTGGAATAAGAAGCCGTTTTAGATGTAAGTAACTGAAAGTAAGAGCTTTGCCAAGCTATTAACTTTAATAGGAACTCCATAATTTAATTTATTTGACGCTGCTGAGCTGTAGAGCAATAAAATCAAATCCTAACTGGAAAATGTGGCTAAATTACTCGAACAAAAATTAGTCACTATAATACGATAGTAGGTATAGATAAAGGTATGAAGAACAGGGTGTAAAGTTCACTCGTCCTCTATAGAAAAGGGAGGATACTCCGACCAGACGGTTGTCGTATCTGGTGGGCAACTGCACGACGAATGGTGTCGGGAAGTTATATATATGCTGATCGCGCAGTAAACTTTGTTTGCACGATGCTGCATTTTGCGTGACGTCGACGTCGATGAGTGTGATGCGTAGTTCGCATGTGGCGATGTAGATGCCATCACAATAGTGTAAATTATGGTACCTATCAACAAGAAACAAATAATTCTTACTGGGTAGTACTTCTTCGTCTTAAAGATTGGTTTAGTCCACGTTCAACCCCCACAATCTTTACCCCCGTCCATGTACTTTTCCTAATATTTTATTGGGTGATCTGTCTATTTTCACCTCAATCATTATCATTAGTCAGATTAGTATAACCAAATATACCAACTTCTACGGAAAATATTTATATGAAGCACAAATATTTTTTCTGGACAAGTTTACAAAATTTTACGGATCGCTTCTGATTTAAGGGTCGTCTGTAGACGACCATTTTCTTTCAGACGTACAATTCAATTAATACAGTTGATCAAAAGTGATTTTATAAATTATTATGAGGATCCCTAAAAGATGCTCAATTTATTGTAATATTAGCGTGTTTTCTAACAAAAGAGAATAATTATGGGTTCGAATAAATAAAACAATACGACGCTGACACACACACACACACTATTCTTTCTTTTTTCTTTCTAAATCACAACCACCTTCCTCAAAAACCTGTTTTACCCAGTCCATACACGTTGAATGGTATTGACATTAGTTCCCAGTACATTGCGCACTTACTCCAACAACCTGCCTACTAACGTATTCATTGGAAATATTGAAATCCGGACAGAAATTGGGACCCTCTCTATATATATCATCTCTGTAACGATATCGGATAGTAGATTTTTTAGAAGAAAATTCTATTAGACATGTTTTTTGTATGAGTTCGTTTCCGCTCCGAAAGTGGTTGTGTTTCGTTTTAATAAAATATTTTTTTGTATTTATTATTGATGACAGAGAATCTTCCTTTATTGTTAGGTAGATATTCTTCTTGAATAGTACATATTGAAAGCAGTTGCAAAACAATCTGATAGACAAAGTGGCCTGATGCTTCATCTTCATCCGCCTGCATTTATTTATTTATTACAGCATGGAAGACTTACAGCTAAAAAAAAACAATTTTCTAAACTATGTTGGGGTCAGCTTCCAGTCTAACCGGATACAGCTGAATAACCAGTACATGAAGTGACTGCCAATCTGACCTCCGCATCTCAGTTAGAATACCCCGCGGTAACAACGGTTGTCAGAATTTCTGACAGTAAGTTGATGCCTGTTGCCTCTTTAATTGTGCATATTTAAATAGTACTTTATAAATCTGATGTAACATGACGATAAATCCAACCATCATTCATTTGTTCTTCTGTAGGTATTAATAATGTTACAACTTAAACTTTTTAACTATTGTAATTATTTCATTTAATTTGATTTGATTTTATGATTATCTTTATAAATATCTGTATTTTGTAGCTGTTTTACATAACGGAGCTGTTTTGTTAAACAGCGGATTGGACAGTCCATCTGCGACATCTACATCTCTTTTTAACTATTCTCCTATCGCAGCTATGCTGTAACAGATATCTTTAGAAATAAGCATCATCTTTTTACTTAATTTTATGATCCATTCTTATCGTCTGGTTATTATGTACAGAAACGGAAATAAAAAATAAATAAACACCAACTTACACCTAATACTTCACCGAGTTCCTATTCCGACATTTAAAATTCATAAAGAGGCGAATACACCCGATATCAGTACGGTAGCGGTCCATTAGTTCTGAATCGCGAGGACTTGGCGACCGGCCAATGTGCAGGCACCTTGAGGAATTTTGTCGACAACAGTTGTTAGTAGTGTATTAATTTGATTAGTAAGTTGGTGACAATACAATGTAGGATAGATAAAAAGATAAAGATAAAAGATATTTTATTTTAGCTTTCGGATTTATTTCAAAATAGTCAAATCAATCAATGTAGGTGTGATTCGGAGGAATGCAGGACCTGTCGTGATGAAAGTTTTCAGTTTCAATATCGATGACTGTAAGAGTGGGGAAAACATAAGAAACGATTGATTGATGGTGTGAATGATGATCTAATTATGGCTGAAAAATTATAAATAATAATAATAAATAAACACTTTATTTCTCTTCCACAAAGGTGCCTTAAAAAATATAAAGATTACAATGTTAGAAAAATCCATTTTCGGAGACTGGTTTCTGCACAAGGAAAACCTGTCACACACATTACCAGCCCTAAAAAACAGTGTTTTAATTTCATCTTACAGATAATATATTTAAAAAGTGAAATAATGAGGTGACGGTTCATAGATATGTATGGAAAAAAAAGTCACGCTGCGCCGGCTTATTCCCAGGAGGTCCAAATCTTTTGTTCTCCAAACAATTTCGCTCCATACGTATCCCAAGAGGTCCATAATTTGATATCAAATTGCGTAAGGTCAAGAAAACACAAGTTTAAAATTTATAGTCTTCTCATTTAAATTGAACTTAATCTATTTATAATAAAATCAAAATACAATTAAAAAACAGTTTCTGATATCACAAATTAACCTTATGCCTTATATTACTTTTATTATATTATATATACTTTTGGTAATTTGACTATTAAGCCTTTTATGCCAAGCTTCCATTAGGTTTATAGTCCGGTGTCTGTCATTAATCCGGTAATTTGTTTGTTGAATCATAAATTAATTTTAGTTTAATTATATTTTTTTTTGTGGAATCTGTACTTTAACATTTTTGGAGCTGCCGGGAATAATATTATTTGGAGCTCCTGGGAATAAGCCGCTGCGCCGACCACAAACGAAAAAAAAATTCGGCAAATAAAATAATGAAGAATGCTTTATATTAACAAAAACGTCCAACCTTCACTATTGTTATGAATAAATGGATTTGTCAGCTGCGTACAACAAAACGTACTTTCATCGAAAATAAAGCATATTAATTAGATTTAAAATAATGGTATTCAAACCTCCTCCCTAATTTCCATCTACAAATTATTTTAACATCTACATTATTAGAATCACAAGCTATAATTACAAAGTAAATTCCGCCGGAATCCCAGTTTGCTTATTTTAACGCGGCTCCGGCTTCGCAAATAAACAGAGTGAAACAAAAATATATTCCATATACAGGGTGGAAGCTACCATCATTATAATTAGTAAAACAAGTATGATCAACACAAATATCGGATGCGTTTGTTTAAATTTTATGAAATTTGATAACATAATAATATAACTGCTTATTAGATGGTTTTTTTTTTTTTTAGAATTTGCACCTTTTTACTGAGCCCGGTTGCAAGACGGTTATGAATAGCTCTTTGTTTTATTTCGTTTTACACAGGCTGATTTCAAGTTATCAACTCTTACTATACGGCTGTTTCAAGACAAGACAAAACCTGAAGACTTCAGGTTTGATTTTTAATTAAACTCAAAACAAAAAAAATAACTCAAAGGAACAGCCGAAAAATATCGATCTCACACAGTATGAAGTTCACCGGGTCATGTAGTCATAAATAATTCGTAAACAAAACAATTAATATTATGTTATCTAGTCTCTAAATGGTAGATTCTTCGAGTTTACTATTTAAATCAAACTTGACCAAACCGAACAATCATACTAGTCCAAATGGCATCAAACATTTGAACAATGAACTATTCCCACATACTCAGCAAAAACATTGTCGCATAAAACTTAAATAATTATACGCTATTTTGTTATATAAATAGGTTCTGGTTTCATAAGCTCACATAACTTATGTCTGTTTGTGTTTATATGGACGGTATTAAAGTTAGCTGATTGCTCATTATTTTAAAATAAATAACATAATTTAGGTTTTACAAAAATTTACTCTAAATAATATTATGGTATCTACCTACCGGTATCGTACTACGCAGAACCTAAGTAGAAGTACGTACCTATATTTTATTTTATTTTATTCTCTTCGGGAAACTTAAAGCAACAGCCAAATGAGGTGATGATGACCCACAAAAGACGGTGGGTAAATAGGTACTGGATAGGATTCGCACACATCAGGGAATACTGAAAAAAAAGGAAGGAGACCTACCCTCAGCAGTGCGTGGAATACTGCCAGTGGTGGTCTACTCTGACCTATAACAGTTGGTAGAAAAACATGTATGTTAGTTAAGACCCGGGAATCGAACCCAGGACCCCACGCTCAGCAGTCGCGCTTACGACCATGAGACCATCGAGGCAGTATTGTATTTTCCTATACAGAGATACCGACGCTCAACACATTCCTATCCATAGGTACCCACTAATTTAATTCGGAATCCTTCATGTGCGATCAGTATCGGCAACACAAACCTTTAGTAACACAGACACGTGCAACCTTTTAACCTTTAAATAAAATAAAAAAGGTAACGGCAAAGAACAAAAATGTATAGAAGTACCACCATACGCTATACAGTCCTACAAGAACCTTTTGGTACTTCAATGATATTGACAGGGGGGCTCTGTTGGTAACCATTTGTGAAATGGTATTGAAAAAAAATCAAGATGGCGGCTTTAGTTAAATTTTTTGCCATGCTCCAAAAGATCCCACTAGGTACTCTAGACACCCGAGACATTACAGAATTGTGTCTAGGATGCCAAAGAGGATAGATAGGAGAGATATTTATCAGCGCGTGCACAAATCAGAGTACAGCACCCCATTACCATTGTGACTGGTGTCATTACGCAATGGTTTTCAACCTACTTCAAAACGCAAAGACGTTCAGTACATTACCTACATAACGGTGCAACAAATAGAAGAAAGGTTTATCAAGAATAACGATGTCTGTGCCAAGTTAGTTTTCAACAATCTGGTGTGACACAATTACCCCGTAGTTCTGTTCTGTACGCAGAGTACAATAATAGAAAAAGGAAGGCTTTGTAACTCTACAAAGCCTTCCTTTCTGTCTTTGTCAGTTAAATATGTGTGACAGTATTTATACACATGACAGAGTTTCACTTCTATTCGAATTTCTTATTCTACGGCCACGTCTTGGTAAGGGAACCGATCTATGTGTAGCGTCAGAGTGATTCGGTTTGAGAACGATTTATCTTTATGTTCGTCGCAATTTAGGGCTCGTTATTTGGAGTAAAGTTTACGTAAAATGTGGTTCGGTCCCGTAAGTAGTAGGGCCCATAATAGATATATCACTAAATAAATTAATAATTAAAATAAACTTTATTGGTCATTGGTGAGTTTGTGACTCCGATTTCAAACTTACTTTTGGTGTTTTCACGTTGGAATACTATTTGTTATAATGATGAATGATTGTGACTACGGAACATTGGAAAATTTCGTTCAGTAAACTTATTAATACCTAATTTGTCTTTCATTCGTGAGCCCTCAGTAAGTGTTCAGAGATGTTGATAAAAGAATGAAAGTCAATTTTATTTCTTTCTTTAATAAGCAACTAGCGACCCGCCCCTGCTTTGCACAATTTATCCGATTTGACAAAACATCCAGAATTATTTATTATAGCTTAGTAAGTTTAACAATGTACCTATGAGTACTTGTAACGATAGTAACAAACATAACAGGTATTCACGAAACTTCAATAGTGGGGTTATAGGCACACCTTTCTTATTGAAAGGCAAACAATTAACCAGTTCAATGACGAAATTACAGAAACAAAAAGCCATTGTGTCTCGCGTGGATCCACGTTCCATACGAAGGGTTAATCGATTAAGTTTATATTGGATCAATGTAATGAAAATTATGATGATGTTCATATTTTATTTTGAACCATTTTAAAGTCGAGTAGGTACCTATATTTAACCCCCATCAATCAAGGATAATCCAGGACCAATATATTTAAATAATTTACAATAAATGACCCTCAACACAACATCGATCATAATGGAATTAAAAGGAAATTCACACGTCATTCGAACCGAACCGGCACGGTTACCGGACGGCCGGGAGATATTAAAACATCACGGCTTAATAACCGGACGATTATCACAGAAGCATTTTAACGATTGTCGGATGGTTTAAGGTGAGAACTTTTAGAGATTTGTTTTGTTAATTAAAAACCATGATGCCATCCATACCTAGCAGTGGTTTCCAGAAAAATATTTTTTCTTAGTCAGTTATGGTAAAAAGAGATGGGAAGAAAATATTCAGACCATGACAATTAATTGGTACTGTTATCAATTGTCCATTTGCTACAAATGGTGCTAATTACAAGTATAATACATAAACTAACTCAATAATAATCCTATATTGACTGACTGACGACGCACAGCCTAAACTGCTAGGTTTAAAACCATGAAACACACAAGTTTTTTATAATTACTAAGGTGATTCATTCCCTAAAAAAGCTTAAGTTCGTATGGAAGTTAGTCCCGTCAGGCACACAGCTGCTCATCACAGAACACAGAAGATATGTTTAGCAAAGTACTTCTTAAAAACGATTCGGGTCTTCAATCATTTTATGCTAACAAGCGGGTTTTCATTTTCATACCTTGTTGTTGGAGATTTATCGGATTATCTGTACCTATAACACAAACAAGCATACTTATACCCAAACGACGAGCGAAGCCGCAGCAAAAAGTTATTTTCTACCAAACTAATCATTTTAATTGATGAAGGTATTGATGTTCCAGCTAATGAGCGAACGTCGGATCTCGTTACTTTACGTTAGTGCAGCTTGGCTCTGTTCCAGGAATGCCAGATGAGAAGGATTAACCCTAAGTAGGTTATAGGTAAGTAGGTACGTACGTACGCTATCAAAGGAATTGTAGAGACAGCTCCTTGATCATAAATGGATTGAAGTTAATAAAGTATCGGTGAGGATAAGGATAAGGATAATAGGCCGAGCGCACTGCCGTGTGTTTTTTACCCCATAGAAAGAAATAAAGAATAACGTGTATTTGCTCACAGCCCGTGAAACACAAATAACAAAATAAAAAAGTGAACCCTTGTGTAACCTTAGTCGTAGAGGTAACCGATTTTCGATACCTGTATCGTAACTTATAATGGTTTACGGTCCCTGGTTTTAAGTAACTTACCTTTTTGTAATTGTTGTTACTCTTTGGTCTAAATAACCCTTAATAATATATGATTACATGTGCCTAATAATATATGATTACATGTGAAGGAGAAACAGGCATGTTTCGGATTGCACGTTTAGTTTCGGACCCGAAACGGAAACCTTTGTCATGAGCTGATCACGATGATACTGAACCCATAATCTTTCATAACTCACACCACACCAAGCGTTATATTTCAACAGCCGGTGTTACGTTCCGAGATTATTCATTGGAACGTTTTAATGTTCCTAATGCCGGCACTTCAGCTGTCCGTAAATAGGAGCCAGCGGAATGAACACCGTTTGTCCAGCGCTTTTTATGGACACTTCACGTGCGAACAGATTTGCTGGTCATTAAGTGGAATTGTTACGGAGATGTACTGGATTTTTTGCAATCTATTTTGTGAATTTTAGGTTCGTTGAGTCGTTTTTTTCATTTTAACATTAAATTAAAATAACATACATACATACACTCACGCCTTTTTCCCATAGGGGGTAGGCAGAAACTACAGAACGCCACCTGCTACGATCCTTGCAAACTCCTTTTGCCTCGTAAATAAAATAAAATAAAATTAAAACAAAATGTCAGATAGTCATTAATATCGGACATTTTGTTTTAATTTTATTGATTAACTCCATGAGTTAACCCACAATGTAAAATAGCAAGTATTTTCTCAGATAAAGTTTTAGTATCTATTAACCCATCCAAGAAATCATAAATCACATTTAATTTTGCCATTTTTTTCAGACACATAATTAATTGTATAAAAAAAAAAAGTTCACTGTTTTTAGCACCCAGAGATAATCTAATTACTCACGCATTTCTAGAACATTCTTAATTCATTCTAGTTTACCCAGTGGTTACCCACTTAGGTCAGTTCAACGACCGCTAAGCTAGTTTACTTACATTAGAATGAAACTTTAAGATCAATCAAATGACCTTAGATACCTACGTGAACACTAAAACCCTTTTAGTAATGTAGAATTTGTAAACAAAGCTAGAATGAACTGTAAACTATTTGGTAAGGGTACTTTGACTGTTACACATTTTATGCTTTTCACTTATTTATTTTACCCTTTAGACTTTTAGCAATAATTTCAATAGGTTAGGTAAAAGCTTGCTCGGTGTTTTTATATAATTGATTTTTGAATGAAAATTCAGTTTCCTTCCGTTATGTTTTCTTTCACGAAAAGTCACGGATATTTCATAACGACATTAATTAAGTTAAATACATGATACACCTAAATATAAATCTGCGACATAATACCAACGAAACAGGTCTGTAAGATACAGGCGTCCATTACTACATTTATGAATGCGGCATTGTTTTTATTGTCCCTAAATCGACATTATTTAATTTTCATAAACTAATGAAGATAGACTTATAATCTTTCCACGAGACACCAATTATTTAATGTGACAAACGCCGTCTTTCACGGAACCCATTATGAAACAAAATGCCCGATGAACACGTACCGGGATAAAAATAGGGCTTTCATCGTGAGCTGTTAAAGGGACGATCTCCTCTGAATCTGATCAAAATAATATGAATTACTTTTTTGTACAAAGTTGATAAATTAGGCAGATTTCATGGCATTCTCTTTAAATGCTGGTCGACTTCTACTAATTGCAGCACGAGTGTATTCTTCAAAATGTTTGACAGTAATTTAATAATGTAATAATTAACTAAAAAAATAAATTGAATAAGTATGGCTAAGAAGCAGACAGCCCATCTGATAAGTGAGCATTGCCACCAAAGTTTCTGTGATAGAGATATTACAGCTTTGTCCCTATTCCAATTCCTGTCGTCAATCAGAGTTGCTACTGGAATTTTGGTACTGTGGTTCCATCTGTTAAGGAATTAGCAACACACCCTTAACTACGCCCATTTAAAAAGCAAAAAAAAACAAAACAGAATCCCCCGATTAAATATCGCAAGTCCACCTGTTTCACTAAACGCTGTTCATTTGTCGCTGCTTACCCCCTACGGAGTACACCTTAATGATGATCGTTAGTATTCCAGCTACACTTCTTGGTACTAAATAAAAATTTGTAATCATTCCAAGCAGATGTTACGGCCATTACGATGAGCGTGACGCCACTTAGATTTATAAGCAAAGATTTAAATCGTTAGATTCGCCCTACCGTGTCAAAAGATCGCGTTTATATTTCGTTTTGACACCTCTGATATAATGACGCAGTAACTTGACTTGATTGTCATGGAAACGCTAATTAATCATGTGTGTGCTCACTCTTCTCAGTATGGACACTTTTTCACGTAACTAAGTACGGTACGGCAAATCTAGCGATTTAAATCTTTGATTCCTAGTAGTGGAAACACACGCGGCGATATTGGGGCCGGTCACGCGATAAGAATGTTTCGTTTTGTTTTAGTGGCTGTTTCGAGGATGTATTGTTATGTTTCTAAGTAATTGGGTTAGGTTATGAGGTATTTAAGGTAATTGATGGGTGGTTTGGTGTGAAATATAACAAGTTTTGGTAAAATCTTAATAGATATAGACACGATAAGAGGTCAAAATGACAACTGCTTTTTATAAAATAACTATCCCAGACACATTTATTAAAGCCTTAAAGGTGCAACGACACCTCATTCGTGCTCATTTGACATGCCGACCTAGTTATTTTAGAGTCTAGTTCTTAAAATATTATTGACGTGTAAAAGTGTTTGTACAAACCTATCTACAGAAAATAAAATCATTTCATTTCATAATTTCAGTTGACATTAGGGCGAGTTCATATATAACGCTGGTAGCCAGCGCTGATATACCAGCACTTGTCAGCGCCGACAAGCGCTGGCCTGTGGTCGCCGGCTACCAGCGTTCAGATACATTTAATTAATTTATTATACCTAAAAGGTACATAAGGTCGTATTCATGTAGAACGGAAACTGGCGCTGATATACCACTGCCTGTTAGCGTCGACAAGCGCTGGTTGCTAACGCTGCTGGACGCAGGCAGTTTTCATACTTTTTGCCAAATCCGCGCGAACCATAAAGCTACCTCTAACAGCGGCCGAGGTGACTCCGTGCTTTGTAATTATAATGTCATGGTTACAGAAAGCTGTTCTATAACGCGATTCCCTATTCAAATAAAAACAAAAACGCATCGGGCCCACTCTTACCACTCTCCCGTAAACCTTCAACTCCTTACATCTCATTACGTAAGTTTACAATCTTTCGTCACCATCGCTCGCTAGCATCACCTCGCAATAAGACACGCACGTACAAAAGCCGCGATGTATACCTACCGGGGCATTGTCTCTTGGTAGATCCGTTTAATATCCGTTCCTTGATCGTTAGTGATTTCCCTTACAAGTTGACAGGGTGAAGTGGAAATTAGACATCCTGATGTGAGCCGGGGGGGTGCCAGGGGAAGCCAGGGAATGGAGGTGACCTGTAGTTTGATTGTTAGATGAGATGTGGGTGATTTTTAAGTTGCGAACTGTTTTAAAATGCTGTGTTAATAAAATATGCATGTGCGAGTAAGAAGTCCCGGTTTTGGAATTTAAATAAACTAGCGTGATTAATTTGATCATCGAATAAATTTTAGAGTTCTACGACTTTTCTGTACCACACTCCTTTCAACATTTTTGTCCTGCAAATTGTAATTCTTTTAGCATGCTCTTTGGCTAGGTACTTGTATTTCTGAAAATAAAGAAAAAAGATTTGTGTGAAAAGAACAAGAAAAAAAATCAAGCCATTAAAACTTAAAAAATATAATTAACATGCATAGAGCATTTCAAACTTTTCGTTTCAAATTATCCAAGAAGGTGCGCAAATGGTTTATTCATCCCACAACTAGGTATGCTATAATAGCTTGCTGCTTTTTCTGTTATAAATTGTTTCTTCAAGGTGTTCTTTTGGTTTGATTTCTTATGCCAAAAACCCATTTTCTATCTTTCCTTTCTTTCTTTAAAAATAACAGCTCATCAGTGATACGAATGATGTGCGTTGGTCGAAGTGCGATGGACGATGTGAACAAATGGCCCCGAGGAAGACGGATCGGAACATCGATATAGATACTGAATTAACAAATAGATGTAAATGCGATTATGTTAGTAGGTTAACTAGGTGGACTTGCGACTTTGAGATTGCGATTTTTTTAGATAGTTTGGTGAATATAATCGGTAATATGTTGCGTTGTTATGTTTACTTTGTATTTACATAATATGACAAACACACACAGACACACACGATACACTCATGTTCATGTATTGTTTCTTGTATGAATTAATATATTGAATTCAGTTGGTACAACCATTTACCTGCCAATACAAATGTAGGTACCACTGACCACCGAAGAAGAGATTTAAGAAAAACACAAAACAAACAGCAATAAATACGATTACTTAAGTCCGTGTCCAGACGGAAGACATTCGACTCTCAGGGGACACGGATTAAGGCAGAAACGTCTCATTTTTTAACGGAATCCTACTTAATTGACTCTTAAATAGTCCTCTAGAGTTCAGGGTGTAATTCCAAATGTTTATTCAGAATCTCAATGAAACGTGGGAAAAATTGAAATGTTTTGCCGTAAAATTATGTGATCCAGGAAGACGGAATTTTACATGATTTTCTCCCTGAAAACCTTTTGGAAATGGCAGCAGCTCTGTATAATAAATGTGAAATACGATTTGAAAAGAAAAACCTTTATTTATTGCTTGAGATTGGAACTGTGCGTGTTGAATGTCATTAAGAGCGACGCCATTCACAATGGACTTCGTTGCTTTTATTGGTCAACATTGTTAGAAAGTACTGCCTCGACGAAGCATGACGAATTGTGACGATATGAATTGGAATTTCTAAAACAAACAGTTTTACACAACGAATACACTTAATGTGAACTATTTATCGGAAAAAGTATTTTAATATTTATAATGGTAACAGAGTATACACCAGTTTGTGTACACTTCTTTAATGTCGTATCCATCTTTTGCGTCGAGCATGTTAGATTAAAATGTAATGATGTTCTTTTTACTTGGAGTATTTTACATCGTCATGTTTTAGTCAATTTAATAATAAAACAACCGCCGTACACGCCGAGCGCTGGACGCTGAGAACGACTCAGCGTCAAGCGCTCGGCGTGTTAACACGTCGTGTTCGGGTTCGCGATAAGTCAATCGTCATCGAGCGCGGAGAATCATGCCTCGTTGAGAGGTGAAACACGTGTCGATTTCTTACAGGGTTTTTTTAAGACGGAATAGGTTACTAAATATATCTACACTACCTTAAGAAAGCGGCTGTGCCAGACCGAATACGGAAGGCGGAGGATAGGGCGTTAGGACATTATTGATTGGAAATGGCGCAGCCTGGGAGACGCCTATGTCCAGCTGTGGACTGCGATAGGCCGAGTTGATCGATCGATAGGTGTTGCATCTAACGTCTACTTACCCCGATGTTTTTCGAGACAAAATTGAAAAGTCTCATGAGCTGTGCAACTCACCATTCACCGCCATTTCCAATCAATAATGAACAAAACAAAAAAAAAAACGCGCAACCGTCGCCCGTCTGCACCTCCTCCGCGATTGGCTTCAACGAATAAATCATCGGGCCCATCCCTACCGCGATCAATCACCGGCCATTATACAGATATCATAAATACGCACGTCACTATTGTGTGTACATTGTTGTGTGTTTGTCTGTGATGTTATCTCAATGTGTGTTCTAGTTTCAGGGAAGTGAAACGTTTGGAATGTCGATATGTGAAGACCTTGATGTAATGTGTTTCTTTTATCGATAGTTTAGAAGTGAGCGATGTTTTCTGACGGATTAGACATCGAGATTGCTTCTAACTATATCATTTTGAATGTTCAAAAGTTATCGGCTAATTTATTTTTATTTAAAAAACCACTGCACGACACTAGTTATTTCTGAATAAAAACCATCACCCACTAAAACGATCTGTACTGTGTGCCACAAGCGAATACCACTGCGCTTAGGACTTCTAGTTTCAGTTTTCAAAGTAAAAATGAAGACCAAGCAATTTCAACGAATTTGTTAAACTAAAGGACACAACCATAATAACTTTGCAGTTATGTACTTTCAATCAGATAGACTGCCTGTTTACCAGATTCCAACATGAATAAAAATAAACACAAACAAAGCTTTAAAAACCTTCGAAAAAAAGATTATAATGCAACCAATTTTATTTTAAAAATACTTCAATACATCGTTGTTTACTCCATTTTACATCGTCATTACTCAATCGCAATGGCGTTCCTTTAAATAAACGGATTATATTTATTTTTTGTTTTATTCTGAACATTACTCGTCAGTGATAGCGGCACCAATTTATTTCGATTGCGTGTGTGTACAGTCTAAGGATATAAATCTTAGGTTTGTGTTGGTATTATTGTATTTTTGGGACATAACGTAGAGTTGTTATTGTAATTGGGGACGATATGTCTTCATCGATTGTAAGTGCTTTGTTAGATACTACCAGTATCTTGTTTTAAGTATTTTCTTACATTCCTTACAGTCTTTTTTTTTTGTTGTTATTATCACTCACTGCAGGAAGAAGTTTCCTAACACTGGCCAGCCATTTTAGTAGGAAAGAAACTGATCAAAATGAAAACATCTTAACTTCAGCTTCCCTTACCTGTAATTTACAAGGACAGATTTAATAGGAAGTATTTGAAATAGTTTATAAGTAGGTATTCGTAAAGCTTTATTAATATCTTTGAGTTATAAAATGCAGGAAATAAAAAAACGTGTGCATTCGGCGGACCCCCGTTAGGAACACAAAAACAAATAATTTTAATGAAATCTCCAAGCGTTCATTGTGGTTATAACACCGGCTGCGCACAATCCCAATCCCCTGTGCTCGAATCTCGACGCTCGACGCTTTTCCTTCCGTGACGATTTCTACCAGTCAACTCCTACCACAGGCCTCTTTAAGGAACTTCATTCCAAAAAAACCTCCCTCCTCGTGGATGATTTTTGATAATAAACACTTCATTGCGCCAGGGTCGAACAAAAGTCTCATCATACAACTAAAACAAACAGCAAAAACCCAGCCAAGAACAATACTACACCATCCCTTACCAAAAAGTAAATAAATAAACAAAACACACAACTCACCAACTCCGGAACCTGACTAGATTAAAAACAATTTTTTTATTCGTTGTTCAAAAATTCACACACACTCCTCCTAAGTAGGTCCTTGAGGGATGTCGGCTAATGTAATTGGCCAATCTGCGGCGAAGTACCATTGGCCATAAATAATGGGCGAAGTAGGACAAGACGCACATACATTGGAATAAACGCCGAGATATGGCGGCTTTTTGGCCAATGGAACATGTGTGTGGCGGCCATCTTGTCCGCCATTTTGATTAAGCGTCTAGACGCGGATTATGGTGTGTTGTTCTGTTTATAATAATTTGAGGTTATGTTCGGTTGTAATTTTTTGGAATTATGTGTGTTTGGTAGGGTGACGCGTGGAACATGTAAAAATAAGAAAATTATATGTTTTGGAAAATTATGTTGCTAGTTTTTGTTGTTTGCTAAAAACTATGCCTTCAACGTGTAACAGAGTTTTGTAACGATAATGTCTTACAATAAGCATTTTTTTGATAGGTAATGGTACAACAAACTACTTAATATGTAATGTGTCTTTTATAAGTTCTTTATAACTAAGTGCGCAAATAATGAAGAGTGGTAGTTGCGATGAATTTATTACAAGAACAAACCTAACTTTGTAGTTGAAAAAATGCTCCCCCATACATATTAGTCACGGTCAATTCTCCAACTGAAAAATGTACCTAAGTACCTAATAACAAAAAAAAAATAGCGACTACAAACTTACATTTGCAGTTGGAAAATTAACCGTGACGATAATTATCGATTTATGGGGAAAAAAAATCCCTTCGTTGTGCGTGGGTTTGTTGTCTGTTTCTTGGCAAATGAAAATTTACAAAATGACTCGACTTCTTTTTGACGTTTTAAAACACATTCCCGTTGCGCTAAAAGTTTCTACAGAAAACACACCAAAAATAATCATTTTCCTTCCAAAAACATAGCTTACTAACAAACTAACAATTTGTAAGACAACACCCGTGCATAACGAAGCGGCGCTCATTAAAAACGATAAATTACTCACAGTAATTAATACCTGAGCTTTTAATTTGAAACCTGATAGCTCTGGAGATTTACTGGCTTTGTCATAAGTAGCGATGTGAGGAGGAGTTAGTGTTTCGAAAGTTTTAAAGGGCAGTAGCGGTTTTTGATGTTAACAAGTTCAGGGAGATTTTGTTTAGAATTTAACCTTATTGGTGATGTTCTTCAGAAAGGTCAGGTACGTAGTACTCGCAACTGGCGTGCGTGGACGACCAAATGTATGAACGTAAACGAGATTTCTTTGTGTAACAAAAATGTTTGCGACTTGTATGTGAACGTTTTTTAAGTTCGAGAATTGGGTTTCCTACCGTATACGAAGCAAACTGCACTGCCCCGTTGTTCTAGCGGTCGAAAGCGCTACTGCTGAGCATGAGGTCCTGGGTTCGATTCCCAGGTCGCGTAACTGGCAAAATGTGGGTGTACAAAATATAGGTACACCTCTGCCTCTCCCTCTTGGAAATAAGGCGTGTTGAATGTTATTACCTACCTTTTATCAATAGTTTCATCATCATCATCCACAGCTAGTCTTCATCCCACGGCTGGGCATTGCCCTCTCTTTTCTTGTGGCAATCCGCACGCTCCTGTGCCAGCCTCATCCATATTTGCCCGCGATGGTAAAAATGTCATCCGCCCATCTCACCGCATAGTTTACATCCACATAATCATTATTAATAACACTCCAGCCCCTCACTAACAAGCTCCTCAACTCCACACTTTATTCTGACAGCTCCTTACGTTCATACCGTCTGCCAAAAACCGAAAACCAGTAAACTACCCTCAAGTCTTATAGAACCGGTCATTGGACCGGTTTCTCCTTATTAACATAAGACGCCATCTTCGCCCGTGATCTTTATTACAGTATAAAGAAAAGAGTTTAATGTTAGGAGCTAAATCTGACAAAGTTGCAGACCAGCGAATATTTTTTATGTCCATTGGATGCAGGTTATGACTGTCGAGTTATTTTCTTTGAGGTTTTATGAAAGCGAGTATTTTTGCATGGGTTAAGTAATTGTCAATGCCCTCAAATAGGTAAAGTTAGGGTAAAAAATTGTTTATAAAATTGACTACCAACTTAAATTGTCCGTATATTCAAATCACAGCTGTCAATCTGTGACAGTTGTATGAAATGACTGTAATACGGTAAAATCACTTGTCAATTAGATAACCAATTCATTTCTCTGGCTCTAGGTACGTGCTGTTTATAATGGTATTGCAATTTTGTTATGTCTAAAATCTGCTTAGGACTTGTCTACAAATTATTCCCTATTTTTCAATAATTTATTTAAAAGTTGCAAAAATTAAATAACAAGTTTTCATTCTTAAATCTGCTCTGAAATTGTGGTAGGACTCTGTAATCTTTTTATTGTTGACTGTACTTTCGACACTAACCGTGGAAATAATGATATTTTTTCCAATGCATAATACAACGCAGTAGAAAAATCGAAATACTATGTAAAATACTCACGTTCTACCAATACTCATGCCATACATTTGACTACCGACAAAATGGATATCGAAACAAAGTTTTTCAATGCAAATAATACTTTTATGAGCATAGAGTGAAAACAGATCAAACGCAACAAATGCTACTACAGTGCTGCAGTTCAGTGTGAGATCTTATTCGAGTGTGCGTCTCCACTGTGTAGACAAATTGACGGTGACGTACGTGTGGGGTTTGAACCAGATTTTAAATATAAGCATTTTCTGCCACGTCGTATCTACATTTAGATTTTCTGTCTAGCCAGCAAAGGCTAATTATGTTAATTAATTAAAATGAGTTCTAGCAGGGCATGTGGGGCTGCGTGTATGAGAAAGTGGTTTCTTTATTTTTTATTTTTTTGCTGTATTTTAACTAGGTAACAAGAGGCTAGAGTAGCAATTTCAATAACATCATCAAATTCAACAGTTTTAAAGTTCTGAAGTATAAACATTAAATGTAACACTCAAACACTCATTGCACTACAAAGGTATCTTAGTCAAAATCAATTAGAATAATTATTATTATAGACTTTAAGGAGTTAAGCTTGTTGTCTGCGAGAGCACAATAGACGACTTTATCTCTTTATTTGATGAGGCTTCATTCAGAGAAACAATAATTAATTGGTTTGACCTTCAAAAGTCGAGTAGTTTAAGGACAGTCATATTAGGCTTCTGATAATTAAAAGCCAGTCCCTCAAATCATAGGTCTAATAAAATATTGTCAGAAAACTTACAGTTATCAAAAGGCTGGCATGGATGGGGTGGGCCGCGTCACAACGCAACGCACTGCAAAAATCATCCTTTATCACTTTTGTATATTTTCTATGGACCAACGCACACTAGCGGCGGGCCCCTTGCCTTAAAGGTCTTAATGGTCTTCTTCAATTGTATCGGCACGAACTCTCATAAGAATATCTCAAGCTATGGTAAAAAATATTAGGCGGGGCTACTCAGGACACCTCGTAGGTATGAGGAACAGGGTGGAAAGTTCCTCATCCTCATCAGAAGGTGTTAATCGCGCGGATGAATCTGCTTGCACAAACTCAAACTCAAAGCATTTATTTCAATTACATGTACTTTGAATTGTCATGGGGTCGGTCAGTCAGAAAGATGACGCTAGTTGCCCATTCCAAAACGTAGTATTTAGGTTCTAATGGAGAAGAAGGGGCAAGAAACTCCATGGACACTCTTTAAAATATTAGTATCATTAAATATTACCCAAGATGCGCCGTACGTACTTGTAAGTATCGCAAGTGACACTTGAATGATACTTGTTCTCTAAAACTAATGGAGACAAACCCAATACCAGGAAAAAGGAATTCTGATTCCAACAACGTCGTGCCACTAACAGGGGAGGTGAGGGGGTGCGGGATACAGGGTGCAAGGGGGGGTGGTGGTAGCAAATAGCTTCTAGACCTCGCGACACATTTCTAGTAAAACTGCTTGTACAAATTCGCGGGAGGTGACTTGAGTGGACTTGGGTGAGCCATTTTAGTACTGAGCGGTGACATTTTGCAGTGGTTTGGTTAGGTTAGGTTAGGAGGAAGAAAAATTTAAAGCAGGGGAAATGATTTTGCTTAAAGAAAAAAAACCTTTTTCAATCGTAAATAAAAGCTTTATGAGTTCATGTTACTAAACATTTCTGTTAAAAAAATAAAAAACATTTTTTTTATTTGGTTTATTGCATGAAACATTTATTTATTTATTTATGCAATTTTCTTGCACAACATTACATTTATGATAAGCAAGAAAGCTTGTAGTTGAATATGGAAAATGCGTCTGTAATATCTGCATCTAAGCAGAGCTAACTCTCGATGCAAAATAATGTTAGAAACTGGACTCGTAGTCTAGTGGTCGCAAGCGCGTCTGCTGAGTGTAGGGTCCTGCATTGGTTTGATTCCTGTGTTGGGCAAAGAAATACATTCTCAATAGCAACCCGGAATCTGCACGGCCCTCTACTACATAGGACTTCTATCAATCTGCCCAGCATTTTCCCAACTACGTTGGGGTCGGCTTCCAGTCTAACCCGATGCAGCTGAATACCAGTATTTTACATAGAGCGACTGCCTTTCAGACCTGACTGGGTTGTGGCCCAGTAATTGAGTAATACGATACCACTTGGTAAGACTGGTTGTCAGACTTTCGGGCTTCTGACGACCAATAACAATTACATAGGACTTATAACAGACAAACTGAATGTGAGTGCACATATAAATACATTTCTGATTACATCTTCAGGTAGTTATAGGTTTCTGTTTATAAGTTTATGTTCTATTTACACATTATAATATAAGTAATTACTTGCTAATTACAAATGGGCACTCTTCAGCCATAAAAGCTTTAGACGCCATTAACAATGTTTTTGCTTTGAAATCCCAACATAAAAATCAAAGAAACAAAAACACGCCATCCCGAGCACCTAATTTTGTTCTCGCAAAAAATTCAAATGTTATTCAAGTAAGTCGCGGAGTTGACAATAAAGCTAAAAGGAGGTAAGCAGAGGGGCAGGTACACAAGTCAAACAATGGTCCTCGTTAGTGCAGTGTCATGAGTGAGTTTGAACGTATTTTTCTACGCTTCCTATGGAAATTAGGTGGGTGCAAGTAGCTGTACTTCTGTAGTGTTTTAAAGGTTTTTGTCATCATATTGAAATAAGTATTCTTTTGTTATTTTGTTTTTCTGGTTTTACATTTATGGAAAGGAATGTCTTGAGATGCTTTTGGTTAATTGTCACCATCTTTAACCACACTGAAGAAATAACAGTAACATAGAAACTTTTTGGTTTTTATTTTTATTAGCGAAAATATGGCCTTAACCAGTCGGTTATCCTTCAAAGTGAGGAGGCTTGTGAACGTAATCGTAAGAAGTTAGTAGAATCATTCCAGTGCGGATTTGCTGGATTCGATTTCTCTAGTTATTTCTGTTGACAAAGTTTATTCGGTTTTTATGTAGGTATGTATCGATGTATTAGTATTTATTAGATAACTCGCTAGCTATAAGTTTCCCTGAAGAAAAAAAAAAAAAAACTACATGCCCGGGTTTCATAGGTACTTGCATTTCGATATTTAGGAAGTATTCAGAAAACCAGCAGGCTTCCATAGTTTCACATTAGTAGAATCACACATCAAAGCAAAAACAAAGAAATCACAAACCATAACTCAGTAACATATTATATCGTGCATAAACCATCAAGATGTCCCATAAACGAAGCTCCGTGGTACATCAGCATTCTATTCTCCATAAAACCATAAAATGTGTCAAAACTGTGTTCGTTCCCGATACGAATTCATAAGCTGTCAGTATTTATAGCATACTAGCTTTACTGCCGACCCCCCTCGTGTTTTGGTGACGTTTCATTTAATCTCATTCGAGTTTTATCGGCCAAGTTTTGGTTCAATCTAAACTAAATTGTTCGATTTTTGGGGTGGTTTGTGTTTTGACAATGTGGGGAACTTTACTTGACACGTTTGGATATGTAACGGTTTATTATTATAAAAAAACAATAGTATATGTACCTACACAACGTTACCACGTAAACTACAAATGTAGCCCATAATCAATAGCACTCGTTCAAAGGAGATGATGATTGATTTTGAGAGAACACACAATGTATCACATAATTATAGTTGGTCCTAAGGGTATTGAGTGAAATAACTTCTAAGCTAATACATTGCGGACTTTAGAGACAAGATAACGTCATAGCCTGAAGGTTTCTAATACCCTCAAG
Organism: Eupsilia transversa; assembly: GCA_914767815.1. Lineage (NCBI taxonomy): Eukaryota > Metazoa > Arthropoda > Insecta > Lepidoptera > Noctuidae > Eupsilia > Eupsilia transversa. Next base: position 10,480,829 of record OU611897.1, on the reverse strand, counting down.
CACAAGTAAGAATGCGATTATTTTCAGTTTTCTTTAATCTAAAACAACACTTACTTACGCAGAAATCTTGAGCATTATTAATATTCTGAAACAATATTAATTATGCTCAAGATTTTTACAAAATTCACAAATAGAGTTCAGCACTCATGAGAAAGCAATGCAAATTCAAATTCATTTATGTAACATACACAAAGTTCTTAATTATTCAAGTAATATGGTATGAAACACTAATAGAAGACTTAGACAAAAATTCAATAGCTGGTCCCAAACTAGACACAGCCTGTATCTTGGTGACCCAACTATACACGGTGGTATTGTAATATTTTCATTTCTAAAGCCGACAGGAAGAAATCACACTTCAGAAACTGGGTCACACTAAAGCCATTCAGTTCACAATAAGGAAACACCCTGATGATACGAGTACATAATACATTCATTCTTACTGTCCCTATCGACCCAATAAATTACTACAAAAGCTTAGCCCCAAACACATCATATATTAATATTAGCCATCATTCAGTTGCACAAACAAACCTCTATAGTTATGACAACAATATCTTTCCCAAACGATAAATTTCGCCATCCATCGCGGGCTGTGCAAACACGTTGATTCAGTAGGTAGGTTGGGGAGCGGCAATGTAATTCGTTATCGGGTGGAGTATCGACATATCTAGACGTGTGTGTGGATATTTATCAGTCTTTATGGTAATAACTATTGGGGAAGGGGAGCGGGGGAAAGGGGGAATAGAAAAGATTGAAGATAGAAGGTTAACACCACGATTGTAAAATAAAGAAACAAAAATGTTGTGGGTTTTTGGTTTTCAGTACAACCAGGTGCAATCATTTTTCAGTGAAAGCAAATATTGAAAGGCATGAAAAACGTATTGCTTTTGCCCAATACTAGGATTCATCGTAGCCAAACCAGTGTGCCAACCAAAAATAACAGTACCATATTTTCCTTCGACCATAATAGGTTCTGCCCGCGACTTTGTTCTCGTGGAACTCAACTATACCATAAAATATAATTATATTATCCTATCATAGTTATAATATTCTATCATAATTAAGGCAATCGGCAATAGTGTAGCTTTTTATCAATGAAAGAGTTTTGATATCGGATCAGGGTTTCCAGAGATTACCTTCATCTTACAAACAAAAAAACAATTTTACCTGTTTATAATATCAGTTTAGAATATTTCTGCTTTTAAATAACTATACCTTTTTAGCTTTACCTAGAAATGGAACTCAGTTGGACACACAAGATATCTCTCCCAAGACAAGAAATCAATACAAACCATTAAAAATATTAATATTCTTAATGTCCCCAAGTACATGGCGGTGCATTACGTAAATTAATGTAACAACAGCAAGGCACGAGGCTATTAATTATTTTAAATTGTCAACTGTCTTTACAAGTCCCTTAAGAACAGAAAGGTAATGCAAATAAGAGGAAAAGTGAAGAATTTATGTTTGTAATTTAAATGTTTTTAGTAACCTACCCCTTGCTGGGAAAGGCTAAATACGATGCACATTATGAAAGTAGTTTATTCAGAATCGTTTACTGAATCGATTTCTGTAATTTTTAATAAACCTTAATTTTTTTTTACTACTTTTTCTCTTGTTTTTCATTTTTTTTTCTAAATTAATTAGGTACCCCAAATATAATTAAAACTATAATTTACAGTCACACTTCCGCTGGACAGTCAAAACAAACCAAAATGGCTGAAGTACCTACTACGCTAGACCCTTATACCCGAGTTCAGTCTGTTCTCATATATTCGATTCGTGATTTAGGCAGATTGAAATCATAGATTCGCCCTATCGCCAAAATGAATTTCTGTTTTGTTTTGACACCTCTAACACTGACGCAGTCGTTTGACGCGATTGCCATGGAAACGCCATTATTATTGTGTGAGCTCAGTCTTTTTTTAATAATAAAGGTTTACCAACAGCTTATGTTAATACTTTATTCATCTTAAGTATAGTTAACAATAGCCTCAGACTTACTCAACCACCAACTACAGGATAAGCAGCCTTCTCAAAAATAGGACACACAAAACACACATAAAAATAATAAAACTAGTGACACTAAAATCTTGATCTGACAAAGTACTACTTTTTATGATTAAGAACAGGAGTATCATATCATATTTATTTATTTATGTATAAAATTACAAAACAAATAATATTGCAGTTTTGCCCAATTACTTGACTACGACACGAACAGTCAAACACACTTCTCACTATGAACAGTTTCTCGCGCGAGTAAGGTCGGTGAGGACAATTGTACCGATTTAAATCTTTGGTTTTAAGTAACTACTTATTAAAAAATAAAAACTCTTTTATTCGTTCCAGCAATCAGTCTCCAAAAAATACAAAATCGGATAAAAGAAAAACTTTTATGAAATATTTAAGTGCCTTTGTTTGAAATTGAGTTCATTACTAACTTTTATGTTTTCTACTTAGATACTTGTTTTGAATACTTTCATTAGAAATCTTTTCCCTTTGATTTGAAAGTTTTATAACTAGATAATAAATACTGTCTTTTTGTTATATTAATTGTCTTCTTTTTAAACGTAGACACACAAATGTCATCTGGGAATCGAGCCCAGGACCACATGCTCAGCAGTAGCGCTTGCGACCACTAGACCAACGAGGCAGTCAGATGGCTGAAATTAATAATTTGTCGGAAAAAACAGTAATATTATTTATGTAGAAACGGCCCTTCTGTGCCGTACCTACATTGTAATAAATGTCAGAATGGAGTCAGCGCTGTCCATATAGCATTAGGTAAATTGCTCAGAAAGTAGGAACTATTTCTTTGTGTTTCCTCCGTATTCACGAATAAATCGACTGTTCTCTCTGTACGTATGTGTTCATAAAGATTGGCGTACACTGGAGTTTGAGAGTAGTGTGTTTTAGTGTATAGAGAACTTTTGGTTTTAAATGTTGTAAGTATCTCCGACACGTTTATGAAAGCTGTGATTACATAACTTTAATCCTTTTTTCAATTACTTCATCAATAAAATTATTGTCATCTCAGACGAAAGACTTTACCTCGACTGGTTCTGTGCTTCGCGCATTCAGCGGATTCCTGCGGATTCACAAGATCATCGGACCACCCTGTGGGACACCTTCCGACACCACGTCTTCCAGTAGGTACGCGGTTGCCCTTCCAGAACTTTTCGACCACATCGGCCATCTGTTCTGCGAGCAATGTGTCCTGCCCACTGCCACTTAATTTTGGCAATTCTTCACCTAATTAACTTTTCAAAAAGCCTCACAATCCTATGTTATAATCTAGTGAACACTAGCCTTAACTGACTACCCAGAGATACTGTATAGATCACATAAGTCACCACTCAACAGATATCAGCCGATATATCATTGTTGTGTTACGAATGAATACAACTTCCTTATATATAAATTGGATCCCACTTTAACATATAAAACGGTTTTTTTGGAATTTCTGGGAAGTGTCCCAATTATTTTTCCACAAAGTGTTTCTCGATTTACAAGAAGTTCACAACAAAAAGCTTATTCAGATTCAGATTCATTTATTTACATTATTAAATTGGAGCTCTTTGTGTAAGAGCTCACACGGGGAAGTTACTACTGATCACTCAAAAAAAAAAAAAGATGAAGAAAGATGTAGAAAGATCATTCATAGAGCATAGAGCCTTTTCCCTACTATATTGGGATTGGGTTCCAGTGGAACCAGATGCAGTTGAATCAAATTCAAATTCAAATAGCCTTTATTAGCAATCTTAAACTAGTTTTACATTAGGTTTAGACATCAGAGTTCGCCAGACTGCTTTGCTCTTTAGCATAGGCCTCCCCCAGGCTTTTCCATAGCTCACGGTCGTGAGTCTTTCTCCTCCGTGTCCCTCCCGCAGTAGTTCTCAAATCGTCTTCCCATCTTTGGAATGGTCTTCCTCTTTTCCTCTTTCCTTCTCTGGGATACCATTCTGTTACTTCTCTGGCCCATCTTTCGTTTTTACCCCTGATGACATGACCTGCCCACTTCCATTTCAGTTTTTTAATCGTGTAAGTCGTTTCAGTATTTTAAATGGAACCACTGTTTTCTGACCTCCACAACCCATTCACTGGGTGACACGATACCCTTGGTAAGACTAGTTAAGAAAGAAAGAAGAAGATTGTCAGTGTTACTTGTGCGGTATTGTCAAACTTTCGGGCTCCTGTATACCCGATCACACACGAGACATGTTAATTAACTTTATCTCTAAGCTAGCAAGGAATCAGGAAACCCCTTGTCCATAGATGTTGACAAAAACGAAGACTTTCATCTTCCAGTTTACTCGTGACGACCACCATACATTAGTCGTTTTGTGACCGAAGTTTGAAACTCCAGCGTAAACATGACCGATTCTATCTCTACTCTACAACGAATAGACATAGGTATCTATTTCTATACAAAGTGACATTTCTTTCCTTAATTATTTATGATGTCGTACAAATCTTTCTAAAATCTGTTATATTATTTATTTTAACGCATGTACAGACCATGGTCATGGCCTACACGCTCAAGAGACACGCGTCGGGCAACAGAGATTTCAGAGAAAACAAATTAAAAAAGTTGTTTAGAGTATTCCACAAATTATCACGATGCGACTTGCGGAGTGACGGACAGAGACAAGTGACTTGCGTGTCGCTTGACGCAAGTCGCGTCACAGTAACATCGCTCCAGGCCGTGCACGTGTCCTTAACCTCACAAGTCTTCGATACGCGCATCTATTATTATCACACCACAAGCCTTGTAACAACGAAACTCATTACCCACACAGCCTTACCTATACACTTCTTTAACTCCTTATAGCCTGTCAATACATCGGCTCGACTCCTAAAGAGGGTCGGAGTGAGCTACACTCTCGTATATATTAGACAGTTTGTCTGTCTGTGGTCGGTATTGGATACCGTTGTCAAATAACTACTGAATGAGACCTTGAGGTTGATCTTGAATGTGAAAATATTCTTCTCCGGGTCGACTTTGTCTAGAGAAAATTAGTACAAAAATTGTTGTTCTTTTAGCTGGTTTTTAGAGAGTAAATAGCAAGAGACGGAGCCAAATTCTTCTACAAAGGACCAACTTTTTGGAAAATAGATTGACGTTCCAATGATTGTACCAGGTATCTATATCATAATATAATTTTACTTCTAGTTATTAACTAGCTTCTATTAAGATTCTTTCTCTTTAAATGGTATGTAGATTTAGTAGCTGTATGGGTTGTAGTGTAGGTTCCTATTTTAAGCCAATGTACATAAATATCTACATGACAATAAACCAACATTCTAGCCATCCATCGTCGTTATATCATTTCGTATGAGGCAAAACAACAAAACATAAATATTTCTCAGGCAACACGAAAAAAAAAGTTACTTACCGATATTAATTTCACCATATTTGACACCAACCTTTCGCTTTCTAAAAGTATGACCTTTTCTCAAACACAAAACCGACCACTCTAATCCCGTCCAAAAATAAAAACGATGCTAAAAGCAATACAGAAAAACCTGAACAGGAAAAAGTGTCTAAAAAGTCTATACTGAGTCGAAAAAATAATAATTTGAGAAATCCATTTCCACTATGATAGTATGAAAGGAGTCATGTCTAAGGGATATAGGACCCTTCGTCAAAACGAGATGAAATTAATATAATCTTCTTTTTTTTTCACATAAAAGAGAATTCACAAACTTATCCACCGAACCATTACTATTCAATAACCAGTCTTATTGTCGAAAGCATAAGGTTGGTAATGACTGCATGTGTGTTTAAAGGAGGTATGGTAAAAAGAATAAATCTTAGCCTGATTTGAATAACAAAAGTGTATGAAATGCTCTTTGATTCTGAGCGGCCAGTGCTGGTAACAGCCCTGAGCTATTGTTGAGCTCTTTATACCTATAAGTGGTTATGTAATAAAAAGTTTGTATTTCGAAGCAATTTTTGTGGGTACTTGTGTTTGAAGGCTGGAATGTTTTTGCCAATTTATGGAAGTATGTAACGTAAGGAGTTATTTTTACAAACTAGACAAAAACCTAAACATCTCAGTATACCTACTGATAAGGAAACTCGTGGTTAAATAATAACAGCCGCACGGGTCAATCGAAGGTAACAATTACATATCGAGACCATCTCCTTGCCTCGGAAAGCACGTTACATCCTTCGTCCCAGCTGTCATTCGTAGGTCTTTGACCGTAGATACGGCAGAAGCCCAAAAACTAGTCTTACCAAGGGGTATCGAGTTAAGCCCACTGGGTGTTGGAGGTGAGATAGGTAGCCGTTCCATGTAAAATACTGGTATTCAGCTGCATGGTTAGACTGGAAGCCGACTGTAACATAGTTGGGAAAAGGCTGAGCAGATTATATACCTATTGATAAAAATTTTGCTGAGGAGGAGCTCGTGGCTAAGTAATAACAGCCGCACGGGTCGATCCATCAGGTTAAGCTGCGCTTGCCGGGGTTGGTCCGTGGATGGGTGACCATCTTTACATACCGAGACTCCTCCGTGCTTCGGAAGGCACGTTAAGCCGTTGGTCCCGGCTGTCATTCGTGGATCTTTGACAGTCGTTACGAGTCGTCAGAAGCCCGAAAGTCTGACAACCAGTCTTACCAAGGGGTATCGTATTACCCAGTTACTGGGTTGTGGAGGTCAGATAGGCAATCGCTCCATGTAAAATACTGGTATTCAGCTGCATCCGGTTAGACTGGAAGCCGACCCCAACATGATTGGGAAAAGGCTAGGCAGAATGAAATGATGATAAAAATTTTGCTAAAAGGTAAAAAAAAAAAGGATATTATAGGCCCTAATATATCGTATCACCCTGTCGTCCACTAAGCTTGATGATTTCCTTCATACCCGTTTAAAAGTCATTGGAAAATTGTTTAAGTAACTACAATAAATGGGATGCAACATTTGTCGACACCCTTGTGCCATCCCATGTTCCTAGCACGGCGGGCTGTGCTGGGGCGGCTGCTGCAGGTGCGGAAAACCTCAAACGGCGAAATTATTCCAATCTTATTGGGGGTTATTTGTTCGAGCCGTTTGGGGTTGAAACATTAGGCCCATGGGGTCCGAGTGCCCACCTGGTTTTCCAAGAGATCGCCAAGCGGTTGGTCGACTCTTCACATGACCAGAGGGCTGGCTTATTTTTTGGCCAAAGAATCAGCATTGCCATACAACGTGGCAATGCTGCCAGCCTTCTGGGCACCTTTCCTGTTGACAGCGACGCGGACGAATTCTTCGATGCCCTATGATTCTTTCCCCTCCCATTTTTTATATACATGTACATACTATTTTTTAAGTCTGTTAGCATAATAATATGGAAAATAAATGTCAAAGTTGAAAAAAAAAAAACTTTTTACAAAAAAAAACAACCGTTATCCAAAAAAAAAACACTGCAAAGTGAAAAATAACTTTAATTTCGGAAGTAGGTGTCCTTGGTTTTGAATTTTCGTTTTTTGCAACCGACTTCTTAAGGTAATAATAAAAATCCACCGTCGAAATTCCAGGAAAACACCATTAAAACGTGTCGCGCCTTAAGGGAATTATAAAATAAATACGCCATGAACACTGACCCGCTTTGTGTAATAGAAACGCTGTTTCCTAATACAATTCAAGATTCTTATTTTTTGTGAACACTTCCGGGTTCAATCTGACACGTATCAATGTGACATAAAAAAGGTTGAAACTAAAACGCGAATGTAGTAGACATCTGTAAGAAAATCAAGCAAATTATATGTAAAAAAAAAGTTCCCCATCCTACCTAACTGTATGTCACAAAACTTAATATTAACGTTGCGTAGCAATTACTTATTCGTTTCTTTGTGCGATGTTGACAGTCGTACGCGACTGTGTGTATGTACCAGTGAATATTAACATAATGTACTCGACGAAGTACATAAATATGAACGTCTGAAATTCTGAATGTACTGTTCTCTTTCAATAATAAAGATGGATCTTAGAAATTTTGACTTTTATTATAACTCGTGTTGTTTTTTACAGGTTAGAATTGTCTGAAAGAAAAAAGTCGGGGTTCGTTCCCTACTCTGATTGACGGATACTTTATATACTTATAAATCAAGTAACCCCACTTTGTTTACCTATGTCTGATTCCACAAAGACCCATTTTAGAAGAATATCTCCATTTTGGAATTACTACTTATAACTTCACGGCGTTTGGGAGCATAAGGTCAAAAGCGCGAAAGGACAAATGGGTTCCAAATTGTCAAAAGAGCAGAATGTCAAAAGCTTAGAACGTCAAAGGCGCACATAGTCTAAAGCGCATAAAGTCAAAAGCTCAGAATGTCAAAAGAGCACAATGCCAAAAATCTACTTCAACGCGTTAACTGTGTTCTGACTCACACTTAAAAAAAGAATAGAAGAAAAGTTTAGACAGTCAGCCCCCCGACTGACAAGCGGATGTAATATAAAATAATAATAATGTAAAACTAAAAGATTTTAAATAACTATTCGAGTTATCTCACAAACAAGTGTTTTATTTATTCTGGTACAGTCAGCGCTTCAGCCGAGCGCTGACTGTACTGTTTAAACCTACCCTGAAGTCGTCCTCATACATTGACTGACGGACTTAATCCCCTACTGCCACTGTTCTTACAAAAGGACAAAAAAACTCCCTTTTTAATATCATCCCGAACTATACAAACATCGTCCCTAGCTCTGCAAATATACACAGTGTAGTAGAGACGTTTTTTAATAAAACTCTACCGTATCAGGAACATCTCTACATTATGTAGAGCACTCACAAAGCCCCCTTTTGACTCTATTTAAAGCGTTACCTGCTAGATGTTATCGGATTTATTTGTCACTTGCTTCTTCCTACGGATTTCGTTAGGATTTTTTAATATTTTTTTCGAGGAATCTTGGTTCTTAGAAGTGTGAATGATTACTTTTAGCTTTAATTACGGAAGGCTTTGAGAAAAAGCCTTTGACCTTTCGTAATAAAATAATTAAGAAAAAATAGGGAAGTAATATACATTTGTGAGATCATCACGCTTTCTGTTTATTATGTCCGGGAGGGTTTCGCAAGATTTTTATTTGTTCAATGTTAGTATCCAATTATGTCTTGAATTGATAAAAACACAAACCTTGTCGTTTTATTATTTATATGTCTACACCAACACTTAGAGTCTACATTTTTTATTTCTAACCAAAGGTTACTAATGTCGTAACTATCTTTTTTTTTAATATTTTTACAAATCTTAAATTTATACAAAATGAAATATAAAAGAGGAAGAGCTCATTGGTCATCAAAAAAATTCGTCCGCATCGCTGTCAATAGGAAAAATGCCCAAAAGGCTGGCAGCATTGCCACGTTGGATGGCAATACTGATTCCTTGGATATTGTCGTTTAAAATGTCGTTAAAGTTATTTAATACTCGCATATCATAGCAATGAATTCGAATTGCAAACAATATTCCATTTAATAATACTGAAATAATACTGATAATAATAGTACTGAAAATCCATCGAAGTTATTTAGAATCAATTAAATGAACTAACATTATTAAATTTATTAATATTATACTGACTGCAAGGCTACATTCTATTCCAACATTATTAAAAAGTAAAGTTGTTTGTATGTTTGTCAAAGGAAATCTCTGAAAATATTGATCTGATTACAGACATTTCACTGATAGAAGGCTATACTATTCTTAAATGATTTAAGATACTTTTAATGCCAGAAAAATACCCAGTTTCTGTCTATCATCTCGATGCAGGTGACAGTGCGAATCGCATCTAGTTCATAATATTAGCACTAGATGTGTCCCACGATTGCAGTCGCACCCTAAGGAAACTACTTCATGTAGTAGGACAAAAAGCATGCTGTTTATGTTAATCCGTCTATCTGTATGCCAAAAACACATTCAAATCCACTTAGTCATTAAAGCGTAACTGAGTAAAAAGGAAAACCAAACTTACAATTTATAATATTACAGAGTTATAATACTTATTATTCACTGCATAAAAAAGATATTAATTCCGTCAAAAAGATTTTTCCCGACGGCAAACTAAAGTCGGAAAAGTTCACCGACTGAATTGATAACGTTGAACGAATGAACGAATGAATGAATGAACTAAGTTTATTTCGTCGGCAGCGGTGCATAGGAAATGTATAGGAATTATTGCAAATTCATTTTAAGTTATAACATTCGTTGACGTTTTAATGAAAAGTGCAGAAATTGTGGAGAGAAAATTTAAATTATTGGTTTGAATACGAGCGCGTGGTATAGGAATGGTTGATTTCAATAAATTATAATTTATTTAAGAACGGATCAGTCGACTGCCTCGTTCAGTGGCTGCAAGCGCGACTTCTGTGCATTGGGTCCTGAGCCTTTCCCCAACTATGTTCAGGTCGGCTTCTAGTCTAACCGGGTGCAGCACGCGGGGGTGTATTTTACATCAAGCGACCGCGTATCTGATCTCCACAACCCGTTACTAGTTAACACGACCCCTTGGCAAGACTGGTAGTCAGACTTTCGGGTTTCAGAACTACCCATAGCGACTGTAAAACATCTATAAATGGGACAGACCGCTTAACTTAACTAAACTTAACGTGCTTTCCGAGGCACGAAGGGTCTCTGTATGTAGTGGATGGTAGCTCGTTCACGTACCGACCTCCGCAAGCGACGCGTAACCTTGAAGACCCGTGTGAATGTGATTATTTAGCTATAAGCCCAACAACAAGTATATTTTGTTGTTCCCGTGTGTTCACGTAAGTGTTTACATATGATCATTTTAATCATAAAGACTTCTAACTTAAGTATCTTTTAGGAACTTTTATCTTTTGAAATTTTCTGTTTGTAAAAACAAAGTTCTTTGGTAAATATTTTTCAGCCACCTTACGGCACTTAAGGGAAAAAACATCCTATTTAAAAGTTTCAACACAAATAAAACATTTTTTTCCTCTTTTTGCTTAACTTTGCCTTTAAGGTCGTGGTTGATTAATCTGGTTGAAAAACAATGATAATACTACGTTTATCTTAGTAAAGCTACGGTTTCGTAGAAGTTCCGCCATATTGTTACGGTTCTCATGAAATTTTGTAATTTTCCTCAATAATTGACATTTAGGTGTGAAAATACTCTGAATTTTGACAGCCGTTATTACGTGACCGTTCACCGTATTCTTAGGACACAAATACTTTAGGGCAAAGACCTCCTCTCATTAACATATAAACGACGAACATTGATCTGCACGTCTTTCTAAATGGTTCTCACATGATATATAATTTCAACATGAATGATGATAAACAATATTTTATAATATTTTGATTAAAAAGGGTCGGACAACGCAGTGAATGTTGTTGATTCAAATTGTCAAAATGAATCAGATTCTGATTGATCGTGCGTTACCTACAACGTTCTGAATCCCATAAGGTCTGGTCAAACTAAGAAGAAACCCGCGCGGGATGCGGGACGCGGCTTTTTATAAGTTAGTCTGTACAATCAGCGCCAGCGAATTTCACTTTTATTTGCCTCGCTTACCCATCAAGACATCCATTGTACGACATACGCGTATCATTAATACCCTTACCTTTATCGTAGGTAATTACAAAGCATACAGATACATACATACTTATAATATGAAACCGAACATCAAAACTCACACAAAACTATATCACCCTCACTCAACTCAGCTGCTAAAATATTATAAAGGCCAAACAAGTCGCAGCTGCATTCTGAACCATTCACTTTGAATAATTGAATCAGTTTGACGGAACCCCACGAGCTCCACGAACCCGGCCAACCCCACGGACCCCGTACTTGCTGTTTTACGATTCACTTGGTAATTATTCAGACGAGAATCGCCCGGGGAGCCTGTAGTTCATGAGACATCACTGTGCTTCGTGCATCATTTATTTGGTAACTTTGTGAACGTTTTGATGTTTGGAACGAAGGTGGTACTTAATTATTTTGAATTTATAGTTAGTGTGAGGTGGACTAAAAGATTTTGTTCTTTGTGCTTTCGTAAATATGTACTTATTTTATGTAATGGCCTTCATAGGCATGTACGGAAATGTCCGCCTTTATTGTGTGCGTAAAGTTTAAATAAATAAATGTCGTGATGCCTCGTTGGTCTAGTTGACTCAAGTGCTACTGCTGAGCATGAATGAGATACAGGGTTCGATTCCCGGGTCGGGGAAAGATTTTATCATCTGGAAAAAATATTTTATGTATAATCCATTGCAATTTTATTTGATAGGAAATTAAAGTTTTCAATATTATTATAATTTTTTCCTTTATTTCATTCTTAAACATATAAGAAGAATATAAAAATTATAAAAACATTTAAAAATATAAAAAATAGTAGCCCACCGCTACCGGTACCGGGTTTAGGGCTCCAGAGAGAGGAACCTCCTAACAATGCGAGCCAGCTGGCCAGAAGTACCGCTTTCTGAATCAAGCCAGCTGCCCAACGAGAGCCTCCTCAGGGGTTGGTCGCGGCTCTTGGCTATTAAGCCATTGGCTGTCACGACTATCGGCACAATGATCGCTGAGTCCACATCCCACATGTCGACAACCTCGCGAGCCAAGTAAAGATACTTAATTTGTTTATCTTTCACGGATTTCACGAGGTTCCCGTCATGCGGGTCCGTTATGTCAAAAATGATTATTATTTATTTATTTCAGAGAAAAACTCCATAAAGGTAACATAATAGGTTACATAAAAATCATTCATTGTTATTGTGTTAGTAATAGAAATTTACCTAAAATTATGTTAGTATTGTTAGTACCTATACTTAACCAATGCCTATGGCTGTCCTTATCCACAGATTTTGGAAAGGACAGTCAAAACGGGCAGCAATAGCATTTAGGATACTGTTGCTGCAGGCTGCTTCGTAGACGGTGCAGTAAGGAGTTTGCTTTCTTGCGCATGATGGCTGGAAAGCCCCCCGTACGCGCTTCAGTAAACATACCAGACGCACTGCAGTGCCACGGCGGCCCCAATAGCATCCTAAAAGCTTTATTATACTGGGTGCGCTGGGCTCCGTAGGTTCGCTGCGTATGCTTCACCCACAGGCCACTCGAGTAAAACGCCTGGCAGAACGCCTTAAAAATTGTTATTTTCACCTCGTTGGTACAACTTGTGAACTTGCGAGCGAGCATATTGCCTCTCACCGCCAAAGCCCTGCGCTCCCTCATGTCCTCGTCATTCTTAAGGTCACTTTTTACAATGTAACCCAAATACTTACACCTGTCCACTACTTTCAAAGCTGCACCGTTAAGGATGACATAAGGGGGAACATAATATGTGGTATAGTATTTACCTGCTCTAAGTACAAGTAGTTCACTCTTTTTGGAGTTGTATTTAAGTCCGTGTGACAACTCAAATGCCTCACACTGATTCCTTAATCCGCTGATTGAGGGGCTTAGCAGCACCACGTCGTCTGCATAACTAATATTGTTTACACATTTGTCATCAATGAAACAGCCGACATGAGTGCTACTGAGCCGCTCAATCAGATTATTTACATACAAATTAAACAATAGTGGTGAGCTTAACCCCCTTAGTCTCACACACCATTGCAATTTTTACGGGCCATCTTACCTGATTTCTGTGATTTGAGTACTTGAGAAGAGATGTACACTCCGCCGGCACACCCGCGCACACCTATTAATACAGGATCAAATTAGCTGAGAAAACTTCACAGACGTGGATGGATAATTTATTTATTTATTAAAACTAGCAAAAATAAAAACATACTGTACAAAGGCGGACGGAATTTTCTCACAGTCATCCTTAGGGTAATGCAGAGACAAGACATGGCAGGTGCAACAGGGATAGATACCTCGAAAAAGAATCGATATCTAACGACGATAAAACAAATAAATAAAACGAGCAAGCCTTACAGTAGTCGCATATGATGTGTAACATCTGACAACTTGGTAGCCGTAGTACAACGTACATAATATAAAAAATATTCATCACCATCACCTTCACCGTCACCATCACCATCATCATCAACATCATCATGATCATCATCCTGTTTACTACCTCTCGGAAAATGGGTTGGTACCACCTTACGGCCAACACTAGCACCGCGCGCGCTCAAACCAAACAGCGCGCGCTTCCCCAGCCTCCGTTACACATTTCCGTCGCTTTTCACGAAATCACAGATTGTAGAAAAGCGAGAGGAAAAATGTTACTCATAAAAAAAAACATATAATTTCAAGTGAATAAACTACCAGCGGTCGCTGACCCCGTAATCAGCTGTTCATACTACGAACCCTTTACTGACTTCTAATGTAATAAGTGCTAGTTTACCTAAAGATGGCTAAAGCAGATATCAGACGCTTCACATTTCAAAGTTAGGTTAATACGACGAAATATGATTTTTTACCAGTCTTCTAAGAATGTAATAAGCCCCAAATTACCTCACAGGTGACCGCCGAGAAACACATTGTACTACATCATTACAAAGCTCCATTCATTTAGTTGTGTTGCTCTAAATCTAAAGCTAAGTACACACGGCGCGCTGTTCGCAGCAGAGCAAAGCTGTCGGTCTGAATCTCTTATACAATTAGTTGCTTTGTACTTTGTACAGTCAAGTTGACAGATTATTAAGTACTAAATTGTGAATGCATTCATTTAACACTAGCTCTTGCCCACAACTTTTAAGCCTATGTCCACCTCTAGGTTCCAGGCTACGTCTCCGTCTAATTTCCTAACGATCCGTTCAGCCGTTTTAGTGAGAAGGCGTAACAAACAAACAAACAAATAAACTCACTTTCACATTTATAATATCAGTTAAGATAGTGATTATTTTTGGCAACTACACATAAAATATTTTTCCTCCTCTTAAAAAGATTTCCAACCACATTTTTTGCCCCAAACACTATATTTATAAGGGACATATTGCAACAAATTGCATATTTATGAGGCTCGCTGAGAAATGCGGCGGATGATAAATATCTGGCGGATGTGACGTCACGACACACGCTTCCTCTGCAGGTGAACTTAGCGCTCTCGGAGAGGAGGTTTAGGAGGTACGGGGACGATACGATTGCGATTGTGATACGACTCAAACATTATGTACACCTCCGTGGCAACAAGGCAGTAGTTGTGAAAATATAAACAACATTTTTTTAAATTTAAATGAGGTTATTAGATGGAAAACAGGCCGGTGATTCACCTGCTGGAGTCAACTGCACTTTTTACGAAAACTTTTTTACATAATTCGACTCAGAATTCTTTGTTTTATCATAGGATATTTTCTTTATATTTATTTTTAAACAAGTTAAAATTAAAAATTGAAATAACCCCCGACACAATTCCAGGTGATGCTGCAGTATCGGTTCAAGGTTACTATGTTCTTCTAATATCATTGAAGTAACAGAATACTAAATTTCGAATCGATCAGACTTGTGGAAGATCCGAGATTCGCACCGAGCGAATCAGATCGATCGAACGAATCAGATCGATCGCACATCCAATCATCAACTAGAAAAGCGCTGATAATCTTCAAACGGCCGATTTTCTTGAATTGTAGCTAAGAACACTCTCGATCAAGACACCTTTCAAACAAAAAAATAATAATCAAAATCGGTTCAGCCGTTTGGGAGCTACGAGGGAACAGACAGATACACAGACACACAGATACAATTAAAATTACTAATAAAGACAACTAAACCAATTTAACCAAAATCACTGTCGTTTTGAATATATTCCTTCTCCCTGTACTCAAGCCGAAGCGCATCAAAATCGGTCCCGGGGTTATTGAGTTCTGACCATGTTAGGTTAGGTTAATATAGGAGGAGCGTAACGTATGGGTGTGCTTTTCCCATTTCCAATCTTGAGGCACCTGTCTATGAGAAATTGAAAATTTTGCAACTTTTTTATACCAAGTCGTTAGCTCTAAAACTAGTAGAGTTAAATATTTCAGTCGAGAATGAAATATTGCTGGTGATATATATATAAATGTTATATTTTTAATATACTCGTGAATACCACTAATATATCCGTTAGTAGAGATTAATAGTGATACTATTTATGAGAGTTGTATTCAGGACAATTTTTTTTTGTAATTTTATTTGGAATTCTACGAACGTTATAAGGTTTTTAGCTTTAAGTAACGCAATAATGATGTTGTGTCAATTTCGTAATGAAACAGTCAACAATTAATCTGCCTATTCGTTTCCCAACTATGTTGGGGTTGGCTTCCAGTCTTACCGGTAGCAGCTGAATACCGGTATTTCACATGATGCAACTGCGTATCTGACCTCCACAACCCATGCTACTGGGTAACACAATACCCCTTGGTAAGATGGGTTGTCAGACTTTTAGACTTCTGACGTAACGACTGTCAAAGATCAATGAATTACAGCCGGGGCCAACGGTTTAACGTGCGTTCAGAGAAAACAGTCATACATTGTTTCTGTTGTTAATAAAGTTGCTAGTCAAAAACAGAAGTTAGGTATATTTCTTTAAATTGAAATCAGTAAACTTTAAAGTAGAATTGCATATGTCACAACATTTAAAACTGTTATAACTCTACAGTTATCTTCTACAATGACATCACAAGCTGAACAAACACAGTTTTACTAAAACTATTATAGTTCTAAACACAGAACTCAACAAAATTACAATATAGCATCATACTCATGAAACATGATAGACTAAAATCACATTGCATTACTTCGTAACCTTGCTATGACGTAACGTAGTTACGTAGCCTCGTAGTCTCGTAGCACAGCGCTACGTCGTAGCAAATTCTACGAAGCTACGCCGTAGCAGAGAGCGTTGCTAAGTGGAGTCTACGACAAAGGATTTCGGTTAAATAGTTTCATTCTGTTGATATTGTTTTGGGAATGTTGTAGTTGTAAAGTTAAGATGTTTTGTTCATGAAAATATAATGTTAAGTAGCTACTTGAGGTTAAGATAATTTTGTTTGAGTTGAAAATAAGCTTTTTGTGAATGCAGTTATTTTAGTTGATTAAGTTAAATCTTTTATTTTTATTTTATTTTTGGACTAACATAAAGAAAGAAAGAAATTACATTTATTTAGCACAGACTAAAAGGCACACAATATAACATACAGTAGATAAAAAAGATACAAAATAAAACAAAACAAACAAAAGGGGGTAAAGTATGAAGTAGTAGTGAAGTGGGGGTGAAGTATGTACATAATTTAACTGGTGAGATATGGGTGGTCTATGGTTACACTTCTGCCTAACCCTTCGGGGAAACAAGGCGAGAAGTTGTTATATTACTTATGTTAGTAAGTAACATAACGGCCAGACTGCTACTAACAACGTCCAATAGAGAATATTAATAACACCTACCCCCGTCTCGGGGATCAAACCTACACCACCGCACAGAGCACGTGCTTGCAGCTAAAGTTAGTTCTATAAAAATTCTACAAATGTTACCTTTTTAGTTGACTTTTTGACGTAGTTGGGTTTTAGTTTTTATACTTTTATTTTTATTTAAATTATTTTGGGGTTATAATTATATATATGTTTTTGAAATGTGCTAATTAAGTCCTTTCATTTGATACCCAAAATGGCACAATTAAAAAAACTTGTTTTTAGTTCATTACTTTTTGTGCTCTAGAGAGCGCCATATTCAATTTAATGTAAGTCACATTGCCACCAACCAGCCATTGCCATTGTAACCAGCGGACGACCGAGGCGCTTCCAACGATACCCCATTTGTCAAATTATGATGAGTAGTTTAGAAGTTCTGAGGGAACAAATGAACATACATACATACCGGTCAAAATCATAACCATTCTTTTTGCTTCGCCGTAGTCGGGTAAAAACTACCCTCAAATGCGTTTATCATTTGACGAGAAATCAGAAATCAACCATCAAACTGACAAATCCCAGAAAACAAACTAAATCATAATAATCACGAATACTTAATAAAACCTCTCACTGATACAATTCAGGCACAATCAAAGAGTTCTATGAATACAGCCTTCTGTTTATTTATAACTCAGAACGACTTTGAGCAAACAAATAAAACCGCTCGATCTGTGACAAACTCACTTCTGCACAACTTTTGTTCATTTTTTCGTTAACAGCTCAGAGCTGGGGTAAGAATGAAGCAAGGTGTTAAGGTATTTTAGTACAGTTTAGAGTAAAATCACATTGCATTACTTCGTAACTTCGCTATGACGTAACGTAGTTACGTAGCCTCGTAGTCTCGTAGCACAGCGCTACGTCGTAGCAAATTCTACGAAGCTACGCCGTAGCAAATTCTACAAAGCTACGCCGTAGCAAATTCAACGAAGCTACGCCGTAGCAAATTCTACGAAGCTACGCCGTAGCCATGCCTGCTTTAATGAAATGTGTATTTCGCTCCGTCTCTTTCTGCGTGAGAAAATATTTCTGATAACACACCAACTAAAGGGGAACTTAGTATCAGCATATTATAATGTTCCCGCTGCTGGGACTCAGGTCTCCTCTCAGTGAGAGGGAGTGGGTCGTATTCCACCACGCGGGCCCAGTGCAGGTTGGTAATGACACATGAATTCGAACTTTTGGTTCTAAGACGTTTCCTCACGATGTCTTCTTTCACTACTTTGGGAGCAGTTTTCAAATCGGTGAAGGAAAACATCGTGACGAAACCGGCATGTCCTAGAACAAAAATTCGAAACATGTGACATCTACTAACCAGCACTGGGCTCGCGTGCTTGATCGAAGCCTGCTCCCACTCACAGAGAGGAGGCCAGTTTCCCAGCACTGGGAACATTGTAGGTTGATTATGCTTTATTTACAAATGTTTGAAAAACGTAATTAATTTTGTTGAATTGTCAAAAAGAAATTATATTGAGATTATGTTTCAGAATTGCCCTAATTTCATAAAAACTAATTGATTTGCACCTTTCCCTTACTGGTTAGGTACACAAATACCTAACGTTACAGAATTAAAATGCTTGAACTGACACGATATCTACGTCACTTACGCGTGTGCGCTACATCTTATCTTACGCGTGTGCGCTACATCTTATCTGTACCCTCACGCACCTGGCAAGGGGAGCGAATAGGATTAACGGGATCAGTAAGCAAGGAAGTAAAGTTGTAGGAACTCAGTTTATTAGTAAGTTGTGTGAATGTAGGTGGAAGGCTGAGGCTCAGATTTGTACGTATGTGTTAGTATAAAGAATACAAATTGATTATTGTTTCAGATATCATGATCAGTCTATGATGAATAAAATAATGTGATCCACCCTGTCCCTTGCTCACCCAGCGACGCCCTAAGTCGAGATCCATACCCCACAGGAAGTGCCCTTAGCGTGTATTCGCTTAGTTTATAAGTTCCCTCACTTCCTATGCAGGTAAACTGCGAGATGCCATTTAAAAAAGGCAAAAAAAAACATATTACTGACGTCGGTGAAGGAAAACATCGTGAGGAAACCTGGACTTATAGTTAAAATAAGTATGAAATCGCTAACCCTTGAGCAAGCGTGCTGGTGATCAATGCTCAACGCTCTTGCCTTTTCTCTATGAGAAGAGGGTTTTGCTCTTCAATGGGCCAATAATAAGCTGGTGTTTTAGTTACGTATAATTATAAATAAAGGTATAAATATCAGGCTAGAAATGCACGTCATAAGTGCAACCAAATGTTATCGTTAAATTGATGTGCTCCTGGCGCTCATTAATCCGACATTCTCCGCCAACAGATCATTCCACTTGAAAACGACATTAACATCTTAATAACCAGCCATTCTTAACGCCACAGCATCGCATTGAGTCGCGAACTCAACCCTCGACTTAAACAAGTTGTTTCAACCCTCTCAATTCCTCCCCCTCTGAACAATTAGCCACTGCATTAAAACAGACACAGAAGGAACTCGTTATTATTGCGATGTTTCAATTTCTTTGGCGATTTGTTGTTAGATTGAGATGAAAATGTATCTTAATCTAAACAAAGTATAGGACAAAGTCGCTTTTTATGTATTTTGATGCGGATTTCACCATCATTTAAAGCATTTATTCTTAACGGTTTATAATTTTATTGATATCTTAAATTCGCGTTTACACCCGCACGACTCAGGGGCGGGTCGCTAGTTTGAATATAAATAAAGTAAGAACAGTATCTCTTTATCTTACCTACATATATTATAAATACATCAACTATGGTAAGATCATAAAGGTCTAAAAGCCTTTTTTTTGTGTCTATCGTAGAAACACGACCACCAGCGATAATCGGCTAACTCGGATATAACCACAAGCGAATGAATTATCTTTACAATTATTTCTGTCCATCTGTTAGTCCGTCTGTTTGTAATGGCTTCACGCGAAAACGACTGTCCGGATATTAATGAAAATTTGAATGATTCATATTATTAGGTACTAGCCCAACTGCCTGTATCTGTAGTTTCTGCCTACCCCCATGGGAAGAAGTCATGAGTTTATGTATTTACTAACCCAACTACAAAACTGAGATATCTAAATGAATACATAATGATAAATAGGTACGTACATACAACCATAAACAATTGTACTGAAAAAGCATAGCGTTTATGGCAGTTTATACCAAGAGCTACAGACAGTACAGACAGAATGAAAAATGCGCTCACCAATTCCCAGTGAACAGCACTTGAAAGTGATAGCCCAGTGGGAACTGTGTGTGATTGGCTCCATCAATCAACTGTGCCGTCATACACTTCTAATTGGCTCACATGGTCTGACTGCGGACGTCAGATTGGCTAGCATAGGGTTAACTTAGTGGAGAACTACAAAATGTTTGACGTTTTGTGGTGTTGATAAAATTGTGTTTGTTTGTTTGAAAAATAGAGTGTAAAGCTTAAAGTTGAAAATATTATTGTGCTAGTTTTGTAATAATCTGTATAATTACGTATTTTACATATTATGCACTAGGTATTTACTTTGGAAAAAATTGAATTTTATTAAAACATTGTAGGTTTTTGGCAGCATGACTTCAGTATATCTAATGACATACATTTTCATTTACGATTTTCATCTACGTGAAAACCATAGTTTTTGTAATAGAGTATTTGACTACTATTATAATATACATGAACTAATACTTATATTAAAGATATTACAAAAAAATGACGATTTGTGAAATAAAAATATCGTTGGAAAAATGGGGGAGATACACACCCAAAACGATCATTGTATTGAATGCGGCGAAGTTACTATGCCATTCTTTCTTGTGACGTCAGATGCTATGTGTCCAGCATAGACCTTAAACACAATTAAAAAAATATTTAAACATTTTTTTTTAATCCTCACGTTGTTCTAGTTTCCAGGAATCTAATTTAAAACACCCAATTAATTAACAAACCTACATCAAGAACTTTCCTAAATATTCATTACAAAGCTTTCACACAAAACACTGCAGTAAGCCATGCATTGCGGAAATCAAGCTTAAATATTTTACACAAGATAATAATGTCCCCAAATGTAAAAGTTTGTTCAAAACGAAACGCAGGACAACAACGAATTCTCGTTACACGTTTCAGTGACAAAGCGTGAGAAAGTGCCTGGTTTTAATGTAACTACGTATGAACATTTTAACTCGGTCTTTTTGACCGGGTATTGCAGTTGGAGGGTTAAATTATGTTACCTATCTATTATACATTGTAACAGCGAATCAATTTTCACGTCTCCCCCATGAGACCTAGGCCAAATATTTTTTGATATTCGGATAGCTCATGACCTAAAGAGGTGCCATAAAGAATAGTAATTAAAAAAAAATTAAATCCGCGTAATTTCGCTGGTTGAAGCTAGTAGTATAACAATACGTCCAAAATTACCAGCAAACGAAACATTCTGTTCTACAGCTTATCTTTTACCAATATTTTTCTTGCTTTTCCTAGATTCATTTATTAAATAAAGCCTGCTAGACTTAAATAAAACACAAGGCTGTTTAATAAAAACTCCTTTGTCTCGCTGAACAAAAGACAAAAGCAAGCACGATATTGATACTATAACAAAAGAGAACTATAATATTAATCTGCTATTTAAGGCTCATTTACATGAGGATAGTTTCTCTCCCGCCGAGAGACTAGAATCTCTCGAAATCTTCCAAGGCGAATATAGCACCCAAGTGTTTTGCAGTAATCGCACTCAAGCAAGGAAGTAAGTATTTAGTAGTGCTTTTAAGTTACAACTACACATAGTGGAATACAATAAATGATTGAGTATTGAAAGAAAAACTCTCCTGCAATTTTAATACAACCCTAGTCGGGCATTAATTTTGTCGATTTTTTAGGGTATTTGAAAACGCGCGACGTTTCTAATTTTAAAGATAAAGCGATTCTTGCGTTTCTTCATGCGTGTATCAATTTACACTAGTCCCCTTTTATCCTTTCAATAATCCCTGATTCGAGGCAAGAATCTCTCTTTGTGTAAATGAGCCTCTAAAGCCGAGTTCCCGACACTCCGACAGAAAGCGAAGTGCCGACAAGTTTTAATGTATTGCATTGTGTCGGTTTTTCAGAGTCGACTCTGCAGTTTGTGGGTTCGCGAAGGATTTGGATTTTGGCATTTTTAATTTTAGTAATGGTTTTGTTTTTAAATGAGTAGGAAAGTATTATGTTTTTTTATTTGATCAAATTGTATATTTCAATGTAATTCGAATTAGGTACTTAAATATAACCCAAGTTGCCGGTAAATTCGTGAAAACTGAAAGTGCTAAAAGCTTAATTATTAAATTGGAAGGATTTAGGGGATGCCATTGCTCAGCAGTGGGACAATGTAGGCTAATAACAAAAAAAAAAAGCTTTTAAAAATACCTACTTCAATGTCAGTAGAATTATTGTTTTTTTTTTAAATAATTTTGCAGGTTGCAATTATCAGACATGACAAGTATAAACCTAATCCAATTTTTTATGCGTAAGAGCAGGGTATAAAAACAAAGAAATCATGAATGTACTGTGGGAAAGAGGATTTATGACTAGGACTAGGTGAAGTGGTCTCTATTAGTCGTCTCGGCAGTCGCCCACTACCGAAATGAGGACAAATAGAGAAGTATGGAAGTAAATACAAGTTGCGCCGACCACGAATAAATTGCGTTATGGGCAAGAGAACGAGGATTAAAAGCATTTAAGTATTGATATTTGATATCTAAGTTCAACTACCTAGTTTAATGAAAATTGCAACTACAAACAACAACACAAATTGGTAATAAACTATTAAAATCACTCACTTACACACAGACACAATACTTGATCAAAAACCCGTTTTTCCCCCATCTGACTTACAAGTAGGTACCGACAAAGTCGACAACGAGCGACTCCAACTGTATTAACCCCCCATTCGTCGCTGACAAGTAAAGAACTTTACAGACGAGACAACTGAAGGACTTAACAGACGCTACAGACATCGGTCTGCGGTACAGCGGATTAGCGGTCTCCGATACAAATGCTAATTCACAGTACATTGTCACGTACAGTCGGGGAATAAAAAGCTTTACCATCAAAATAATAAAATAAAATCACTCCTGTAAAGGGTTAGGCAGAGGTGTATACTGCACCAACATGCCATTTATGTTTATGTCTCAATTAATAGGCGATAAGTCGATTGCCATATTGATATGTTTCTAACTGGCGTTGCGGAGGTTGTAATCAAAGGAGTGCCTTTATTGAACGTTGGTTTATTACTGACATTGACAGGGGTTCACTCACACATTCACATTATAAGAACTATGTGTGAGTAGTAAGAGCATACACATCAAATATATTATTATTATACATACGCAATAGAATGGCATGATACAGAAAGAAATACTAATGGATAAACCCAGTAAAACTTTGCCTGACGGGGATTGAACCCCACGCTCAGTTACAGTCACGCTTACGGCCACAAGACCAACGGCTGTCAAACATTGTTATTTTGTCTTTAATTTTTTTAGGTCACATGGTTTACCGCAAACACTTCCATTATTTTTCTGCTAAACCCATTCTGGCCGCGACCGTACACCCTGCAATGGCAATATCTGTCGGTTCCCAAGTGTTCTCGTCAGTAGCTGCAGAGAGAGGGTAGAATTGAAACATAATCAGATGCTTGCCAAGTGAGTTGGACTGTTACCAGGAATGTTAAATGTTATCTTTGATTAAGGCGAGTTTTTGGATTAAGGGTCGGTTTGCATTTTAAATAAAGTTTAAGCCAAATTAAACTTTGGTTTAGGTAATGTTTTCATATGTGAATTGGAATTGATATTTTATGATGATTTTTGCAATGTCAGTTGGTTATTATAATCAGGGGATTTAAATTTTTTGGCACGGTTTTTACTAGATGGATGTTTGTGCACATTGGGTTATCTTTATTTCGTTACATCCTCGGGAGGTGGTGAAATTGCAAAATTATAAATTATCTTGATTACTAATATTATTAATCAAGAGTTCGAGACCGAGATAGTAATGAAGTTTAAAATCAGTCAGACATTGTGCCTACTTCATCTATTGTTATAGGTAGGTACTTCACTTTCTCCGGATAGTATTAAATTAACTATTTATGACTAATTATTGTCTTGGTTCTTATTATTATTAATAATCTATTCATATTTTGATTATCAGAATCGGATATCTTAATTCAAATAAAACTATTTCAACCTTTTTTTAGGGTTCCGTAGTCAACAAGGAACCCTTATAGTTTCGCCATGTCCATCTATCTGTCTGTCTGTCTGTCTGTCCCCGGCTTAGCGCAGACTGTTAGTACTGCTAGCTGTAATTTGGCATGAGTATACATATTAATTACGCCGACAAAGTGGTAAAAAGAAATCATGAAAAAAAAAATTGGGATAAGTTCAGCCCAGCTACGGAACCCTTCATTGTGCGTGGTCTGACACGCACTTGCCCGGTTTTTATCTCACGCAGTTCACAAATGACCTACAAACAATGAAACTGAACTACAGAACTAAGTACATTAGTTCACAGATGATCGTCTTCCGAGTCGCAGTTGGAAACTAGCAGACACCTCGGAACTCAGTCGTTGTGTAGTTATACCTAGTTAAACTAGTTTTAATCCGCGACTTTGTCCACGTGGATATCTGTTTTATTAGTTTTGAAATGTATTCATATTCATGCCGATAACCTAGTTTTCGACAGTTGCGTGCACGTGTAACGATCGTTTTGGTTAGGACGCGCCATCGGCATCCTGCTGACTACACTAGGAGGAGGAGTTTCTATGTCCGCAGTTTGTTTTTTGTTATTTTTTTGTATGTCTTTCTATGTTTTTTTTTGTATGTTTTATATATCGACCAATTTCTCCGTCAATTTGTGGACCGATTTTGAAAATTCTTTTTTTGTTTGAAAGGGTATGCTCTGGCGGTGGTCCCTTATAAATTTTATTAACTTTGGGTACTTTTTGAGTTAGTTTCAATAATACGTATTTTTCCCACTTAGACTATGTAGATGATGTTCTAATAACTTCCTGTCGCTGTTTTTACATAGCAATTCGTGATATTCGAATTTGCGTGTGGTAGGGACCACAAATAAAAAGTGAAAAAAAAAACAGTCGGTTGCAAAAAATGATAATTCAAAACCAAAGACACCGACTTCCGAAAGTGAAGTTATTTTTCACTTTGCAGTGTTTTTTTTTTTAAATCGGTTGTTTTGTTTTGTAAAAAGTTTTTCAGGTTAGAAAATAGAGAGGAAAAGGTGAGATGGTGAACAACACGAGAATTTCTGACCGCTTGTAATCATTCCTTCCTCTACATCTTCTACAAAACATCTATTACATGTATAAACGCGCAAGTATGTCTGTCTGTTACGGTTTTTTACCGGAACAAAAAGTACCCTATAAAACTAAGACATAGGGTAAGTACTTTTATTTCCGGTAGTATGTTCTCGTGGGATAATTCGCGCCCCCAGGTTAGCCGCGGGCAAATTAAAGCTTTTAAATAATATCTTCCAAAAACGTTCTATCTTCAGTGGTATATAATCTGTACATTATCTATCAGTTATTACGACACTGTTTAATGTCTATATATGTATAGAAAGCCACAGAAGTTGTTAAGTTTTATCGATGTTTTAACTTGCTTGTGTGTGGTGCAGTTTTAAGTAGTGCCTCGGTGCTCATTGTAACTTTGTTATAGTATTTGGCAAAGGCCTCGATAGTGCAGCGAGCAAATCTTAACTACAAATGGCTATTTTGTTTTTGTTTGTCATTTGGTAATTAAACAGTGAGGAGCTCGTGGCTAAGTAATAAAAGCCACACGGGTCGATCTATCACGTTCATCTATGCTTGCTGGGGTTGGTCCGTGGATATCATCTTTACATACCGAGACTTCTCCGTGCCTCGGCAAGCACGTCTTAAGGCGTTGGTCCCGGCTGTCATTCGTGGCATCTTTGACAGTCGTTACGGGTCGTCAGAAGCGTGAAAGTCTGACAACCAGTCTTAGTAAGGGGTATCGCATTATCCAGTTACTGGGTTTTGGAGGTCAGATAGACAGTCGCTCCATGTAAAATACTGGTATTCAGCTGCATCCGGTTAGACTGGAAGCCGACCCCAACATAGTTGGGAAAAGGTTAGGCAGATTCATTGCTAATTAAACAGTCGTAGAGTTCAATCCCCAAATTGTAAAACGGCGAAGTGTTGTTATTTTTTTTACATTAAGACGCTCTCGAACCATGTATTTAGATAATAATATTTGTACATCATCATTTTCTAATATTTGTGTATAATTATGTATATAATTATGTTTCATGCTGGATAATTCGAACGCAATGTGAATTGTAATAGAATAAATAAATTGAAGTAAATTGAACCTTGTGTTTGGTGCCCGGTTAAGCCATTTAGACCGTATGACATAGGATACGTTAATCAATACGGTTAAAATAGGGTAAGACCTGGTTGAGACCCGCACAGACCAGGGTAGCCTTGCACGGAGAGGGCTCCTTATTATACTGAGCAAGAGTGAGAAGAGAGCTAAGTGGAACAAGGCTGCTGATGATGACCAGGACATAGGATGCGGTTGGTTTGATCATTAATTGTTTTTTTTCCCATTTTCTAGTTTGTCAAGTACCTGGTAGGTACTTGTTGAAAGGTGTCTCTCACTATCCGTGAGTTCCTTGCCGGCTCTTCTCCATAAGAAACGACCAATTGGAACCGTGCTAGTTTCTGACGTTTCATGCAAGTTTATGTGAAACAAAATTTTCTGATATTGAAAAAAAGCTGGACATCAGATCGACTCGAAATGTGGATACACAATCCTATGCTTATCTTTTCAGGAAATACAGATCTGATGTTATAATATTATGTCCAAAATCCATAACAAGATACATAAATATGACATTTTCCAACCAATAATCCAGATTGAACTATCCTAAACTCGTCATATAACTCCTACATCTAGCTGGATCCAGACCCCACAGCTCCACTTATCCCACGCGCTCCAATCTAACTTCACAGACAATTAAACTTCATATAAGAAACTTATTTCTATATAAAATAACACGTACACCTCCTCTCACAAGTCCTGACACAGTTTGTACAGTCAAGGGCAAAAATATGTACAGGTTAATATGTATCTTCACTTCGTTTTTTAATGTTTTGCATAGCAAGCAATCTGCCGTAGCCTACAATCTTCAATACTAGAGGCATCACAGTTGTGCTCCCATCCTAAAGTCAAAGTCAAAGATTTATTTGCAGATAAATATGGTTATAAAGGTGTTAGGTACAATGATAAACATAAACATAAAGCTAGACATAAAGCTGAAATTTCTCATTTGAAATCAGTGAATTTGAACTACGATTTTATCATGAACTATTGATTGAAATTATGAGGCGTTGCGCATTCGGCATCTTTGCTTATGAAAAACTCATTTGTGAATTTTGCTACGTGCACGCAAACTTTTACTCTCGACTGTACGTACACCCCTCCACACAAGTCCAGCCACAGATTGTAGGGTGCCATCGAAACTGTTAGACACACGCGTTCGCCTCGCTAAGTACTTGTTAACTTCATTTTTACACGGTCCATTGGATGAATAGTGGCTTTAAGGTGACATACAGATGTTTGGTTTGGTTAGCAAAGATTTTAATAAATCACAACATATCATAACGCCTGTAATCTTCGAACGGGCAGGTAGTATCCCACATTTAGCCGGTTATATTATAAGTTCCATGTAATAGGGGGTGAGTCTTTTGTTAATAGCGGGGCACAAGTACAGACTCCGGACTGATGCAGAGGATTTCCAAACAGAATTGCTTAATATCAATGCTCGACCTGGAGATCAGATCCACGAGCTTGTAACAGTGGATTTAAAGATCCAAGCATAAAAGCTAAAAATCTCATGTAATTACACCTGCAGACAGACGCGACGCGATGCGACTCTGGCGAAACAATTTATATGAAAACTATCTCGGTAGAACAAATACCGCCGTCGCGTCGCGCCGTCGCATCGCGCAAGTCTGCGGAAGCATGAACATGAACTCAACAACGTTACCTACGTTACCTACGTGGAGGCAGAAATTGGTATGGTGCTAGTGTTTCCGGACAAGGTCTGAAATGTTGACTACTAGATCAACGACAGTTTATAAACAGAGGTGTGTTGGCCAGAGGACACCTATACTACACCCACTCTTCGCCAGTTATATTTAAGTCCCATGTAATATGGGCGAGCCTATTGCCATCATCCGGACTCAACTCCAATCTCCGGACTGCTACTGAGAAATTCCAGATGGAAAAACCCAATAACACCATCGATTTAGATATTCTTCAACCTAACCACCCGTAAACCACCACCACCCCACCTCCCCTCCCCTCCCCCTCGCCTGACGTCTAGACAAGCCAATTAATATTTATTGGCTGCTAATAGACGTCACACGGCGACCTACTTCCAATGATTTCACTATTTAGAGATTTTTACAATAAAATTCCATTTTTTGCTGGGAATGCCGGGAGAGATAAATGGAGCAAATTAAAATGTTTTTTTATTCACCGAACTGAGGGATTATATTTTATTAAAGTAGTTATTTTTAAACTGGCCAACATTTTAATAATCCTGTTCAGTACGTGCCTATCTCGCTGTTGATTCGACTCAACTAAGCCGAACTTTTTCTGAAACTGTTGTTGCATACCTAAGTATAATCAGCCTATTGCTTGGACACAAGTCTCCTCTGTGAGAGAGGGAGTGGGCCGTAAGCCACCACGCGAGCCCAGTGCAGGTTGGTGGATGTCTCACGATTTTTTCCTTCACCGTTTTGAAGGCAGTCATGAAGACGGTTCGAACCTACGACCTTCATCTAGTAAGACGCGGCCGTTACTGCTAGGCCACCTAAGCTCCATATGGACCACATATAATTATACAAAAATAATTAATATTTATCCAACATAAAAATCGCGCCAAAACAAATCTTCAATTAATCACCCAAAATTAATAATAAGAATTCCCAAATAATTTAATTATCTCCAACACAAATTTAATCACCAGTCGGAAGCCAATCCGCAAATCCCCGTGTAACCGCGCCGTCCTGTTCCCGCACTATTAGGTGGGGATTACAGAGGATCCAACTTGTGAACACACAACACTGTTGTATCGTGAACATGTCGCAGGGAGTATGGGAAGTTGGTGTTTGTGTGAAAACGTCACGATGTTTACAAAATAACTTATTAAAATGAAATGATGTTGATTTCTGCAAGTAGATCTTCTAAGACACTTTTAGTTACTTTATGAGAGAGTGTCAGGAGTGTCAGGTGAGAGTGTAACGAGTGTCACAAGTGTCAGTGCACGGATAGGTAAACATTGCTGCTCATAAGTAATTAATTCAAGTTAATTGTGTAACAAAAACTCTTTTCTTGTAATCAAAATGTTAAACTTTATTTGCCATCCATGTAGCTAGATTACGTTAAGATTAAAATATTATAACACAGTTACTACTTCCTCCCATCCCTTGCATGTCTTCCCTCTTCCATCACAAAATGAAAGCTTTTAACAAAAACAATAAACCATTGACTATTGAGTCCTAACCGGCTCACAAAGGTTAACTTTAAGAAAAGAAGTTCAAATGGTACTCGAAAGCAATGGGGTAATAACCTGTCAGTAACTATACAATATAAATATAGGGAACGACCCATAAACGGTCCACTACCGGTAATAGGCATCCGGGAATGGGCTGCAGACCGCTATAAAGAACTGTTGCGTGTGATAGAATAGTTGTGATAATCACCGAGTGCCAGCTGGAACTCGAGTAAGAGTGAAGTAGTTTTTTGAAAATGTGATTGTAAATCTTATTCTGGCTGTTTAGTTCTAATATTTTATTTTAAGTTTAAAGATATGCTTGTAATATCTATTTCCACGCAATTTTATGGTTTCGATATGTCCCTTAAATGTCCCTAAAAAAATTAATTATGTTTATTTCTGTAAGTACACTATCAAGACACTTTTACTCGGCCATTATTTAAAAACTAGAAGCCTCTTTTAAATTTATTGCGCTAATCAATTTGTCCTGTTCCAATCATATTCAGGTTTCACACTCCATTCGTAAACATACCAAAGTTGCTAATGTTATACACATTTAAAACACTTATTTTTATTTTGAAAATGTATGTACTAATTATTACTTAAAAGTAAAAATCCTTGATCCTAGATAAGTTCACGATATCCTGACTCTCTTTATTACCTGCAACATGAATCTACCAGCACTATAGTGTTGTGTGCGGCGGTTATTAGAAACTTAGCGTTAAACCGAACAATACAGGCTAGCTGCAACTAAACCAGTATAAGTACTAACTTACTTTTTACACGGCATAGTTGGAAACTTACTAGATTAATAACAAATTGAAAAGTTTGAGCTTCGATTTTTATATTATAGTTTCTTGACACGTCTCTTGGTACTGAGAAGTGGGTTCTTATGTAGCTCTCAAGTTACAGGTTACGGGTTGAGAACCTAGAATGACTATAGGTTAGATGTTTTTTTATGATTTGTATAACATAACATAAATACTGTTCTCCCGAGGAAAGGCAGGTTTTTAAGCAGAGATGTACCTTTATTATAGTAGGTAAACCCACATATCGCCAGTTATGTTTAATTCCCATGTAACAGGGGACGACCCTATTGTCTTAAACCGAACACCAGAGTTTGGTTTGCTACAAGCTTCTGATGGAAAAGCAGATCAAAACTTTGCCCGACCTGGGAATCGAATCTAGGACCTTATGCTCAGCTGTAGTGCTTGCGACCACTAGACCAACAAAGTAGTCGAGACATGATTTTGGTGTCGAAAAAAACATATTTTTTCTCTCAATTTTGATACTAAAAACAAAAAGTTCCAATAAAAAAGTAAACCATCATGAATTCCGCTCGCTGTCAGCGATTCGTAACAATAAATACGTACGAGTGAACGTCAGCCGACGCGATACATTGCTCGTTATTTACGGCCGTAGTGTATGGGGCTCAGCTGCACCCAGCAATGGACGTTCGTTGGTACTGACAGCCTTTTAATAGGAGTGCTGTATACTGATGTGGGAGACAATTTGGTCTGTAGAGGAATTGAATCAATTTGTGTGATCTTTTTTTTGAGTTTTGTGGGGAAATTGGAAAATAGAAATCGGTTTTCCTGTAATTTGAAAGAAACGAGATTTTAAAATTACCACAACGATGTAAGTTAGTAGTTATTAGTTGATAACCTTTTATGCACTTATCTAAATAAACAAAGCTGATTATTACATAAATTATTTGAAACACATTTTTTAATACTACACTATAACCCTATCCAACACTAGAACCTACGTATAAAAGTGACTTTAACTTAGCTTAGCTAAAGACGCTTTAAAATGGCACACTTTTCTCGGGAGAAATAAATGTAGTGTTCAAAAGCGATGGCAAAATAACATCTACTCTGTACCAAAGATATAAAAAAATGACTTCGTTAACAAATTGCCTTGCATTCAATGATCTTACAAATACCTTGTGAAAGCTTACACACGAGATTTCGCAGTACCAGACACACCTCTAAGTCTCTATTCAACTGATTTCCGTTGCTCTTGCGCCCATAGAAGGAAAAACAGATAAAAATAAAACAAAAACAATAAATAAGCCACTCAACAGATCAAATGTGACTGAAAGATTTTCCGATGGCGAGTCGACGATACAGATAAAAATATATATCAAACAGCCGTCGAGTAATAGGACACTAAACAGATAAGTTCAGAAGTTTTCCGGCATATCTTACAGTGTCCAGAAGGACAATTCAATCAACTGCCTATCGTAGTCCACTGCGGGACTGCTCATAGTTAAACATTTTCAAAATGTAGTCACAATCTCATCACAGGTTATTCTTTTTTTTTTCATCACAGTTACGAAGCTGATTATTTTATGCATTAAAGAACTAATCATGAACATTGAGTTGCAAAAAGAAATCTCGTAAAAGTCTTTTTAAATTGGTCAGGTCGAAAATTCTTAAAAATTTACAAAAAAAAAACACAACTCGAAAACTATCAAAAGTCGCCGAACATTCGGATACCCCCGAACAACAGATTCGGATACCCCACGATACGAGGGAACTAAATTTTATTTTTGGACGTCAATGTTCCGGCCACCCTGTATATAAATAGTCTGCTTCGTTGGTTTAATGGTCGCAAGCGCTACTGCTGAGCATGAGGTCCTGGGTTTTACTCCCAGGTCGGGTGAAGTGTTGTTGGATTTTTCCATCCGAAATTTGAGCCCGTAGTCTGTATTTGGGCCGGTTGATGGCAATAGGCTCGCCCCCTATTACATGGGACTTAAACATAACTGGCGAAATGTGCGTGTATAAAAGGTATACCTCTGCGCAACCCTTCGGGGAATACAGGCGTGATCTTATGTCACGTTTATGTGTGTAATAATATCTAGTCTCTTAGAAACTCTGTAAGTTATTATATTCACATCATTAGTAAGCTGTACTTCTGTCCATTTTTATTCGGTCTAGTAAAAGTATGTATAGTGACCATTTTGCGTCGGGCCACTTTATGAATTAAAACACATCGTCGCTCAGCGACTCTATGAAAAGGAAGCTTGTTGAATAGGAGAGTTCTGGCGTGGTACAAGTTAGAGACGGTAGAGACTTGTTATTACAACTCTACGATACTTCTAATATTGTTAACTTGTTTTCATTTAGTTTTTGATTTGTAGATTACGCTTCTTGGGATCTTACAGTTTTGGGAATTAAAATTATATGGCTTGCAGTTTGCTAAACAGTTGAAATTTTAACACCCTCCATCTTTTATTGACAATTCAGTGAGCTGGCAAACAATATAAGCTATGTCCAAATGCAACATAAAGGATAGCAAAAAATTGGCGTACTTTAGTTTTGAAGCCGTAACAGACTTGATAATAAGGAGAACGTTTTGCCATCCTTAGTCACTTCAAAGCGTGTGACCGGCTCCCAAACCTAAACCCAAAGACAGCTGTGATAACAACTTTACTAGTACTTGCACTACCGCTTTCCTACTTTATAAACAGCATTCCATACAGATAGAAAAATAATATATTTATTCTCAAACACAAGTAAACACGTATATTGACGTCACAAAGAAGAACGCATCAACGCCGCAGCAACTTGAGCCACCTTCACAGAAGATTCCATTTGCCGCAAGGTACCTCCCCCCTCCCCCCGCACTTCTCGCCCCCTCTCGGTACAGACACGGTACACCGGTAGTTCAGTACACGTATGCTAATGCCGAATGCGATACTGCGCCGATAACGGGAAGGGTTAAGAAGATTATAGACGGCTGATTTGTTTAAGCTGTATGCTATATTGTGACCAAGTTCACACTAAACGTATTTTCAGCAGCTGACTGTGAGCGAGCGTTACGTAGCTCACTATTTTTCCATACATATTCAACTTTTCATTCACACCGAACCGAAAATTACGATATCACAGAAATTCCATGTATCACTAGGGCTCACAGTGAGCCTGCTCACAATCGACGACTGACTATACGTTTGCTGTGAATGCGGTCTTTGGCTTCAGCATCATCAGCCTCTGCTATGGGCTGCTTGCCATTTTTCGTTTTATAGTCGTGTTCAACAATAGCCAGTCTAGTGATTACGTGTGTTAAAAATACGCACAATGTTAGTGGATGAAATATACCATACCTTCCCTACACATGAAAGTTAATAAAAACACTTTAGGTAAGTGCATGGACTGTTGTTCCACGTCGAGGCGAATATAAACTATGCATCAATAACAACAAGCAAGTTTGACAGTCTGCGGCCGGCCGGCCTGATTGATTCTAATTCAACATAGTACACGATGTTGATGATCAACATAGTATTTCGCTGTTTTTGTACAAAAAAAAGTATATATTTAGAGGAACAAGGCAAATAACTCAAATAATAAAAACCAAGAGATACATTTTGGTACAAATTAGAAAAAATAATTATTAGAAGATCTAAAACAAAAGGAACTGTATTTTTTTAACTAACGTAGATTGTTAATTGATTCAGGCGTGACTTGGTGGAAATCCATTATAAAATACAATAGACGTAGATATATTTAGTAACCTATTCCGCTTTACTATTCTGAAAGAGTCTTAGAAAACCCTGTAAGGAATCGACACGTGTTTCACCTCTCAACGAGGCATCCTCAGGATGACGATTGACTTGTCGCGAACCCGTAGGTACACGACGTGTTAACACGCTGAGTGAGCCACACCGCCCGACAACCTCACCTATATAGGATCTCTTATCGGATTGTTATCTTACAGGGTTTTTTAAGACTCTTTAAGAATAGTAAAGCGGAATAGTTTACTAAATATATCTACGCCTATTGTATTTTCTAACGTAGATTGACAGAATGCGGTTTTCACAACTGGAATCATAATGTGCCAAGCCTTTTCCCAACAATGCTGGGCTTGTCAGCTTACAGTATAACCAGATGCAGCTGAAGCCAGTAACAGAAGTTGAAGTACGTACTACGTGGATCAACATATTTTATTTCTCGTAAGGAAGATCTTTTAGAGAAATAAAATATGATGTTCCGCAGGGCAGGGTCTTCGAACCATTATTATTTTTATTACAAATAGATGACATGAACATTTACATGCAGCGACTGCTTATCTGACCTCCACAAACCTGTTACTGGGTAACACGATGCCTACCCCTTGTTAAGATTCTGGAACATTATCATTCTCTTGCTTTGCTTATCCTTTTATTAGGGGCCGGCGCAACATGTCCACATCATGCATCCTTCTCTATTAGTACGGAATGAACATGGATTTTAAAACTACGTAAGTATAAAATGTGCAAGCAAACAATACATTTAACTATTTACTTAACGCCTACTTACTCCGTTAATTATAATAACTAGCCAACTTGAAGCGACAACTTAGAAGCACAGTATTGTTCCCAGGCGACTGACAACTTGCGACAACTTGTTACTGCTAAGTGAATTGTGTCGCTTGCTGAAGTCGCGTCGTGTGCAACAAACAATGTATCAATATCGCAAGTTTGTTAGTGTGTAACCAGCCTTACTGAAATGTACTTACGTTTAGTTTGTGAGATTGGTTTTAAGTTAGTGTTGTCTTTGTGATGTTAAAAGCACCGCGCATTGTAAACTGTTCACACAACGTTCTCATTTCTTTTTGTCTTTTTCACGCCTTTTTCGGGCTAAGCAGAGGTATACTCGTATCAAATAAAATGAAATTGTTTATTCTTTAAGTATCACTTAACACGCCTTAAAAAAATTAATAGCCTGGTGTCGATATTTCCTATCTGACTACCCTTGAAAAGAAAAGGCGAAACAAACTCAGTGTCCTAATCATCTATCTGAGGACACCCACCACATTTTTCCACGCATAGGTATGGTGTCATGGAGGGTGAGCAAGCATAAATCGGACACTGGCTCCTACAATTGATTTTTAACGAAAATCCCAAAAACGCTGCCCGACCTGAGAATCGAAACCAGGATCACTCGCTTGTGACCACTTTTGTGTGGAAGTTCGTCACTTTTTCCAATGGGAAATCTATAATTAAATAAATGTCCGTCTCTATTCCTTCATAGGTCTGCACCTGATTTTTCCGCTTATATAGTTCGGCGCAGCGATGCCGTCCGCGCTTAGTATCAGTTGCGATACCTCTATCACTGCATACAGGTAGTATAAGTGTATACAGTGTATCACTCATCTTGTCTGTTCCAGTCATACACTATCGAGGATGTAATCTGTCATTCAAAGAGATTAGTTTGATAGATTCTACAGGTCGAACATGTTCATAAATACGATGGATGTTTCTAATAATAGTTACGTCATTTTTATCTCATAATCTGAATAGCCTTTTTCAACTATGTTGTTCAATCTAATCATCTGATTACTCTGGAAACCGACCGGCAGCGGAATACAAGTATTTAAAGTCGTCAAAATGTAAAAAGCCCGTTAACATTTGTCATCACGCGACGTAACACGTGAAGTAGGTAACCATATTATATAACGCGCCAAAAAAAATTGTATGAATTTTCTTGGCGCGTTATTTAACACCTTAATGTAATTAATTATTATTTTATTGTTTCTTTCAGTTTCGTTCTAAGTTACATTCTAGGATCTTTCTCAAATGTCGAAACGGGCCTTTTATTTTTTGACATCTATAACATGAAGAGACAGCTTATCTGACCTCCATAACACAGTAGTAATAACCAGTATACCATAGTAGTCTTTAGGTAATACGATACCCCTTGGCATGACTGGTTGCCAGACTCTCGTACGACGGTGCACGGTTTTCTGTGGGGAAGAGCAGGCAAAAACGACACTCTTTTAATATTATGGGATTTTACAATGTTTTCAAATTGCAGTGTTTATAGGTATGTATAATGGATGTGTATGTATAGTGGACGTTTCCTTTTTAGGTATTAAAATCACAAGCTGATTCTTAAACAACTAGGGTCCATAAAACCACCAAGCCACCATAACTGTGTATAAAAATCACAAAACCCCATAATAAAGCCAGACAATTTCGTCAAAGTACCAGGCGCACATAAGTGCTAGGAGCTAAACTAATACATTCGGGTGTACATCATATTACGTTGTCCGCTACATAATACATGGACATGCTCATATTTGTATGGCGACGTCCGGAATTTGAGCACGTTATTAAGGGACAGGAGTTTTGTTTGGTGAGTGCTTTCTCTTATAAGTTTTGGTTTGGAAATTGTTGTTTCAGGTTTGTGTTTATATTTTCCTATATTTTAGACTGGTTTTTTGTTGCATATTTCTTCCTAATGCCAAGTTTTGCCTCAAGAACTGTCTCCTATTTCTAATCTGTCGCAAGCTGTGGGACTGCTAAGGGTGGGGTCCTAGGTTGGTTCCAGGTTAGGCAAAATGATACAGGGATTTCATCCAGAATTTCGTAGAACAAGCCCGGAGTCTGTATTTACTCGGTTGGGTCATCCTCTATGACATGTGACTTAAGCATAATTGGCGAAATGTACGTGTACTGTACACCTGCTGACCCCTGCAGCGAATACAGGTATAGTTGTATGTACATACAAAGACTCTTCAAGACAATTTCTACACAAATAAATTGTCCTTTAACACACGTACAGCAAAAAATTAAGTACAAAGCCCTTACCTGAGTAGAAAAAAATATTCTTTTCCCCGTAACATAAGTATGTGTAAGAAGTCTAAACGTATTAGCAACAGTTTGTCTATGTCTGTATGTCACTTTTTGTTCTCATTAACACGAACAATGCTCTGTTATCTTGCTCCTCATCGTGGAAAGAAATGGTTGAGGTTTTGTGTTGCTAGGAGATTTTTTTTAGTGTGAAATATGTGTTGTAGGGAGTGTTTTTGGAACATGTAATAACGTTGTGGTCTAATTTGAATTTACTACGAACGGGGAACAAAGAAACATTTATTATTCTAGAGCCTGTACCTATAATTCCGGTAAATATTAGAATAGCTCTCTTTTTCTTTATTTTCTTTAGGGTTGATTTTCATTGACATTTTGCAAGAATTCAATTTACAGTAAAACGCTGTAAACAGTGACTTAGTACTTCATAAAGGATTGTTGAAGCTTCATAATATTTTGTTCGACCGAAGGATCAAACCGAGAAACCATTACTTGGCAGTCACACTTTGAAAAGTATAATATCATACATTGTCAACTGTAGAGTAAATCCGTCCTCACAATTCATAGTATTTTATACCAGACACCATATTTTCCCTATTTATTCATCCAACCCATTTGATATCCTAAAAACACATGTTATCCTTGTTATCCCCAAAAATATATCAATCCAAATATGCGATGCTGTTGTTCCACCGCATTCGCTCGCGATAAAATATCGCTGCGCTGTGTAATTTAAATGTCGTTCAATATTTTATGAGTGACGTATCAACTAGTTTACGAGTGATCCCCCTTGTTGCCGCAAATCTCTCGCGGGTTATTGCGTGGGGTGGGGTCCAAGGGTGAGCGAGCTTAGGAATACATAGTTTCATAAACAAGCTGACATACCTGAAGGCTGTGTTGCTCACAGAATCCTACAATACCAAAGGGATTACCGATGCGTTACTTACCTTTGGGATGAAGTTTAAATGACTGACGTGCTTGTAGAAAATAAATCATCTCTTGTAATTTGGACGACATCAAATAAAAGTCAATTCAGAAAAGTGTTAGACTTGACAATCAAGAAAATAGGTATTTCTTTATTTTTCGTGTGGTTACTAAGAAAGTAGGTACTATCACCAAACCTATTCCTACTTACAAGCAGCCCTGCTGTGTTCTAGCTTCATCATCATCATA
Organism: Eupsilia transversa; assembly: GCA_914767815.1. NCBI lineage: Eukaryota > Metazoa > Arthropoda > Insecta > Lepidoptera > Noctuidae > Eupsilia > Eupsilia transversa. Next base: position 10,442,157 of record OU611897.1, on the reverse strand, counting down.
TTATGATGATGAACTCATTTCAGCTGAAAGACGTCTTCTACTGGACAAAGGGCTCCCCAAGCACCGCCACTTCGGCCAGTTCTGTGCTTAAATGAATTTAATAGAAATATGATTACCACAGACATTAAGGGCATGACTTAGGTGGATGAACAGCACGGTATTACAGGGAATTACCTACATGGTAACATCAGGCAAACAATCAGATAGTTCCGTCGCTTACAAAAAAAATGCCATATTTTACTGCCTGTACTTTTTTGTGCATCATGATGACGCATAGAGAAGATGAGAGAGAGAGATGGCGATAATCCTCTATCGCCATCTCTGTCAGTCGCACCGTACCCCAAACTACAGGCGTCTCGTTTCCGCGCTGTCATACCGTATTCATGGGATTTAGAAATGCAGCATTATACCGACACATGTACCCACAGTTTCGTTTGTTTTATACGCACTAAAACTGTGTTGTATTATCACAAAAGATAAAACATATGTCGTTTGCACCTGACTGTTGAAGAAAGTCGAAGAAAACAACTATGATTTGGGGAAAAAATCCTTCATAAAGCTATAAAAGCTAAAAATAATTAAAGATTTCGACAGTCGAATAAAAATGAAAACTAGTTGTAACTGTGCTAAAAGGATAGTCGAACTTACAATAATAAACTGGCCTCAATTTAAAAATACCTCATAAATATGTATAAATATATATTATATATATCTATACATTTTGAACTAGATTTTTCCGTTTTACCCGTACTGTTTTTGTTTTCCCTTTTTTGCGACGAGCACGAGAAGAATTTCATAACAATTTTTCCTTTATCCCCATATCAACTGTTTAAAAACCCAAAATCTACGTTCCCGTGTCCGGACAATCACGGCGCGTGTATGAAACATTCACGGGATCCCGGGAAGCGGTCCCGGGCCGGAATAATTGATGCGCCCAGCACTACAACAAAGAATAATAGGTGAATATTTCAGGAGGCGTTTTGTGAGGCCACTGCCACGATATAAGTGAAGGCCGAAGGTTTACTCGACTTGTTTAAATACCCCTTTTAATAATATAAAGATTTTCCGAACATTAGGCCTACGATTGCAAACCTCTTTCGAGATGTGCCAGCCGTAAGACTATCAGTCAGTATATCTCGCTGGGGAGCGATCAATCCTTCGTTATGTTTGCAGAATCGACATGTATTCTCCACTCAATAAATAACTATTATGCAATCGGCTCTTCTTCAGATATTAGGTATAGTTAGCAGATTGCAGCTTTAGTTTTATCACTTTACGAGTTGCTTTTCCCTAAGGTCCTAACTTAAGAGTTTGACTTCAGTTTGACTTGTGGCCTAATTGGACCACAAGTCGCTAAATGCGTTAAGTCCTAATTATATTTATCTGCTGCTGAGCCTGAGGTCCCGGGTCGGGCAAAGTGTTATTGGGTGGTCTATCTGGACTTTCTCAGTAGCAGTCCGGAGTCTGAATTTGTGCCTGATTTATGGCAATAGGCATGCCCCCTATTATATGGGACTTAAAAATAAATGGTCAAATGTGGGTACTATAGGAACACGTCCGTCTAACCCTTCGGGGTCATACATTTTATGTCATGTTAACATAATTCAATTCAATCTATTCATAAACAATCTACATTGTGTTCGAAATCATTCTATCCCTGTTATTTTCAAAAGAGTGACACAAACAGAACGATTTTTTAAATACGTTTAGCACTAGACGTATTTTATTATTCGTGGTGCAAGCAGAGCTTAGTAAATTAGTGTTTAATGGACAAGATCTCTCAACGAAAACATTGTAAGGAGCTGGTTTTCTGTACTCCGCTGTGTAGTGTCTCTGCTTACCCTTTGTGCATTTCAATGGAGATTGAATGGAGATCATAACAGCAGGGTTTTACGATGATGTCTATGAGAGGAGGCTGATGATTGTTTCTTTGCTAGTAGCTGAAGACCTGTCTGAGAGGAGTAGCTGGTTTGAATTCTGATCACGTTCATACGAAATATGAATGATTTTCTAAGTGAATTTTGGTGTAATTTTGGCAGTAGGTACAGGAATCTAGATAAAGATATAATGTTAAAAACATCGGATAGTGATTGAAACATTTGTTAGTGTATTGATGTCGTTTATTAGCTGTTATTACGTAAATCAAATGAAAAATCCATTCTCCAAAAACCCCAAATAAACAGTTTAAAGAAACTGTTTAACCAAAAATGTAATAAAAACCTAAAAGGCTTTAAGCCCCATACAACCGCAAAAAAAAACAAATTTCAATAACGCGAATGTCCAAAAGGAGAATTAACCATAGCAACTATAGGGGTGCGGCTACACGTGCAACGATAATTGCATATTCCGGGTACGACAACATACAGCAATTTACTGTGACGTCACAACATCTAGCGATTGTAAGATCGCTACACCATATTTGCGATTTCAGGAGCAATTTAATCTACATAGTAAAAATTTTACAACGCACAGCCTAAACGAATGGGTCTACACAAAGGAAGGATTTTTGATGAAAGTTTATAAGAAAGTTCGTAATTTTTGCTTGGGAACGCCATCGGGTACACAGATTGTAAATTAATAAGTACCTACCTACAGTAAATCAGGTTCAAACAAAATACCTGGGCGTAGTCATTCCAGAATACTGTACTCATGAATATAAGAACGACTTTTACTACAGGATCAACAGAATTAGAGACAAAAAACTGGTGTACAATAAAATATAAATACAAAACTGTAATAACATGACCAAACTGGTAGGTATGGAAGATCTGATTTTTTTAAATTAGGATGATTTTGTTAAAGCAATGGAAACAATATTTTGTTACTAAACTCATCAACTATTGTCGGGCAATAATTGCTCCATTTAAATCCCCATGTGAGCACAGCTTTAGAGGGGTAGATGAGGGCCGGGAGGAGGGGATAACGAACCTCCGCTAGCCATATGGGGCTCGGACTTTGAATATTGCATGTAAATACGTACTTCAGTATGTTTGGCTAAATTGTGTAGCAGAATTTGGGTATAAAAATATTGTTGGGAAAGGTTATTGAGCTGTTAAACTTGTAAGGCTAAGTAATGGTGTGGCTAAGTAATAACAGCCGCATCGGTCGATCGATCAGCTTAAGTTACGCTTGCTACAATTGGTCCTTGGATGGGTGACCATCTATACATACCAAGATTCCTCCGTGCCTCGGAAAGCACGTTAATTCGGTGGTCCAAGCTGTCATTTGTAGACCTTTGACAGTTTTTACGGGTCGTCAGCAGCCCGAAAGTCTGACAACTGTCTTATCAAGGGTTATCGTGTTACACAGTGAGTAACTGGGTTATGCAGATCAGATAAGCAGCCGCTCCATAAAATATCGTATTCAGTTGCATCCGGTTGGACTGGAAGCCGACCCTAATATACATAATTGGGAGAAGGCAGGCAGATGATGAGCTGGTAAGATGATTATAAAAGATACATTTTGTTATTTTATAAAATAACTATGTTCTAGTCCAACTTAAATATAGAGGATATTTTAAAAGATAAATTGAACACAGTCATGATGTAACAAGTTTTGCTATGGAAACTCCAATTTTCAAGTCAACTATTCCAAACAAGAAAACAATGCCAGTAGACATGAATTTTAGTCAAATCAAATAATTATGCGAATCGACTATTTTTATTGGTTAATGGTCTAATCGGCCCATCTATGATCTTAATAAAAAGCTAACGGGTAGTGCACACTGAAAGATACTTGAATATAATAATAAAAAGTTATTGTGTACCTACATAAATAGTGCAGAATTATAAAAAGGGGGCAGTAAACTATGTTTATCACGATAAATGTTACTATTGCAACTGTGACACTACTTTATATATCATCATACCATTGCTGAATTGGCACCTATAGAACAACTTTTTTTTTCGTTTTTTTTTTTTGCATGTTTTATGATTTTTATAACAAGCTTTCCTAAACTGTACCCATAATGTCACAGTTACGTCTGGAACAATATGCTTCATATGTTTTGACGGGCGTTGATAGCTGCGACCCCGTTTTTAACTTTTGTAGCTATCATCGTTTCCATTGTATTTATGTTCCAAAATAAAATCTTTTTACTTTTTTTTACTTTTTTACTTACAAATGAATGTTTACATAATAATCGCCACACTTAGAAAATAAATTTATGATCAAAAATGTTGGTGATGTTAGAACGGCCACCAATCACCGTAAATATTTTTCTGTTCCTTTCATGCTGTCTGTTTAAGTACGTACAGAAACTGTTCAATAAATAAATTACCTTTTTGGGGTGAAATAAGTTGCAAATAATGTCCCCTGTCACATTCGCTTAAATACTATATTATAATATTTAACGCCTTGCCTTGGCACGACTATTTATCACACAAACACCCGCCATATTGCAACACAAATCATGACAGCATCTTCAAATTAAACTCTCAAACTACCTTCATATAAAAAGCTCGCATCAGCACAAACTAAGCGATTCCGGCATTAAGTCGGAGCTCCGAATGCTCGGGACTGTGGAACAGTGGCGGTATTCGAACAGTAAAAATGTAGCGTCATGCATTATGCATTCACTGCGGTGCGTCGGCTAAACGCGGCTCACTGTCACACCGAACTAGAATGTCGACTAGACAGCTACAAGTATCATTTGACGTGCAAATGACGTTGAAATGGGGGCGCTGCCGCTGTACGTAAACATTTATGAAATCGTTGTAAAATAATTATATTGAAAAAACCAAGATGGCGGCGTTAGTTCCTCGTTTTCCCACGCGCCACAAATTGTGTGTTTGTCTCATTTGGTTTATTCAACGAGAGAACCCTTACTTGACTACAATAACTAAGTACGCACGTGTATTCCCGTTCGTGCCACTGCCATCGTCCAACTGATGGGACGAACGGGAACATAAACACTTAATATCCCTACAAAGCGTCTTCATTCGGCGAGAAACAAAAGGAGATACATAATACACACTTCGGTGTAACACCCGCCCCTAGAGTTGCTCTAATGAAATTGTCCATAAATCTCGAATATTGGACTGGCGACATGCCTAACTATGGTGTTGCCCTCCCCCCACCCCCCTCTTGTTACTGGGGACTCAAAGCGCTCCACTTTCTTACGATATATGTCATGAACCTACATAAATGTTGTTTTCCCGAATCTTTAGCTGCGTTATGGAGGATGTTATGGCGAATATGCCCGTTATTCGGATCCAGTAAATATTTCCGGGTTGTTTGAAGAACGGATTAGAAGGGGATTGATTACTTTATTGGAGTGGGGTCGATTTGCGTAATGTAATTGTTTTTGGAATGGCTCTGGTGCTGTAAGTTGGTGATAGAATTTGTATGTGTCAACACGAGACAACTATATTTAGGTAAGGATTGGTAAATCACTTCCATTTGGGAGATTTCTCATTAAAGCATACCCAACTGTTTGAATGCTACGAGCAGAATTAATCACAAACAGATACAGAGCTACAAAAAACGGCTAGTAACTTAATGGAACTTCACGTGTCGGAATTAGTTAATGGATGGTAAGCTGTAACCGAAGCAGAAAGGATAGGAAACCAAGTAATAACACTATCATCAAATAAACGTCGCATCCCATCCCATAACATACCATTTACTCTACTCTAAATTCCCCAGCACCTGCTTACGAAAGCTCATAAGAGCAAGTCCAGACCATGGTGGGCAACCCCATGCAATCATAGCCAGCGATGGACTGAGGCTGTTCGCGAAGCCGCAATAAATGAATCTTAGACCGTACAGGCACACGAAAAGATACATGCAGCTATCTTGAAACTAGTGCGACGAGTGGTCTAGTCTTTTAAGTGTATTCTAAACTTAAAAAGTCTTTAATAACACACAAAAAGGATTAATTTTTAGTCTTTATTTTTTAAATGATTTTTTTTTAATTTACTGTCTAAATGCTCACATTGCTCTGGGACGAACCCGGGCTAGACAAAGAAGTACTGGCTTTTTATTAGAAGCAGCCTTTGAGCTTGTGTCCGGTTGATTGGCAATACGCTCACCCTCTATTACTTAAGAACCTAAACATAACTAGTATAATGAGGGTGTACAAAATACCTATGCCCAACCCTTTAAGAGGGAATACGGGAGTAATATTAAAGTTGGTAGTTTAGTGAAAAGATGCATATTTTCGCATGTATAGGCTAACTCCTAACCTACGAGGGAGGACACCAAGCTGATGTGGTGTTTTACTAAACACCACAAAATCCTTTCCTTATCTACTGATAAGGAAAGGATTTTGAGGATTAGTGGAATTAATGGTAGATGATTTTGGAGCTTTCAAGATGGTTTAATGATGAAGAATCATTTTTACAGACGCTTGATCTCCCTTTATCTATGTAGCTTGGTGATGCTCCAGTATTTGTTCTATTATTAGTTGGAAAATCTTCAATTATTTTTGAAGTAATTACAAGATAATGGAAAAAGTTGCTTTAGTACTGTTAATACGTAGACCGAACATTTATGCAAATTACAAAAAGCTTTTCTAAAAACATTAAAAAATTTTTTTTTATAGTATAGTAATAGCACCAAAATTCCTCACAAAAGAAGAGTTCCTCGGTCAGACTACTTTTTTCAAATCACGCGCAGATTTATGTTGTACATGTAGTGTGAATATTTCATGCTATGGAGCCAAGCTTGGCACAAACCTGGCATTAATACCGAGAAAACCTCGATTTGTACTGCCTGGCTAAGGAACCCTAGGGATTAGTTGGTTGAACTTGTAGGCTAGTCTTGTAGTTCATAATGTGGGTCCTAAAAGGTTTTGGTTTGGTGGTGAGTGGTATTATCAGTTGAAGAACAATTTGTAAAAAACTATTTATTGAGTAAGCTTATATATTTTTTTAATAACTATTCTGCGTATCGAAGTACATGAGTCAATCAGGTAAATTAATATTCTAGTACAACACATGACACATTTCACCATATTTTGGCATGCAAATATTAATAGTATTATTTAAATAAACAGCGGACTTTGGCTACCACATTGACACGAATACCTATGGTTCCGAACCCGCCTCCGAGTACTATGACTAGATAATTATCTAGCCTAAAAAAACCATAAACCTAAAACATTTTTGCATCTTGAGCCAAACATGGCGCTTCTACAATTAATACCACATCCAACCTTCCCACATCCCATGCACACTCGTCCTGCTTGCAGCTGTCAATGTGTCCCTCCCCCCCTTCACCCCCCTGTCCTGAACCTCTCATAGTGTCCTCGTTACTGTCTGAACGGACTTAAATACAAGTTTACAACGCCGCCGAGCTGTTGCACAGAGAAATATACTATTTTATTTTATTTAGGTACCTTTTAGCTCTCGTGTTCAGATGTCTCGGGTATCTTTTAAGACGATTTTTCGAGGAAGCAATGGAGGAAATTCCTGCTGTTTGTGTACAAGATATTAATGCAATGCAATGTGAAGTTGGCATTATAATTTTATTACGAAATTACATTAGATTCGGCAAACAGACGGCCTACTATTGGTCATCGCGCAATAGGGCAAAGCTAATCATTACTATTATCAGCCGAAAGACGTCCGCTAATGGATTCCCGCGACCTTCACATATAAGCATCGGTTAGCGACAGAGCTGATTGCCCAAAGTAGCTTTTTAGAACTAATTAAATGCACCCCAAAACAATATTAAACTAAATCCTCGTAGTTTCTCAAGCATCAAATTACTCTCAACTAAATTCCAAAAACAGAAAGTAGTAAAAGTATTTGAAGTTTACGCACGAAAAGTAAAAAGTAATTAGAAGTATAAGTTGACTGGAGTACAGTAACTATCAGGTTCAAGACAAACTTTTAATTGACCGATTCTCGAAGTTGAGCGTCTTTTGAAGGTGTTTGAATAACTTAACCCGAGTTTTGTTCATTACTTCTCTTTCTAGGAATCAAATGGAATGCGAGTTACAATAAAAAGTGATAAAATATTAATAAAAGCTCTTTTGAAATACGACATTCTGGGAAATAATTATGGAATCTTGTATTTGATTCAATAACACATTATTAATTAGGAGTTATTTAAATATGTTAGTATATAGTGTACCTTTGTAGTCATCAGTTAGTTACAAAAAAAAGGAAATCATTAATTTAGCTTGCGATAGTTTTGTCATTTTGAGAGGATGAATGAAAGGCGATTAACAAAAGGTATTTACAAGGCAGGTGACAGCGAAAATGTCGACGTTCTAGTAAGATATAATAGTGACCAGGTGATGTTCTTCAGATAGGTCAGGTGCATAGTGCTCGCAACCGGCGTGCGTGTATGACCAGATGTATGAACGTTAACGAGGCAAAAGGAGTATGTTAGGATCGTTGCAGGTGGTGTTCTGTGGTTTTTGCCTACCCCCACACAGGCTTGAGTTTATGTATGTATGTACTATGTATGAAATAGTTAAATAGTGGTGCGTACATTATTACAAGCATAAACATAATTTTAAGCATGCAAAACAGTTACAAACTTAAAAATCTGCATCAGAATCTACTCGAGTTACTCAGCAATATTTCCTTATTCCAAAGGGTTTTTAGTTTCAATATCCGAGCAGTGTATCGGCGCTCTGTAGTGGAGGGCGCCAATCAAGTGCCCTTATGAATTATGTACAAACTACCCTCGTTCATCCCTAGTGGAAAACACCTTTGTTTTGTTTCGTGCTGAGCTGAAAAATATAACAGGGGTTTGGGGTTGTAAGCTTAGGGAAAGTAAGCTTTGGAGTTTGAGTTCTGCGTCGGATTATAATATTAGGGGATTGGTCTTTGGCCTTGTATGATTAAATAGAACTTGTTTGAATAATCAGTGAAACGATGGATGGACTGGGTAAAAAATGGGGTGACTACTGAGATGTCGGCTGGTAGAAATGTACTTATGGAAGACTTATGGATTTGACTGCCCCATTGGTCTCACAGTCGCAAGCACGACTGCAGAGCGTGGGGTTCTTGGTTTGATTCCCGGGTCGGGCAAAGTGTTAAAGGGTATTACGATAAGAATTTTCTTAGTAACAGCCCGGAGTTTGGAAGTTGTTGGTGTGATCCTCGGGATACCCCCGTGTCTGGGAAACTACGTTAAGTCGTTGCCCCGGCGCCTGTTCTCTCTCCGGTCACTATCTGACTATGAGACTGAGGGAAGAGAGAGTGCACCTTTGTCTAATCACGCACTTGTGCACTATAATATATCTCCCGCGCCGAAGGCTTGTGACGGCTGAGATTGGTCGCCATGGCTGAAATTCTTTCCGGAGAATTATTATTATTACTCGTGGAAGCAGAAGATAATTATGCTGGGCCGACACCAATTAAATTGGGATTTGGGCAGGAGAACCAAAATTAAATGATGATGATATAGCTGATGCATAGCAGATGATGATATAATCTGCAGCAGACAGCTGTAGAGTAGTAGACCTCTTTGTGAAGGCCCTCATCCGGGTAAATACTTCCTGATACCTGTTTATGCCGCCAAGCAGCGTGTAATGAGGGTTTTCATGAAAATTCACAGCACCAGCTGGCGCCACTTTAACAAGAGGTCTTCAATTTCGATTATGAATGTAAAATATATTCATCATTCGTTCATCATTCAGTCACGACAAAAGAAAATATAGGCACTTTGACACTTTTGTCAGGGTGCCCGGACCTGATGTCTCAGTGCTGCCACCTAGTGAACGTTATTACAGAAAACCCTCATTACAAGCACATGACACATTTCAGCTTCGTCTCACGGATGGCTGGCATCTGCGAAGTCCCTGGTACCACATGCTGATGTGATCACCACTTAGTATTAGGTTGCCTCTTGACTGCCATCCAATAACATAAAAAATATCCCGATTTTAGAATTGTCTTATAAATATAATAATACTCTGTAGCAGTAGATTTAAAGCTCTGCGTTCCCAAAGGAATACAGCAGTGGTTAGATTTGATATGTAAATTGTATTTTTCACATAAAAAGAATTTTTAATGTAAATTCAGAGACATGTGCACTTAATAGTTCATAAAACTCAACTCTGCAGCCGAGCGGAATTTTAATTTTAAACATATTTCAAAAAAATGTGAGCAGCGAATACGTCGTTGTAACTTTTATTTCGACATTCTTTTTGATTAAGAAATTGCTCAAAGGATATTTTTTTTGTTCTTTTATTTGCGAATTCTCTTGTAAACAATGCGAATTCGATACAGCACACATTCTAGAATGGCTTTCAGGATTTTTTTTCAAATCACTGGTCTGCAAAATGTGATGTCAAAGCTTAAGTTGTGTAGGTGTTTGATTTACAGTTTTTTTGTAACCAATCATAAGTAGCCAACATGACTTTTGACTATGCAGCACATAATAATGAATGCTCAGCTCAATTTTTTTAATATTTTTTTTATGGTATCTGGAATTTCTCATTTGAGGGCAATAGTCTCACCCCGTATTATTCCATGGGACTTAAAAATAACTGGCAAAAGTGGGTGTACTATAGGTACATCTCTGGATAGCCCTTTGGGGAATACATGCGTGATGTTATCTTACATGGAACAACTAAAATCAGTCACCAGTGATTTCTTTGGTTCAAGAAACTAATTTCACCTATGAAACTGAGATCAGCACATCTAAACCACGTCAAGAGCTGTTTATTCCTCATTAATGTAGACACTGACAGCTCTTGAATAATGACTTGTGTTGATCGAGTTCACTCTCATTTGTGAAATTCTCCCGAAAAGTTAGTTATACAACTAACTTTTTCCACTAAAACCAAAGAATTTCTCCACACATCAATATTTTTGGTACAAGTAAGTATCAGTCTCCAAGAATCTCAATCTTCTATAACATTTCTCTCATAGGGAATATCTTAATTCCGTCCAGTTGAGCTGGAACGCTTCTCATCTCGCCACTCCAATCCAGCGTGAGGATATTGGGACATTGCCAGTTCGAAGACTCGCCCCCTTCTTGGGGGGTGGCCTTACGATTGGTGCGATTCTCGAGTTTGAAGAATGCTAATACATATAAAGTTCGACTGTTGAACGGGAGGCAAAGCGTTATTATGTTTCTAATAGAATTTTGTTAAAAATAGCTTCGATTTATGTAACAAAACCCGTATTCATAACGGGAATATTCTGCGTTTACTATGTGGGGATTTATCCCCTCTGCCTAACCCGTTCGGGGAATGTAGACATGATTAATTGGTCATGTAATACTGACAGGCGATGATCTGACGATGGTGACAGGCAAATCTGTCACCATCGTTGAATCGGCTAAGAGGATTACTAAACATCCTTTCACATCTGTTGTTGCTTGTCGCGCTGACTACGTGGCATACACGCCGCGTAGACGCCGCGTAGATGCTGCGTAGACGCTGCGCAAGTAGGCCAATCCTCTTACTTAAAAGCGTTAAAGCGCAAATTGAAGTCGCTAGCTCATTTCAGCAACGATCAAACTCGTCAAAAATGAAGTAAATTATAGGTTTGAGACTGAGATTAGAATGCGAACATTATCAAAATTACGGGATTTGCCCTCTAATTGTACCGAAACTAGCGTGACGTTGACGCAGCGTATTCATTAGACAAAAACGTACGCAAAGTGTGCAAAGGGTGCCTTAACTGGTAGATATATCTTGCTGAAGCGTTAATTCTCAATAAATAAAACCTTTCTCTATAATATACACTAGTAGTAGGGGCAAGATTTGATTTCGCATGATGCAGCGGGTGGGCGAGGGTGTCTATTTGTCTAATCCGACGCCGACTCGCGGTCATACCTCCAGCAGATATTTTACAACATTTCTTACTGAAGAATTCATACATACATACATGTTTACATTATACATATGTGCTGCATTTTTATTTATAGTGGGGATAAAAATGTCTTGTGCTTTAGTTTTATATGAATTGAGTAATTTAGAGGCATTCTTTTGCTTAAGGCATAAGAGACGTCAAATTAAAAAAAAAATGACTTGAATGTGCCCTGGTGGCTGTATGTCATGCTCACTCAGATGTCTGGCTGATGGTGGCGTGTGTGTTGGATCATTTACCTCCCTACAAAATGGTTGAGCAATATCCTATAACCAGCGGCCGACCAAGACGCTTCCAACGATACCCCATTTGTCCAATTATGATGAGAATTTTAGAAGTTATAAGGGCACAGATGAACATACATACATAGTAGGTACATACATACCGGTCAAAACCCTCCTTTATGCTTCGCCGTAGTCGGGTAAAAAACCCCTTTCTTCTAAGGAAGCCTTCAAAAATAATATTCCTTGTAACATGTAAGTTGCTCATGCATACCAAACTGTCGTATCCATAATTGTTCAGTTCCAAGTGGAAATCCTGATAATATCTGGTCGGAAAAACAAAATTTATTAACTCTGCTGCCCCCTAACTTGTTTGGCGTGATGCCAAGACAGCGAGGCTTGAAATAAGGGATATGTTGAATAAAGATTTCATTTAAAACATAAACAGCAATGGGGGTTGCACATTTCTGGTATTTTTGGTAATATTGTAACTTAGCCAAGTTTCTTATAAAAACATGGCTAGGAAAGTGTTACCTACTACTATATCTATTTTAGTACCCAAACAGTGTTTTTTTGAATGGTGTAATTAGGTGCCAGTGACATTATAAGTCACGCATTTTAATTTACATTGGCGCGAATAAACTCGTTTATAGTAGAGATGATAATTATTAGTAAAGGAAAAGAAAGGAAAAAAAACCAAATGCTTGACCTGAGACGCGCGTTGTTACACGTGCAAACATCCTAATATAATCTTGACCATATCCTTCTTGATTCTACGATCAGAGGCGAATATAGAACAAGACGCAAATATGATAAATATGTATGTTATAATAAATGATATTATTATAAATAGGAAGTGTACAATACGGATCATAGTTACACGGATTCACATTTAGTGAAGTAATATAAAATTTACTTGTTTTGTGTACTTCATCAAGCCATGAGGAAAAATAATCAGACTGCGGTGTCTGCTACTGAAAATATTCTAAAGGAAACCCCAGAGATTGAACCCAGGAAACCACGTCAAGCAGATGTTCTTGTGTCCATCTTTATCAACGAGGTCATCAAAGAGTTCTCTTACTAAGGCTTAATTGCGAGGTTATTTAAAGAGTTCTCTTATTAAGGCATAAGGATTAATTGATAATCCATCAACTCCGCCTATCGCAGTCCACTGCTGGACATAGGCCTCTCCCAGGCTGCGCCACAACACCCTGTCCTCTACCTTCCGCATCCAGTCTGTCCTAGGCACCTAAGGTCTTCCATGTAGCTGGTCGTCCTACACTACGTTTGGTGATACGCGGTCTCCACTCCTGTACTCGTCTGCTCCACCAGCTATTGGTCCTGCGATAAACATGGCCAGCTCATTGCCATCTCAGCTTGCTTACTTTGCAAGCTATGTCGGTAACTCCAGATAATTTCATTTCTGACTTTATCCGTCAAAGAAATTCCAAGTATATAGCCCGCTCCAAAACGCGCTGACCGACCTTGGATTTGTGAAACAGCACGTCTGTGAGTACTAAAGTTACTAAAATGTATTTTAAGTCAATTATAAAAGAAAATGAAAACATTCAGCAAAAAATAATCAACTAACAGAAGATTAAAAGTGAAGTAGGGTTAATATTAATTCAATTTGTGTTGTATTTGCGAGTAAATTAAAATCCTTCGCAATCCGAGCTGCATGCTGTGCTTCGGAACACAATTATTCATAAAATCTCTTTTATTTGTTGAATTGTTTTTATTAGCGCTCTCTGTTGTTTCTCGGACGGTAAATTGTATTTATTTCTGTGTTCTAACTTGTCTTATTAGGCTACGGTTGTGTAGTTTTTATTTTTCACTTTTTATTTGTGGTACCTACCCCCCACAAATTCGAATATCTCGACCTGCTATGTAAATAACAGTATCAGGAATATGGAAAAATACGTATTATTGAAGTTAACTCAAAAAGTACCCAAGCATAGCTAATACAATTTATATGGGACCACCTTGAGAGCATACCATTTCAAACAAAAAAGAATTTTCACGATTGACGGAAAAATCGGAGGACGTACACAAAAAACATCTCACCTCCTCCTTTTTGGAAGTCAGTTAAAAATGCCTAGTGTTAGTGAGACCATGAATGAAGGGAATATATAAGACGGATGTAAGTGAAAACGCCGGGACGGGATGCCCTTGAAGGACATAATACTTACCTTATTGGTGATGTTCTTCAGAGGTCTGGTGCGTAGTTTTTACGACCGGCTCACGAGTTATCGTAGCACGATGCGTTCTATAAGTAATCCTGCTTACCTCCAAGGGCTTATAGCGTTACTTTGTGTTATTAAGTGTTCATTTGTGTGACTGCTATCAATGAAAACCCACAGATTATTCTACGAAGTCACTCAGCATCTTCGCAAATACCTAATTACAATCATTATTCAACAGAACTTGACACTGGAACCCTTTATTTTGCGTTATAATAATGACTGTATTCAGTCTCACACACATCCTTAGCCACAAATCGTCAGACACAGTCAGAACAGTTGCGTCAGACGTTAAGACGTTACTTGTGTAATTGCTGACACAAAAAGCACTAACTAAGACAGTTTCTGACTCAATTAATTAGCGATCACCCTGAATCACATGAGGTTTGCTTAGAGTATGGAAGAGACTAGCTATGGACCTAATGTAGTTAGCGCCGATGCACACGATGCGATGCGGCGGTGGAGCGGCGCCGGAACTGTGTCGCTGCGGTAGCTACAGGGCATGCCACACGGAGCGTTCCGGCGTTGCACCGCACGTACACCAATATAGCAACCCGCGGGACGAGGCGGGGAAATCTTTCAACGCGTATACCCCTTACGCGTTGTGACGCCGTCGCCCGAGCATTGCCGCTCAGTGTCACCGTGTGAACGTCACTGCGGCGAAATCTTTGCGGTGCGGCGCCGCAACGCTTCGTGAGACTGTTCACACGATGCGTTGCGGCACACTGAGCCTGTGCTCAGTGTTTCATTCATTACGCTTTGGAAAATCGCTTTGTTGACAATTGTAGGCCTCTTCAAGATGTTTTTTTTTCTAGCTTATTCTTCGTGTCGATGGTACGATATTGCTCTAATCTATGGGTTTAAAACGTTGCCGGAACCCTTCGTGTGCGAGTCTGCCTCGCACTTGCTAGGCTTTTCTAAATAAACGTTTTAAATTTTTAAGCAAAGAATTTATATAAAATAATGTTAAAAAATCACGGTTTCACCGCCAGATTCTCGTATTAAAACTGCAGCAGTTTATCCATTCGATGCGCTCCACAGCCTCCATGCTCAACCCCCGAGGGGATAGAAGGTGGGTTTTCAATCAACAGCGTCTTCAAATTGGAAATTTGCAGAATTGATGAGTTCAGAATTCATTACGGCAGCACCACCCTGCTGCCGTGGAACAAATTCAATTGATTATAATTAGTAAAAGGTGTCGCTAAACGGTAGATTGTTCCGGGTTGATGTAGGCTGAAGGTTAGTTAGGGAAATGGTGTGCTGGTTTGATGATGAGGGCCTTTGAGTGAGTTTTTTTAATGAATTTTACAGAGTTACGTCCATTAAAATCAGAGGTTTTTACTGTAGGTACCACAAAGTGGGAGCAACACTTCTAATAAATTAATCCGTCCAACGAAATTATGTCTTCTATCAACCTTGTTTTTTGCAGCATTGCCTTGTACCAATTTGAAGAACTGGTTGCCAGTATAAAAACGGGCATATTAATGGCAAAATATTTTTCAACCCTAGACGGGCAATTTCTACATTTAAATATGTAGTAACTAACCTCGGCATCTTCGTCCGCGTGAAACTTGATGACACTCAGCAATACTGTAGCGTCTGTAGCTTTCCATTAGTGAAAGAGTTTTCGGAATCAGATCAGTAGTTCCGAAGAATTCCCTCCACACACAAACCCACATACTTCTTTAAAAGATTAGTATTGATTGATGGACTGAAAATAATAATAGTAGATTGCCCTTGGAGCAAAGAAATAGTTGTCTATTTTAAAGAGAGTGTTTCTTTGAACCCAGAGCGTAGCGAGGGATTCAAAGTACGTACTCGAGCATAAAATAGTGTTGCTCCCGAAGTGGACTATTTAACTGACAACAAAAAAGGAGGAGGTTCTCAATTTGGGTGTTTATAATTATTTTGTTTTTATGTGTGATCGGGCATAACTCCGTCATATTATACAGGGTGTAAAGGACGGGAGGGGTGATTTGCAAATATTTTTTTTGCAAGATTACGAATGAAATTCAAATGCGAACGTTCTTAAAAATATCGGAATTGCCGCTCTGTTACTTGTTCATACAATGTTCGTGATTGGAACTTTGACTAACAATATCCACATTACAAATTCAAATCACTTCTAGTCCTTAAGAGCTATTTAAGGCCCGTATAACAGAAGCTCACTCACGCCGTTGCGCCGACCCCAAATAAATTGGGATAAGGGCAGGAGAATGATGATGATAACAAAAGCTCACTCAAGACTCAAGCATTACTTAAAACTAGTTTCAACCAATCAAAAGGCTTTAAACGAGTTATTAGTAGGTAATGCTTGAGTTTTGAGTGAGGTTCTGTAATACGGGCCTTAGTCCCTGTTTACGAAGAGTAAACTAGCTCTTTTTGAATAGATGTGATCAAAAAGTATTATATCTAGGGGCATCGTCCTACCATAAGCCTAAAGTTATTTAAAAAATCATGAATACATCAACTGATTAGCCCTCCATTAAAATAATTCCACCTTAGCCCAACAAAATCAAAAGCAAATAAAGCTAAATTATGCGTTAACCGACATGCTTTCACGGTTAAAAGCACTCTCGTGATAAAAATAATTGCACTGATAACCCCAAAGCACCCTATTTACCCTATTCAGCTATGAATGCAGACCTCAGCCCCATTTCTATGCCATACCAACCACGCGGTATGAGTGGAACTGAGATCCACTTCTATTATAAAAACTGTATACGGGATGCGTGGTAAAACGATGGACATTAAAGGAGAGTCCATCAGTGTTGTTTTTTTTCCAAAATGGAAAAAATTGTTGTAATATCTAATTGTTTTATTAAGATTTTTGACTGCCTCGTTGGTCTAGTGGTCGCAAGTGCTATTGCTGAGCATGAGGTCCGATTCCCGGGTCGGGCAAAGTGTTAATGGGTTTTCCATCTGGAATTTCTCAGTAGCAGCCCGGAGTCTGGATTTGCGCCCGATTTGATGGCAAAAAACCGTAACTTTAATTTATTTCACATCTTTGTGAACTTGATCAGCCTATTAATGAACAAAAGTGAAAAGCCCGGTTCAAAAACAAAACTTATTAAAAAAACATAATTATAGAGGTAGGTATTACCTACTACCTACCCCCACAACCTACCCGTACCTACTATTACGTTACTTGACTTAAACATAATTGACGAAATGTGGGTGCTGATACTACAGGTGCTACCCCTTTGGGGAGGACAGCCGTGATGTTATGAGTTATATATAGATAGAGAGATGTTCTTTGCATAAATTACTACCTATTTGAGTAAGACCCTAGTCTACCAGGTCACACTTTATTGAAGTACTTACGATGGCTTATTTCCCTGATTTATTGAAGGTTTAAAAAGTACTGTCGTTTCCATACTAGCTATGGATGTGTAGCAAAATATATCGCTTTGAGCAAAAATATGGTTAAACTGGAACTCGTAACAAGTTAGCAAAAGTTTTTGATATATGAGTCGTGGTGATAAATGTTGATAAATTACGTAATCAGTGTAGTGGAATGTGTTAAGATTTTAGGCTGTGATTTTTCGAAGTCTTTTTTTCTTGGTGTGATAAGTAGGAATCTTAGGATTTTTCAGCAAGTTAAGACATTAAAGAATTTTCTTGTAGAGGCAAAAGGTCAGGCATTTTAGAATCTATTTTGAACCGTTAGAGAGCTTTTAGCTGCCCTTTTTTTGTAAATAATTTAGAAGAGAAGTAATTGTATTTAAAATCTTTTAAGAAGATTAAAAAACTAAAGGGTTAAACAGCGATTTAATACTAATGGACTCGCGCGTATTTTGTATAGTCGACCTCGTAATTGATTTATCACTCTAAGCTTAAATGTCACTTGCACGTTATAAAACGACAAGGTCTATTTGTCTACGTGACAGTTAGTTAGATTCAACCATATCTAGGCCTGTGTTCACCAACATTCAAACCACTGGTTTGATATTAAACAGTTGGTTTATGTCAAATTTCCTAAGGAAATTTTAAATATAGAAGTGATTAAATATCTAAACAGTTGATTTAAATGTTGGTGAACTTAGGCCCTAGTAGAGTGTCCATTTTCTGGGAGTTGTTGTCAAAAGTGATAAAGGAATTACGACGTTGACGTATCATGATAATCATTGTCCTGCCTTTATCTCCATTTGTTTGGGGTCGGTGCAATCTTCTGTACCACTCTATATTTGTCTTCATCTCGGCTCAACTATTGTTTATTTGGTCTGCCCCCACTCCTAAAGCCATCCACATTCATAGGTACTCAAAACTTACTTAAATGAAACTTACAAGCAAAAACTCGATAAATCTTCTATTTCCGTTAACCACATAAAGAATCTAAGTGTAAAGCGAACTAACTACACAAAGAAATTAGTTTTTAATCCAAGCGCAAGTTTGTGAAACTTGCACAAGACACTGGGACTGCAAGTTTTATTGCAAGAAGTTTTAATCTTAGGAAGAGTGATCTATTATGGTCATCGTAGCTTTTTATGATGGTCAGGATTTGCGGGGAGACGGGGATTAATTGCTTTTGAGAATTGTATTGGAAGATAGCATTTGTGTCTGGTAACATTGGAAATATTGATTTTAAATTAAACTATGGCACGATATAGTCATCAGAAGACAAATAATTTACGTAGAAAATTATAAGGATTAAAAAAAAACATTTTATCGCGTTTTTTTTTGCGCGTGTTTTTCTGTCAGCCTCGGTATCAAAAATCTCATATGCAAAGCATCACCTGGTATTCTCGTGAAGAATGAAGGGTGAAGACTTCTTCTCAAGCATAGGAGAAACAAGCATTTATAAAATGTGTATATTTTTTTATTTTTTATAAATGAATTTGTGTGTTTTAATGTGTTTTATAATCATTTTTTCTTGTTTTATTGTTTTAAGGTGGTATTTTTCTGCTGTAATGCCAATAAACTCATTTTTCTTTCTTTTTCTTTTATATAATCCAACTTGGCTAGGTTTCTTTAGGGTGTATAACTCCACCGTTACCTAACGTTGCTTCAGACTTACTTAAGCTTATCCAATAGAGTCTCGAATAATGAGGCACAATTAATTAAGTTTTGTACCTAGGTGTCTTGGGAGTCAGTTTAAGCTACTTTACTCCAGATTTCAAAAATGACTCTTGCTGTTTCAGAAACAGGCCGAATCTTCACGACAACTCAAGATACCATTCGTTATATTCACCTGTACCACAAATTCAACTAACCAAACCAGGTCACTACACCACAAATCTAACCTTCTACCACGACACCAGCATTTAAAACAGGGGGTGGGCAGGATTCCCCAATAAATAACCTTCGTCGTTCCCAACAGCCGGCATCCATCAGAGCAGCATTTATCTGCGTCAGGTCGCACGTGGCGGTGAAATATAGCTGTCATCTGGTTGGTGGAAATATTAATATGGCCGTCAAAGATTTTGGGGGAAAAGAAAGAATTAGGTGGTGTTTAAGGGTGCTTACCTTGATAAGTAAGTGGTAGATTAGTGTGCAGAGGGTGAGTGATTTGATTGTGCCCGGTTCTACGCTAAGGTTCGTAGAATTTTTGTTCCAGGTCTGAATACTCCTGCGTATCACTTAACACAATTTTTATACATCCAATTATTATAACAGGCTGGGATCCCCGCACCCGCATAAGTTTCAATTCCGTGGGAATAGCGGGATAAAAAGTATCCTATGATAGGACATAGGATACTAACCTAACCCAGGTCATGGTCTATCCATACGCCAAATTTCATCCAAATCCGTTTAGCCGTTTTAGCGTGAAAGAGTCACAAACATACAAAAAATCAAATGAATTGTCTTTCTAACATTAGTTTAGTTATACTCGTAAAACAAAAAACAGCATTGATTAGGTTTGTGTCTTAAAAGTGAACTTTAGTCAAGTAAACTATATATATTATACTGATATCCGAATTCTGAAGATAACATATCGAATCCCAACCCTACAAGCAGGGTCGTACATCACTGGCTGAGCTAGCTGTCACTTCAAAGTGACAGGAGCGTGACTTCCCGTGCTTTCAAATTGCCGGGAGATTTGGATATGGAGTGTAATTAGTGAAGTTATTAAAGTTATCGGTAATTAAAGAGACTGTGAACTCTGAGTTTGTTTCGGCCTTTCTTCTCAGAGTAGTCAGATAGGAAACGCAGACCTCATCTAGTTTTTTAAAATATGATTGACGTGTAAAAGTGTGTGTCCAATTCTACCTACAGAAATAAAATCATTTATCATTTATTGTACTCATGTTTGGGCAAATAAATGATTCTCTTGTCATATCTTAAAGTTTGAAATAATTCTCACGAGCAAACAATTCGCAAAACAGATTTGCCGCGTGGTTCAATACTTCCCCGAACAAACTGCCAAATACCTTCATATGTACAGGAGTGTACAAAACATTTTCACCAAGCCACAGTATGTTTTTTATTTTGTTCGCTAACCAAACCTGTCGAAAAACCCGCTGCACTAGCACAAAATAAATCGGGTGCGGTGACCAGCGTGCAGCGTCGGAACGCATCAAATCAAACGCTCCCGCACCGATGGACAAACAACTGTCCACACAGAATAAATATAAAGTACAGAAGGCTGGCTCCATACAACAAGCGAGAACGCACGCACTCATAGCCACGTCTCTGTGTGCGTGCGTTCTCTGTTTCTCTCTTTATCTACTAGAAACCAAAGGAATGTACTATTATGCTGCATCAAGCTTAAATAAATAAATCAACTCCAGTAATTCGAATTTTATTCCTATTTCAAGAACCATCTAAGTTAAGATGAGACTAGAAAATTATAACAGAGCGCATCAGTCGGTTGCGTTATCCAAAGTTATTAGACTTTGCTAAAGGATATAGGTCACAAGGATATTCTAATAAATAAAATTAGCATAATAAGGTCACAGAATAGTACAGAAGGTCGGTTTCATACAACGAACGAAAACTAACATACCTACACATAGACACGCTTTACGTACAGTGAGTACAACGCACTCGCGACTGGCATTTGTTTGAGATCGCCGCAAGTACGCGTCTATGTGTGCGTGCGCCTGTTTTCGCTCGTTGTATAAAGTTGGCCTTCTGTATCTATGTATTCTGTGGTGTCGTTCAAATTGCATGAGGTATTCACTGAAGGCAACATTTCAAATGAAACTATCGACATAATGCGATGAAATGTTTTTAGTGAAACTATATGTACCTCATTAGAAGGCTGAAGGTCACCCAAAGGACAATGGAGAGGGTTATACTTGGAGTTTTTTCTACGGGATCGAATCAGAAATGAAGAGAGGACCAAGGTAACCGACAAGTAGCAATGGGCAGGCCACATTGCTCTGGGCTCACATGAGCTGAAAGGTTCTGGAGTGGCGACCGCGTGCTGAACGACGTAGCCTTGGAAGGGCTCTCCGCAAGCAGAACGCCGCAGAAATCCACTGGATGCGCATGCCTGAATGCGAGACGCACAGAACCGGTTAAAGTGGCGGTGGAGGCCTATGTCCAGCAGTGAACCTTTTTCGGCTGAAATAATGATGATGTGGGGTACAAAAAATATTTCGATTTTCGCCGTTACTGATTCTGCCAATTCCTATGTTATTTTAAATGTTAGAAGTTGGTCATACTTTCTTAGTTAAAAAAAGATGTTGCACCATGAAGGTTATCATACTGGGCATAACATTTTATTTTCCAACTTACATCAACATTGGCTATTAATATTGCTCTGAAATCAAATATCGGTTTTATACTTACTTCCAATCGTTACATAAATAGTACAAAAGTAGTTAGATTTGACGGTAAATCCGCTTTTATGCAATTGAATAAAAAAATCATACTAATTACAAAGTCTACAAAATATCTATGCTGTGAAAACTACGGGGAAAGTCTGAAAAGTTTAACAAATAATTAATAATCAGTGTCTTACAAAATTCGGGCAATCTTTCCTTATTCTTTGCTTATAAACCGTATGCACAGCCAGGGAAATGAATTGTTAAGCAAATTGACCCCGCGACAACTTGCCGTGTTACAGCCATTTTATACAACTGTCAAGGAATGACAGTTGTGATTTGAATATACGAATTCAAATCTTGAATTCGTATATTCTTATATACAATTCAAGTTGGTAGTTGATTTACTCAACAAATTAATTTCCCTGACTTCTGAGTATTTCTGACCTTTTATATAAATTATTCACTTTTTCACCCGCATCCTTTTAAAATTCCTCTCAAAAATAAACTCGGTACCAAAAATGCGTGACAATCAATTAAATGTGAAGTCTGCACCTGCGCTTGACTCCGGACAGCCGGACAGTTTCAGACACGAGAGAGTCCGCCCGGACACCGGACAGAGCCGCTCAAAAAATAATCACTCACGCGGGACGATTAATAACTTGTATGTGGGGCTATGAAAATGTACGTGAGTGTGAGTCGTAGGCGACAGCGGAGTATATGAAAATGTACGTGAGTGTGAGTCGTAGGCGACAGCGGAGTATATGAAAATGTACGTGAGTGTAAGTCGTAGGCGACAGCGGAGTATATGAAAATGTACGTGAGTGTGAGTCGTAGGCGACAGCGGAGTATATGAAAATGTACGTGAGTGTAAGTCGTAAGCGACAGCGGAGTATATGAAAATGTACGTGAGTGTGAGTCGTAGGCGACAGCGGAGTATATGAAAATGTACGTGAGTGTGAGTCGTAGGCGACAGCGGAGTATATGAAAATGTACGTGAGTGTGAGTCGTAGGCGACAGCGGAGTATATGAAAATGTACGTGAGTGTGAGTCGTAGGCGACAGCGGAGTATATGAAAATGTACGTGAGTGTGAGTCGTAGGCGACAGCGGAGTATATGCTACTATCTGTATCTAATCACAACCGCGGCTATGCATCAGGTATTCGGTTTAGTCAAAATGATAACGATAGTCTTAGTTTAAATAATTATCAGAAACTTTAGACAAAAACTATTGCTTTGTACCTATTAAAGGGAAAATAATGTGACAGCTTTTATTTTGGAGTTGACTTACTCCCAAATAAAACTCATGTGAAACTTACTTGAAATACAATAATTGTACATATTTCAAGTAAGTTTGTGCATACTTGAAGCAGAACCAATGCATAGCAACAACTACAAACAGACGTGTGTGAGAGAGACAGAGATGACAGAGGAGATGATGATGTGTGTGTGTGAGATATCTATTTATTTAATTTATGCACACACATAATTATCTAAACAGACAAGAAGAAAGGAACAGAAAAATGCGTACAAAGGCAATGCTTATTTCTAAGGAAATCTCTTCCAGCATACCTGCTACAGGAAAGTATATAAAAAGAGATGTAGACAACGTGTGTAACAGAGAAAACAGAATACAGAAATCAAAAAATAAATAAAAACAATTCACTAGGTTAATTAAAATAAACATACATTATGAGAATCATTTATTTACATCAGCCAGAGAGTGTAAAATAGCTGCTGCGGTTATTAGGTACGCCATTTTTTTAATCCATTTTGAAGAATGAGCTTTGGCAGCAGTTTATTGCTTGACGTTCTAAAACTGCTGATTTTTGTCTATTTTTAAAAATATTTCAAATCCAAATAATATTTAAAAAAATATTTCCCGCTGTTCTCATGGCCACACCGTCACGCCGCAGCAACGCGTGACGCCTGCACGTGACGTCACTCACACTCCTCACGCGTCACGCATTGTAACATAACTTTGATAAACATTCGTCACGCCTACCATTTGTTAGAGTTTACTTCTAAATTAAGTCAAAACTCATTTGTTTTGGATGAAAATCAGTGATTTTTTAACGACTTTGAACCAAAACATCACCAGTTCATCGAATGAGCAGTGTATCTATAAATGAATGTTTATACTATACCCATTTTTTATAATTTTTTATTTTTTATTGCTGCCTTTTATTACTCCTTTATTTAATAAATTTTGCTCTGACTACAGTTATAGTTTTAAGATAAGTAGCAGTTCTACGTAGTTCTGATGTCCGTCCTAAAACGAAAACCATTAAGATTTTCTGAAAGAGACTGTTTGTCAGAAAATATTATCGTCAAAAATGTGTTAAATAATGCAAGACAATAGATACAACAAAATGTTGACCGCCTCATCCGTCCTATTTACGTCAGGGGTCCACAAAAGTAATTTAATAATGATGTTATCACAGGCACGTGGATAGAATGTTTTTTCTTTATGGTGGACAATTCTTGCCGAGTTTAAAATGATATCGTATGGTTGGACCTGAATTGTAAACTCTGAAATCATCATGATGCTCAATCATGATGACTCTGAAACAATCAATGGCCCTTCATTGTTAGACTCACAAAATATCTTATTATTATGATATTTGGACTTTAAATGACAACAGGCATGACCTCTGAGTTTGTTTCGGCATTCCTTCTCAGGGATCAGTCGGCTAGGAAATGCCGGCGCCATTTGATTTTAAGATATTGATAAAAGACTAACGTGTAAAAGTGTCTTAAAGATTGAATTTATGGGAATACGTTCACGTAACAACGTTATCGAGGACGTAAAAAATCGGCGTCTTCCTAAATCTCCATACATTTTACTTCGATTGTTATCGTGATGCCGTGACGTGGACGTCCACGATAATATCACCACGTTAGAAATTATAGAAGCATCATTCTTCATCATTTCATCATTCTGAAATACCACGTTTACGTCGCTGCTGAGTACCTACGTAAATGTCTTTACCGGGCAACACACATACCAGGTTGTCACAACGAAAGACTAGAATATGTCGAAAAAAAGGGAAAACAAAAATGTACCTCATAACAGAAATATTTCCAGTACCCATACATTAAAACCTCATTCAGAAAATGCTCACAAACTCATTACCCAGGAATCCTCAACAACACAGAATCACAAAACCAATAAGAACACATTAATGAAAAAGAAGCGGCAGGGGAATGAGGTGATCGTCATTATTATGGAAAAGTTTTTAATTTAGACAGGGAAGAGGCACAGTCTCAGGGGAAATATCCCGTAACAGTATTGGATGGTTTAATGTCCACCGGACGGACGATAAGTATTTTGTTTTTCTGCGATTTCTTATTATTGAATGGGTGGAGCGTGTGCTCATATTTCATATTGGATTGAGGAAGAAATATGTGTTTATGTGACAAATGTTCGTGGCTATATTTTTCTGTTTTACCAACTTTTTCTCCAATGATTTCAGAGCGAAGAGAATATTCAGGAGTACTACCTACACGATTTCAACCGTCGTTTCGTTGTGTATTAATTAAGGAATTAAGTTGTTTTAATTCTCTTAATGATGTGGTTGACCGCTGGGAAAAAGATTAAATCAGCAAAAAATAAACTGTAAATTAATATTCACGATATCTACAGGGTATATGGTGTTATAAAAACATCGACAATGTAATTTTAAAACATTATCATTCAAACATTGTAAGCTGTTACACAAAAGACGTTTGATCTTCCAAAAACAATTGAACAACATTACGACACAAAATCTTCAAGTACCTACTAAAAGAACACAATCCAGCAATAATTCAAGACAGTACGTTGTCAAATCACAACGTACGACGCACATAAATAAGAGCAGAGAGAGATGTCACGCGTGCAGCATCCCTGTGTAAATAAATCATGGTCACATCCTCTGAGAAGCGCCGCGAAAACGGTCGGAAAACACTCGCGAGCACGCCGGCTGAATGCAGATGGGGGACGGAATGTACGGCGGCATACTTGGAGAGGAAACGCTTGGTGAGATATAAAGGATTAGGTAGTCTATTAACATAGTATTTTTATGTGAAATGTACTTTAATCATTGGTATACAAGGAGCCGCTGTTTTTCTGGTAAAAATAATGTAGTCTTAATCATCTCTAGTCCCGAAGTTGCATGAGCGAAAAGTAGATAATTGATTCAGGCGTGACTTGGCGGAAATCCATTATAAAATAAATAGACGTAGATATATTTATTAACTTTTCCTAAAGAGTCATAAAAAACCCCTGTAGGAAATCGAAACATGTTTCACCTCTCAACGAGGCATCCTCAGGATGACGATTGATTTGTCGCGAACCCGAACACGAAGTGTTACCACGCCGAGTGCTGGACGCAGTTTAGGAAAATTAAGCGCAATAGTTACTAAATATATCTACGTCTTTTGTGAGCCTAAAGTGTTTAACTCTTCTGACGTTTTTAGTACCTACGACGTGTATGCAGCTTTTCAAACATCTATTATCACAATGTTTTCAAAATAAGAAAAGCTGGCTGAGCCATACGACTTATAATTAGTAACTTTTAAGGTTACATATAAAGGGGGAGGTTTTATTCGATTATAAATACTTCACCTATCTCATGTGCTCTGTATTCATTATTTTGGGGCCAGCAAACAGACGAGCAGCACTTTGCTGTCGACAGAGTCAACTTCAGCTGTCGACAGAGGCAACTGCTACTGTCGACAAAAGCAGCATTGACGTCATTTTAACACGTGAACGCTCGGTCTATTTGAAGTCGACTGACAAGCTGCCTCTGTCGACAGCAAAGTGCTGCTGATCTGAATTCTGCCTTAGCGTCTCCGTCCATTCAATCGTCCCGCATGTTCCTCAGAAACTATTCCGCCTCCCCCCGCGAGGAAGCCGCTCCTGAATATGTGAATGTGTGATGTAATACGAAAAATCAACTCGTGATCGGTTTGTGTACCGAGTGTTCACGAAATTGACTGCGGCCTGCCAACAGTGTTTAGACAACGTTCAGGCTAGAATATTTCAATTGTAATGTTCTTAGTAAGAACAAAAATAAAAGTAGAGGAAGTCTGTGAAGTGAAATGTTACTTCTACTTAAACTTAAACAAAATGTGTGCATTTTCTTCGTCATTCCTCGAAACCCAAAAGCCATACTTTAGAGTTTTTCGATGTCAAATAATAAGACGTTGATGCCTGTACTTACATGGTGATATTTTTAATGAAAACGTACAAGCTAAAGCTGACTTGTACGAGGTGTTGTCGCGTCACAAATAAACTATGCACTATCATAATACGATCGATCGTCTCAGTTTTTGCCTAATATATTGTTTGTTTTTTACGAATTTACTCGCCCGTTTCTGGCGAATCGACACTTTTTTTTTCCTGTCTATCTTTATGCTCCTAGATCTAGTGCGACAGCGGTTTGGGCTGTCCGTTGTCTGTCAGTGAATTAAAGATTTTTTATTAAGTTTTCTTTAGTACTTACACCGAATAAGAGTACGTTCGCCAATACCCAACACTTATAGTAACTAGTAGAAACATACTGTAGTCCTGTATGAAGGATTTAACATTACATCACATGGTGAACACCATACTTAGCATAAACAGCCTTTATGTTCCCACTGCTGGGATGCACGCCTCCTCTCTGTGAGAAGAGTGGGCCATAATCCACCACGCGGGTTGTCACATGTCTTGAACGAAAACATTATAATATACACAATATTTTCCTTCGCCGTTTTGACAGTAGCGGTGATAAAATTAAATTTGGTTTGCGTCATTTGAGTTTCCACTCAAGACTTACAAATTGTAAGTCGGGGTCAATGTCAGTAGGCCAATACTGGTCTTACCAGACTTCTGTCATTCAAAATTCTTCAAAATAAATCGTTCCCAGTCACTTCAGGCTGGCATAAGTCACCTTTCCCCAACAATAATACTTCCAACCTTAATGTACATTTACGATCCGTTCCATTTCGCGCAGTTAACTCTTACGACTCGTAGAAGATTGATGACCCTCACCATGTTTTTTCTGCCGTCCCCAAACAAGGAGGCATCTCGACGTCAATCTGACGCACAAACAGATATAAATAATTCGAATGTTTTATTTTTTATTTTTTTGGGTTATGGGGTAATCAGGTTTCATGAGAGTGTAACTCCTAACTATCGAATTTATAGTTGGGCTGTGCTGAAAAACATCGTGAGGAAACCGGCATGTGGCAGAACCAAAAATTAAAAGACATGTGACATCTAGCAACACGCGCTGGGCCCGCGTTGTAGATTTAAGCCCACTTCCGCGAAGAAAGGAGGTATCCCAGCAGTGGGAACATTATAAGCTGATTATGCCAATATGCTGAGGGCATAATATTAATACTTGTAACTCACAATTTGGCATTATAATATTTTTAAAGGCACACACTTGGCTTTTCATTTTTATAGGATTTTATAGGAATTTCAATTCGTTAATTAATTTCATTTCAATTCATATTATTTGTGAAACACGAAGAGATACAGAGATTTTTTTAAATTAGATGATCGATGTACTTCTTGTTACTATGTACTACATACTATATCGTAAATTATAAACCACAAATAATTAGTTAATTGATTCAGGCGTGATTTGGCGGAAATCCATTATAAAATACAATAGACAATAGATAGATTTTCTTACAGGGTTTTTTAAGACTCTTTAAGAATAGTAAAGCGGAATAGTTTACTAAATATATCTACGTCTATTGTATTCCACAAATAATTGTAAAGAAACGGAGTATGATGATAGGCCTCATGAAAAAAAATCTTTAACCACAACGGGGCAGCTCTTGGCCTGAATCTCACCTGATGGTAAGTAATGATCAGGCCGAAGGTGGAAGCGACCTTCACCCGAAATCCTCTACCACAGAGGAACTGGCCATCTTACCTCTTACTGCCGGAACACAACAACATTTAACTTGCAAGTTAAATTCATGCGTAACAAATGAAAACGTTGACTTAAAAAATACATAATAAACCATCAATCAAATAACTGTTATTAATGTACAGTTCATTTTAATGCTTAAAAAATATTTATTACCAATAAAAAAACAACTAATTATATTGGAATAGCAAGCCACTTAAACCAAAGAAACAGCAACACCAAACATGACCAGTTTATTGACTCAAAGCGGCAATCCCGTAACGTGTCGTATCCAGCCCCTGACCAGGGGGATGTTGCTGTACACTCCTGGCTGCTCCTTCATCGCACAACCAACCCCGAAGGAAACCAGGCCCAGGAGCTTGCCGTTGAGAATAGCTGGACCGCCTGAGTCACCCTGAAAGAAAAAAGAAAATTTTATTTGACTCACAATAATGAGGTTAAGGCTCACAATATATACACATGAAAAAAAAGGCAGAAAAATCACACAACATTAATAACATTTAATTTTCTTCTTTTTATCAAGCAACCTAATACGATGCTGCTGATCAGATCTATTCTGCATTCACGATTTAGTTTCCAAAAATAACTATAAATAAATATATAAGTTGTTGATGTTTTGAGATTGGAATAGGAATTTATCTGTGATTTTAACATATCGCTTGATAGTGTCAAGGAAGTAGTCAAGGAAACGGCCAAGCAACGTTGTTGTGTTCCGGATTACAACGTATAGGCTTGTAATAACTGGTACATGACACCTTTTAGTTTTCTCTCAGAGATGGCAACGTACTTGCGATGGAGTGTGTACGTTCTTGGAGTACTGCAGATGTATTAGCTGGCAAGCTGTTACTTATTTACTTTCCAATTATAACCCAGGACCCCACCATCAACATGTCTTGGGTTAGATCACTAGTCAATCAAAGAGGTTAAGTATTGGGTTTTTTTCAATAGACAATCTCAGGAGTCAGGATTTGTGCATAGTTAAAAGCAACATTCTCGCCCCCTATTACGTAAGACTTGCAAACTAAATAACTGGCGAATTTTGGGTGAACTCTATTAGTTCCCCTCTCAAGGGTTAGGCCCTTGGGGGATACCCGCCAATATGTTTTGTGGAGTTACCTGACAAGAATCCTTGGTGCCGTTGAGGTAGCCAGCGCAGAACATCCTTGGCGTGACGGTCTTGTAGTTGGTGAGAGGAAGGGACTTGCACATCTCAGGGGACATCACCGGAACCCGGACGCGGCGCACTATGTCTTGCATTACGCGTTGCTGAGGCATAATAAAGGCGAAAAGAGATTAAAAACCCTCATAAAGATAAAGACTCAAAATATTAAGCAGAATCAAAAGACTAATCGTTTTTTAAGGAGGCAGACAATTTTATCTGTTTAATTTTACCTTATTAAGGAACTGAGCCGCAAACTTATTTTAATATCTTCTATGTTATTAATATATTCTTCTCCGACCGAGTAGTAATATCGGGGTCGGATGTAGGCAGGATAATAACGAATGTTTACTTTTGTTTATGTTAGTTTATGGTTTGTTTAGTTTTTGTGACACATTTCTATATATGCTCCCAAATTCAATGCACTCTATATAAGGCTTTTATAGAAGCACCAAGCAAAACAAAGAGATCTCTAAAGTTTTTAACTAATAATAAAGATCTACACATATTTATAAGTCCAAAACAAAGCATACCTTATACTTCGTATGCCCCCACCCACTGACTGATACCAACTCCCCTTCCTTAACATCCTCAACATTTCCTATAGCGATGGGCCTGGAGTTGGGGGTCACGGGGATAGGCTTCTCCAGCAGAATCAGCTGGTAGTCGTAGTCATGGGAGTGCAGGTGGGTGGTGTTCCAGAGCGGGTGGATGAAATGAGCGCAGATGCTGTACTTTGTGGCTAAAGAGCGCTGCGTCGAGCCTGCTAGCACGAACGACTCTTTTTCCCTGTAAAAAGAGTTGATGTTGCTAGAGTACGGAGTAAATAGGAGTTTGATGCAACTTTTAGGATGAGCCTTTTTTATTTTTGGACAGTGGTTCAGATATGGTGTTTTTTAAATAATATCCACAAAATTATATACTGCATTTCAGCATTTTATGTAACTTTAAAATTATATCATGTAATTTTTTCAAGTGTTCCGTCCTTTTTAATAATATGGTCAAGTAATAATGTTTTCTAAATCTGAAGTGTTAATCGATTTTCATTGAACTTTTTATTTATAATAGACGCTGCATCAGCAAGATTGTTTTCCTTTGTATAAAACCATGGTTTCCCCTCATGAAAACAAGAAACATAATTAAGTATGTCATGTATAAATTAAAAGGTCCTTGATTAAAATCGTGAGTGCTATAAAGCCACTCTTTGTTTAATAAGATTAGTCGAAGTAGGTTGACGCCTCAAAGAGATAAGCAGGATTATGATCATACGCCGCGTTTTCCAGGGATATCCGAATTATTGTTTCAAAGTTGACAAAATCCCTTTTCTTTTATTAAAAAAGTTTTTAGTTATAAACAAGAAAAGGTATAAATTCGCTAACGTTTACGATTGAATTTAGCGTATTGGTTGAGGAATTATTTCATAAACAAATGTTAAACTCTCCCGGGGAAATACTATCACTATACATATTTCTGCCGCTGATCTGCTGGTCTAAGGTTCTAAGGATATGGATAAGACAATAAACAATAAAGACAACAAACAGGAACATAATACAATCTCGGCTCTATCTTTGCGGCAATGCATCTGCATGTCGCGTATCGGACCACGCACAATGAAGGGATCCGTTGAAGTTGGGATGAATTTGTCTCTAGAACAAACTTAACTTTGTAGTTGAAAAAATGTTCTGCCAGACAACAGATACGCATTTATCCAACAGCAACTGTAGTTTGTAATAAAAAAAAAACAAAAATGTGATAAAACTACAAATTAACGATTTTTGAACTTTTTCTTTTACTTGCGCGGTGACCTTTTGATTTATTTGCGACTACCAAAATATGTGGCTTAAATGGCCGTATTTTTTTATTGCGTTGACTTTGCAGTTTGATTTTTTAGAGCTCCAAGGGACCATAGAACTACGTATTTGATATTAATTTCAACATGATACCTCCACGCGTTCCTGAGAAAAGGGTTCTTGATAGACTGACAGACGGACGGAAGGCAACGAAATGATCCTATAAGGGTTCCGTTTTTTCCTTTTGAGGTACGGAACCCTAAGCAGGGATTTGTAAACTGATAAAAAAGTAAAAAATACTCACTTACAATGAGCGGCTGTGATGACCCACTCGGGTGCAATCATGGTACCTCCACAGTACAGGCCGTAGAGGACTTGATAGGGAACCTCCTTTATAGAGACCTGGTTGCCTCCTACTATCCTCCATTGGACCTGGGGATAGGAACACCTGTTGTTCAAGAGTAATAAGAGAAATTGAAAATCTGCCTTTATCCTAATTTATTTGAGGTCAGCGAATCATGTCTTCTACATAAACATACATCTCTCTACGCCAATTCTTTCTGAACCACATCATCTTTCACAATTAATCCACTGTTTCTTTGGCTTCCCCTACTTTTATAATCATTTAATTAATTATCATTGTCATTTTAGCTGAAAAACATCCTTGAAATACTTTAGGCCCTTTTTAGACCTCCTCCTACCGTCGCCACATCGATTGTCCTGTGCTTCTCACATCCAGCGGATTCCCGCGACCTGCACCAGGTCATAGGTCCACCCTGTGGGTCTACCTGCGTACCTACCTTCCGCCTACCTTTTAACCATCTTTTACTTAGATACAAGCAACCAAGATTTTTTTTCTCAATGAAAGTTGGGGATGCCTACGTCCATTAGCGGATGCTCTCGGCCTGACTGTTTGGCCGTCATCATAAGCCTGACCCTTACATCGACAGGCCCGTCCTCGTCAGGAGCCTCCTCCTCTCTGTTCAGCGGCTCTGGAGCCATGGCTTCGTGGAAGTACAGGTAGGTTCGAGGTGGAACTCTTCGGGTGACGAAGATCCTCCAGTAGTGGGTGACGCAATCTGATGTCAGGCGGCCGAAGTATGTTCCTGAAAATGATGAAGGATGGGTGTAAGGCAAACATGGTTAGTTCTACCATCAGATCCGTTTGTACGGGGTTCGAAATCTAACACCAATCACGACAGGAACGACTTACTGCAACTTATGTACTATTAAAAGCAAATTCTATTTAAAAAAACCCGTTTCTTGTATGGAGACGGCTCGATATCGTATTTTAATTTGTATTATTTAGAAAAAAGAAAGAAAGAAAAATAAGGGTTCCTTGTTTACTACGGAACCCTAAAAATAATAGAGAATAATAAATAAAAAATAAAAAATAGAATAATAAAGAATAATAATAATAATATAGAATTTGTTGATAGAGCGGCAATAGAAATAAACAATCTTTGAATTTTTTTACCGTCTACCTATTACGGTTCATGAGATACAGCCCACTTACAGACAGACAGACCGGCGGACAGCGGAGGCTTAGTAATAGGGTTGAATTACCTATTTTTTAACATTGTTTAGTTTTTCTATTGTATTTCGAAGCGTATGCGAAGAATAAATAGGTTGGTACTAGGAAGAAGACTGAGATTAATCGTAAATCGTGAAAACACTTTCATTTTCATTCCTAACACAGTGCGCGGCGAACTTGCAGCAAAAGCCGAAGATAAAGGATAAGCCATACTGTAGGTGACGCGGAAGCGTTCTGAAAGATACACTTGTTTTATTTTATCCAAATTATCAATGAGCAAATCAACACCCGGCGCTAAAAGTATCGGTGCGTTACGACTGCAGCTTAATTTTGTTTTCTTACAACTTTTTTGATTTCCTTCTTATTATTAGCAAGACACGTCACGTTAATTTATTTAAAAAGGAATAAATTAAAGTGCTGGCCATTCTGGTAACGAAGCAAAGTCCGTTTAGCTTCGCTCAAGTACGTAGCTACCGCGTCGTGTTTGCATACTTCAGTTCACGCCACGAACTATGAACCGAAGTATGAAAAGACGCGGTAACTAGATGAGCGAAGCTAAACGAACTTAGCTTCGTTACCAAATTGACCAGAGCTTTAATTTATTTATTTTCAAATAATTATTACTTAACGTGACTTAACGTACGAGTTGTTATTGAAAGCATTTTATCAATAATTTAATGCAATTTCCGCGTTACTCTGTAATTTACTTCCACTTAGCTCATTGTTTATTTATTTATTAATCATTCATTAATTCTGCCTAGCCTTTTCCCAATCATGTTGGGTTCGGCTTCCAGTCTAACCGGATGCAGCTGAATACCAGTATTTTACAAGAAGCGACTGCCTATCTGACCTCCACAACCCAGTAATTGGCTAATACGATACCCCTTGGTAAGACTGGTTGTCAGACTTTCGGGCTTCTGACGACTCGTAACGACTGACAAAAATCCACGAATGACAGCCGGGACCAACGGCTTAACGTGCTTTCCAAAGCACGGAGGAGTCTCGGTATTTAAAGATGGTCACCCATCCGTGGACCAACCCCGGCAAGCGCAGCTTAACCTGATGGATCGACCCGTTTGGCTGTTATTACTTAGCCACGAGCTCCTCCTCCTAATAACCAACTTATATTGTAATTTTCTGCATCGCATTCTATGTGACAAATCCTTACCAGGTTACTAAGTGAAAGTTCCAGTACTGAACATATAACTAAGCTTACATATATGTATACTGGGATATATGTGTTTTCAGTGGAAGCACGTAGGTATCATTTAAAGTTGCGGCTAAGCAATAACTTAGAGGTAAGCTTACTGTAAGTAGAGATAGTGTGGTAGTTAGGATGATACAGTAAGTAGTGTGTTTTAATTACTTCGTGTATAGAGGTCGTTGTCCCCATATTTAGCTCTTAAATAGGCTACTCCACGAATCAAGCTTAAAAATATGTTTAATTAGTTAAACGCTATTTTTGGACACTGGCAGGCCAAAATGTTTCTCTTTTGTATTAGTCCATCCAAAGGTTGTCTGTAAGAGATCGCCTAGTGTGATAACACCACCCATTGTACAGTTGAACACTAGTTTTAAATGTTTGTCCTGTTTGTTTTATGTGATGTACAATAAAGTGTTTAATAAATAAATAAATTGTTTATGGTTTTACCCGATTGTAAAGAAAGTAATGTTTTTTTCTGACTGAAATGAAATGGAATCGTTTATTCTGTACATAGGAAAGAATCACATTTACACGTCATTCAAAAATAAACTATGAGGTCGACTGACTGCCTAACAGAACCACAAAATTTCCTCTCCTAGGAACGAAAATCAAGTAATTAATGTGTCATTACTGATGTGCGGTTCACAGCGAAACCAATTTGAGGACTATTACAACTTTACAATTAGTTTTATTTAAATATTATAATGAATCCAGTGTTTATTTTTCATTTACATTCATCACAATGATTCCACATTAATTAATGTTATATACCGTAGAGCCTAATTAATTCACTTTTAATTAATAACGACTAGGTCATATTTATTTGAATTCAGCTAGCTTTTGCAACATGCTTTATTCACGCGTTTTTTAGAGCCGTATACAATTAAAACAATTTACTCTATTGCAGTTAAAATCTAAATATTGTTGTATTTACCACAATATTAATAAATTGTTATCACTTTTTCATGTGCTTCTCGATTGTGATAATAACAATCGAAGTATTAATGTAATGAGCATTTTCATAATACATTAATACGACCGAAGGCCTAGTGTGGAGTTCATATAAGAAACATGTTTCCGTCTTATTTCTATAAAATGTAAACCTAGCTATTATTAAACACTGGAAATATAAAGCACTGAGTTTGACAAAAAAACATAATTATTAATAATCCGTAACATGACTGATAGTCTCATCAATGTTAAATCAGCCAAAATCCGAAAGGTATGTTTTCTCATTTCCAAATAAAAACTCAATTCGGCCCCGTAATTTCTCATAATCATACATTTAACATTCCTACCTACTTATTTTGTTTTTTTGAAAAACTTCACTAATTACCTAAGAGAATTTACCTCCCGCAAATCTTCAGCACAATAAGAAAACAGGACTTCAAATAAAATCTAAGTAAAAAATTCAGTCAGAACTATTCTCACAATAATAGTTATATAACCCGCGGCAACTCTTTGTACATTCTACTCATTGTGCAGTTCGCAAAGAACTCAATCCACACTTACCCTAAGGCGTTCTGCGCAATCCGCATTTTCCTAAGTCCTTTGATAAAACGAATGAATAGAGAAAATTAGCTAGCACTGTTTTAAACCGACACGACATCAAGAGTTAGTTCTTATTTTATGTAGTTTTTTAAGTCCTCTGACTTTTAATTACATACAATACAAATAATTCCTCTAACCTCTGCCTAATCCTACGGGGAAAATAGGGGTGATGTTATGGTATATAAAAACAAAATAATCGACTGTTAAATGGCCCTTTCCTCGTTGGTTGGTGCGGTAAGCACCGCACTGCTAGCATTTATGGACCAGACTTTAGGCTTTCGGCTTAATTTGTGCAGTACCGCTTAGATTCGGGAGAAAATCTCTTATTCGAGTGACGAAGATGTTGTGACGTGTTATATTTATCTCCGTTTACGATAAAAACGAAAGCGCTATTGGCGACATCCGTAGCATGTAAAAAATATTACTTATATATTTTCCATTAATTGCGTGAAGTGTCTCAAAACACCGAACGGGCACTGGATGTTTCTACCGAGATGCGGTAAACCGATACGATCCCGCCCCGCTCCTGCGCATACCGAGCGAAAGAAAACGCTCATTGAAATATAGGCGCTCGGTGAGCTTTCGGTACTGGGTATACCGAGCATGCTGATCCCGCACCGCTGACGCACCGACCAATGAGGAAAGGGCCTAATATAGAGTCCTGCGGGGTAATTCCGTAACTCAATAACAATTGCCTGTCTCGTTGGTCTAGTGGTCGCAAACGCTTAACTGCTGAGCATGAGGTCCTGGGTTCGATTCTCGGGTCGGGCAAAGTGTTATTGAGTTTTCCATGTGGAATTTCTCAATAGCAGCCCGGAGTCTGGATTTGTGCCCGGTTGATGGCAATAGGCTCGCCCCCTATTACATGAGACTTAAACATAACTGGCAAAATGTGGGTGTACTATGGGTCTCTGGTCTATCTGCCTAACACTTCAGGGAATATGGGCATGATGTTATGTTACATGTCATGCAATACCTTTCATTTTAACAATACGACAATAATCTTTGCGTTATTTACGCTGGCGAGCAGAAGAATTTTTCAAATATGAAGCAATGAATTAGGAATTTGTTTGAAAACCCTTCGAAGTGATACGCAATAGGGGCTGGATTCGATTTCTATACGTCTGGCAAAGTGTTATTGAGTATTTCCATTTTCCATATCAAAGTAACAGACCGGTTTCTAGATTTGTAGGTGCCCTGTTAGTGGCGATAGACAAGCCAACTATTACATCTCGCAAAAAGTGAATATATACACATAATGTCACACCTCTGCCGCCCATTCCAGAAATAACTAAAAGCGTTCAAAATCTAAATATTTTATTTCACAGTTCCAATTGGTCGTTATGTTAGGTATTTTTTTTAAGGGTTACCCAAAGGGTGCCAACATGACCATATTAATGGTCTAAGGACTAAGGCTCCGCTGTCGGGCCGTACGTCCGTCCATCTTTTGAGACCCGCATTTGGGCGCTTTTTTTTCCCCGTATCCACGAATAGCCAAGTTAATATGTATGATAATATATAAATAAAACATAACTACCCACCATTCCCGCAGCAAACAAGTCTAAACACCAAACACACACATACAACACATAATACACGACTAATATCACACATTTTAAATTAAAAAAATATAAAATTACAAAATATTTCCTAAAACAAACATGGCTGTCTCTGTCAAAGGTTAGAACTAAAATAATGAAGTTAAAACGTCTTGTTATACTACTGTGACCGATGATTACTTCACGGTATTTAAATATTACTTTCGTGATTGAAAACGGGTGATAAAACTGGACTAATGTGACGTCACATGGTGTACATAACGCTATTTACATTGTAAATATTCAGGGTTTAGGTGACAAGAACCTTCTTCTGTCGTTGAAATAGCTCATCGTCATTAATTTCTTCACATACCGCCTAGCTCAATGTATTTGGAGTCACCACATCAACTTCTTTCAAACTCTCTCACAGGAGCCATCTCAGTAGTCACCTTCTTTGTAGCCATATCATCTTTCACATTGTCTCTTTGGTCTTCCCCTACTTTTGAAGCCTACTCAAAACTTTCCTCGACACTTTTCTCGGCACGAATAGCTCAAACTGCGTTGAAAATATTAGATCGGCAAGGTGATAGTGGGGCTGATTGCTCAGTGTGCTAAAGACGCAAATTTAATTACCGTTGAGGGTATTTTAATGTACCTTACAAGACCGGAGAAGTAATTACCATCATGGTTGCAAGTGCCATAAATGCTCCCGCAAACAGGCGCAACCGACGGCGCGGCGCGACACCGGTAGAACAATTTCTTTGAACTTTTCATAGAAATTGTTCCACCAAAGTCACGTCACGCTTGTCTCTGGGAGCCTTAATTGACGCGGTTCAAAGTTAGCTAGTGATTAATTAGGTCATGAAATGAATCAATGTGCTTTGCATGTTAATACATTTTCTCAAATCGAATGGGTTGATACGTGAATTGGTTGGTTGGTTGGTTCTTGAATGGTTTTAAGATTTTATTATGAAATTGCTTGATGATAATATTATCCCTACCCTTGTATTATCCCTTCTATTGTAGTCCTCCACCGAAATTCGGCCACGGCGACCAATCTCAGCGAGGGCCAGCGTTCGGCGCGGGAGATATTATAGTGCAGGCGTGTGTGCGCGTACACTCTCTCTTCCCTCATGTCATAGTCCGATGGGAGGGCAATCCGACACGACCGGAGTGAGATCAGGCGCAGGGCCAACGGGCTAACGTCCTTTCTGAGGCAACTTCCAAACTCCGAGGTATTACTAAGAAATTCTTATTGGAAAAACCCAATAACACTTTGCCCAACACGAGCAGCGAACCCAGGACCGTCGCGGCGCTCAGCAGTGGCGCTTGCAACCACGAGACCAACGGGACTTTCTATTATACGCATAGTATTTTATTATATTATAGACTAGATTATTGTACGGGAGACTGCATTAATTTATTTTGTGTTTCACACTTCCTCTCTTTCACACAAATAAAAATATCTCCTGCGTAGTTGTGATTGGAAGGTCGTTCAGGAAGATAATTACATTTCTTGCAAAAGAATTTCTAGATCACCTCAATACAGCTAGTAATTAAACCTCAACATATTAAATTACCGCTACTAAGCGGACTACCCTGGAAAATCCATTTATTTTAATGAAAAATCAAGAAAGCGTGTCTAACGTATTAAATGCAATCTCAACTTATTGTAATCATTTCTTTATATTAAAAATAATGTCCGTAGCATCAATCGCCGCACGCGCACATCAGCTTAACGTCACTAGTTTATCCCAGCTAGGGTGCTACCACACTGGTCTTTACGTTACCGTAACACATAAGGCTTTCGTTTACAGGAAGTTCGAGTTTCCCGACTTTTGAAAAGCGAGAATGTCTATGGCAGACTCGCAGGCGAGCTTCACCAGGCGATTCTTTTTAAAATGTAACCGCGGATTATCTTGTCGGATCTTCTCCGTAGGAAACGACCAATTGGAACCGTGTACCTAGCTTCTGACGTTTCATAAGTGCCCATGTAGGTTTATGTGAAATGAAGGCTGAAACCGACGAGCTTCGGGTCACTTGGCTTGCACCAAGCGAAGCTCCTTACTGTGTGGTTCACTTGGTTAGTAGGTAGTGTTCTTCAAACTGTGCAGTGTGGTTTGCTTAGCAAGGTCCTAGGTGTCTGCTTATGTATGCGTCCACCATCTTGTGGACACACGCCTTTTCACTTGGAGCTTCACTTGGTGCCACGCTTGAGAAGTTGCGTAGCTGTAAAAAGTGACAAATTAGTCATGCAGCGTGGCACCAGGCATCAGGGTGGCCAATGAAATAATTAGACATGACAGAGCCAAGCGAATCTACTTATATCTTATGAGTCTTCAGCCTAAGTGTTTACACTCAGCCACGATCTTGCATGCCTCTTACAAAAAGTACATCACTGCAGTATCATATTAACATCTACTTATTGTTACAGCAGGGTGACGTGCTTTGCAATGAAGGTTGTTGCAGAAGCGTGATTTGCAGTACTATAGAGACTTGAGATAAACACTATAGTTGTTGCAGTAACGTGCGTTGCAGTTACGCTTAGTCGCGTAGTCATAACAACGTTAGTCAAGATTTTCTTATGTTACATTCACATAACAAGTTTGATGTTTTTTCACACTTGTCAGTGTATATGTTATTACAAAGTATACGATCACATACCAGTGTTTAAATTATTTACGCATGTATTTTCATCTTGTTAGTTGTCGCTGTGACGAATTAAATAGTAAAGGAAATTCAAATATATATTATTATTTGTAGTAAGTAATAAATAGTTGATCGTCGATGTTGCTGAGAAATAAGTTACGAAGGGCGTGTTAAGTTTAAAGTAAAAAAGAACATTATTTACTCAAATAATAATTCATTTCATTGCTCAGAAAAAGCACTCCGTTTCGTTTTTCTATAAATGTTCCAAAGAGGGGACAGTTTTTACCAAAAAAAAACAAAAAAGAACCACTTCAAAGGTAAAAAAATAAGTTAGTAAGTAAGTAAACACTCAAGTAGTGCTTAGATATTCCAAATCAAACCTTATTCCTTAAACAAATCTCAAAAAACAAACCACAAGAATCAATAATCAACAACACCCAAACTCCCTGAATACAAAATCTGACCGCAAAACAAAGAAAAACAAAAAATAAAGAAACACCATACATCTCTCCGGATATGATATGAATTCAGCAAATAAGTCGCGAATCAATTTCCTCCCAGCATGAAGAGGCAGTAAATCGCGCCATCCCCTCTTGGGGGTGGGCAGGGAGGGAGGGAGGGCTATCTTGTTACGGCAGATAACCGGCGTTTGTTCGACAGCACTTTATAGAGGACAGGGAGGGACAAAATGTCTAAAAACTATGATAATATGTTAATTTTTTGGTGTTTCCATTGTTTGAGGCGGTACGATTAAATTTTTTGGATTGAAAGAATATTAAACTTGCCGGTTCTGCCACGTTATTTATTAACAACAGGCTTGTCACACTTGACTGTAAGGCAAAGGAGATTCCTCGTACAAAGTAGGCAGTCGCATTGATCGCCGCGCTTGCTCAAGGCGATTCAAGACTTACATTTTTATTATAATATTATAACGTTCTCTGTGATGTCCACTAGTGATAAACTTAGAAAGCAAAAGAAAAAGTCACATTTGGTGTATCTGGTTTAGAACTCCAGGAACTTAAACTCTGGGCCATCCTGACATATTCCAAAGATTATAGATAACTTCAACTGATGACCCCTAAGTACAGTCACGAGCAAATACGTTACACTTACGCAAAATTCAAAACTGATTTTCTCGTGAAATACCGATTGCAACTTTGAGAACCAAAAAATACCGTTTTCATAATAGTATGGTTTTGTAAAGATGTTCGTAACATCATAAAATTCTTATCAATACTTTAGGAGATAACCACATTATGCCCTTGGTCCTGGATGTCATTCGTAGATCTTTGAAAATGATTACGGGAGATGCCCAAGTCTGACAACCAGTCTTACCAAGGGGTATCGTGTTAGGTACCCAGTAACTGGGTTGTGGAGATCAGATAGGCAGTCGCTACGTGAAAATATTAGTCTTTAATTAATTATATCCGGTTAGAGTGGAAGCCGACCCCAGCACGGTTGGGTTTTATATAGATAGATTTTTTGACGTTAGAAGAAAATCGCTTTTGAATTTTGCGTAATTTATGCTCGTGGCTGTACGTTCGGCACTCACTGAGTTAGTAGTCAGCTTCGCTAGACATCATAATCTCTTCTGGCTAACTCCCTAATTAAAAAAGTTATTTTTCTGTAAAGATCGAAGATTCTCCAGACAAAGATCTGGAGAATAAGCTTCTCGGCTTTGAAATGAGACAGAATCAGATTGGAAAACGGATGAAATGTTCGTTCATAATAATTAAGTTACTAAAGGTCAATGTACAAAGGTCAAATACAAATATTTTATGACCGACTTATCTGGTTTATCCGGTCCACCAAATAAACCAGACCATGTCTGTCGTATGTCAGATTAGCTATGGTTTAAAATAAAACTGAACGGGTTCGACTGAATACTGGTATTTACAAAATAAAATATCCCTAGTCACAATAAGTTTTTTTTTAAATAGTAATAATTATGTATTGTGTAATAAATAGGTATGTACTCGAGGAAAGTAAAAGGTTTCGTGAGATTTAAGTATGAACAACTAAATGTAATAAAAAAAGATTGATACTAAAGACACGGCATTTTATTTAGTTTTTCAAAAGAAAAACCCATCGTAAAACAAAACAACATATTTTTCGTTTTCCATTTTCCGCCTCTTGACTGAATTTGATGATAACGTCTGTTGCCACAGAGGAGATAGACGACCTTGCTGGCGCAGCTGAACAGGAGAATGAAGACGGTGGCGATAATAGATAATACTTTTTTCTTCTTTCTTTAACCCTTTTACTAAAGTATCCTGCAGGTGACGTTGTTACTAAACATTCGTAAAAAAAACGACATGGAAATAAAACAGATTAAATTGAAGAATCATAAACTTTGATTATTTTAAAAGTTATAGTTAACTTCTTTGGGCTTAAGAGATCAGAAGATAATGAAAATAGTACATATTTTTTTCTCTACACAGATGAAACACATATTTATGTTGTGCGCCCTACATGCATGCATGCTCTTGTGCATTTCATGCAAGTTTGTCGTAATTTTTAGAGGCACATATTGCTTGCTATAACATCAATACCCAGATGACAGCCGACCACAGTAACAATGCGTGGAAAAAACAAACAAATAATTATACAAGTTTGGGGAAAATATGCGTCAAAACCCTGGAAAACGGCCATTCCACATATTGCTATGACACTATATGAAACCCAGTCACAGCTTGGTTTTTCAAGGACCGTCACCGTCATTACGACGTAATTACGTCTGATACAGCATAAAATGATAATAGACCTAAAAGCAAAATAAACCATAAATAAGTACTTACACAATATAAGTTCTAAATCTATATACAGATAGAGTTTATTAGTTAAGTAACAAGTAATACCTAATTAAGGTAACGCTAGTCAATCATTCTTCTATACAAAAGTATTATGGTGATTACTAGTCTGTTTGACGGTGTAAGTTCAAAACTAAAAATTACATAAATTTTTCTTGTCATTATCTAGCCCTTTACGGAAGCAGCATTGGAAAAATAATATTGGTTTGGAAGTTATGAGCGTCGGAACTTTCATATTTCAACACTAATTTAACTCATCTTAGGGCGTATATAAATAACTTATGTAGTATGAAAATGGAAAAATAGAGACCGTACAGGGATAGATAATTTATTCAAAAGTTCAATTATTTTTATTTCGAGGTTTTTAAGTTTTCTCGTGTGACAATCTGACAATGAGAACGCGCGCGACACTCTGCCGATAACAGAACCGACAAAGTTTAATAATTTAGCGAACTTGTGGAGATAACTGAGGGAATTATTTCAAGCATTTTATTTGTTTCGATGGGCGTTTGTTTACCTTTCCTCGATGCCTACCTACAACTATGTCTACATGTCTACTGGTTCAGAGTTCGTGGCACTTTCTATTTTATTCACTACCTACTAGACACCCGCCCGTTTTTACGACTTGACAATTTCATCGAGATTTCATTGTTTGAAGTAAGTTTTTTATTGTTAGTTTAATATTATTGTATTACTAGCTTTTGCACGCGGCTTCGCCTCGTGAACGTCCAAAATTCAAATTCAAATTCAAAATCATTTATTTGCTAATATGGGTAATTACATAAAGTTGTTAAAAAAAATAGAGCATAGGTCAACCATATTACGCCTCGAGGCATGCAAACTCAAGCTTTTACTTTAGGGACACAACAATTACTTTCAACAATAATTTAAAATTATCCCACGGGAACGCACTATCGCGATAAAAATTATTCTATGTCCAAAACCAAGACAGGTAATTCCGTTCAGCCGTTTTAGCGTGATCGCGTAACAAACAAACCAATGAAAAAATAAACTCACTTTCCCATTTATAATAATAGTTAGGAAGTTAGCTGATACACATAAACCTTCCGGAATAAATTCTCTAAATGTTTTGAAGAGCAACGCGGTCACCCAGCCACACACGAAAAGCGACGTTATTTTTAAATATGTCGATCAATCTGCATAGCCTTTTCCCAACTATGTTGGGGTCGGCTTCCAGGCTAACCGGATGCAGCTGAATACTAGTATTTTACATGGAGCGACTGCCTATCTGACCTCCACAACCCAGTAACCAGGTAATACGATACCCGTTGGTAAGACTGGTTGTCAGACTTTTGGGCTTCTGACGACTCGTAACGACTGTCTGTAAGATCCACGAATGACAACCGGGACCAACGGCTTAACGTGCTTTCCGAGGCACGGAGGGGTCTCGTTATGTAAAGATGGTCACCCATCCACGGACCAACCCCAGCAAACGTAGCTTAACCTGATGGATCGACCCGTGCGGCTGTTATTAATTAGCCACAAGCTACTTTTATTTTTTATTTTTTTTAATATGTATAAGTATACATGGCCAAATAATTTAGCACATCGAGTTTTACAATAAAACATAGGACGTATGACGCTCTACGTTGACTGTCACACAGGACATCACATGAGTGACGCATTACAATAAGAGTTGGTTACATCATGTCACATACCGATATCGACCCTTATCGGCCAATATCGTTTCTGTCCGACCTGACGATATGTCGGTGTCGTTACCGTCGCGTGAAAACG
Source organism: Eupsilia transversa (assembly GCA_914767815.1). Lineage (NCBI taxonomy): Eukaryota > Metazoa > Arthropoda > Insecta > Lepidoptera > Noctuidae > Eupsilia > Eupsilia transversa. The sequence continues at coordinate 10,397,300 of OU611897.1, read as the reverse complement.
GCCAATATTAGGAGGCAAATAACTTTTTTACACCTTGAAGTATTTAACATATACATACACAAACAAAAACTCCTCTCAATAAAAACAAGAATATTGTCGCCATCTTAAAAAAAAACACCGACATATATTTTATAATCAAAGGAGTTAAGCGGCAGTTAATCGCTTTGATGTCGCCGCTTGCGTGTGATTGGCTGACCGGCACTGTGGTCGCTTGCACCTGTCATTTAATCGAGACATATTGCCAGGAAGGATAGCCAATAAAGGTTTTGTGGATCGCTATAAAATCATGGAAATATTAATATTGTTCAATGGGATTTGAGCTAAAATTGAAACAAAGAAAACTATAATCTTTTTGCTATCTTAAAGGCAGTTTCCTTAAAAGGGAACATATTAATATCCTGGAATATGCTGCTGACAACAGACGACAGACTATGACAGTGCTGTGGAGGACCGACTGCTTTGATTATTTTAGTGAACTAGCTCTTGCCCGCGGCTTCGCTCGCGTGGAGGTTAAAGCCCACGGGAACGTACTACCAGAGTAAAAATTATCAAGTATCCGTTCAAATGTTAAGGCGTGAAAAGGTAACAGACACACAGGGTTACTTTCACATTTATAATCTGTATATGTGTTAGTCTCGCAAAACTCGAAAATGGCTTAACCGATTTGTTTTTTTTTGTGTTATGATCGCGTCAATACTGTTCAGAAAAAAATGAAAATAAGGAAAAGCCCGAAGAAACAGTCGAAAAAACAATCACGTGGAAGTTGAATCATCTACTATTAATTATAATATATAATAATATGGAAGTATGGCTTAAAAAACATATGCGAGGCTCCACGAGACATCCATGAGACATCTTTTTCATAATATTTGTACCTTTATGAGAGAACAAACGAGCTTTTGTAAGTGCACAGCAAACCTTTACATGGATTCGACACGAACGGGGAGAAATCAGTCGCAGGACGAATGCATGAGACCAAGGGAACAGAGAGTGCACCTAGGTTTTCGCAGACGCTTGTGCAATAATATCTCCTGCGTACTTAATCTAGTCGTTGATGAGATTGACTACCATGACCGAAATTCGGTGGGGAGGATATTGTTAATGCATCGGTCGCTAAAATTGTTCGGTTATTACACAATACCACAACAACAACATACAAACGACATATTTTTTTCATTCTGTATTTCTCCATCGAATTAAAAGTTATCAACAGGTTACTATCCATCTATTCATCCCGTGTGTCCCTGCAGGTTACTGCAGTGTTAATGGGGGCGATCAAGAGGAGATCTTCCCACATACTCCACTAAGCACGCTTGAGCCTGTACATCGAGAGGTATGCATATGTACAGTCGGGGAAGGTAATGGTTTAGCAAAACCTGCTAAACAATTTTCTCCTTATTTTCTTGTCATAGACGGGCACTCTAAAATAGGGTTGAGCTACACGCTGACTGATGCATGCATGCCCTGTCGGGACAGCTCAACTCAAAGATGCAATGGATCTTTCTTCAAAAGACCCTTGAATAATCGCCGACTATTAAATAATAAGAAAGAAACATACATTGGTTTTATTGCTCTTATTTTCCTGGTTTTGTTTGTTTTCCTGTATGAACGACGTCATAGTCTAGAAGTCTTTATTTTACCTAACAACATCTAACCCAGGTCAAGGTCTATCCCTTTCATACAAATCCGTTCAGCCGTTAAGAGCCCACGCACCCTCAGGTTTTTATCTCGCTTGCACCATACTACTCGCGGACTGAGTGCGAGGGAGACGGAGGCGGCAAGAAATCGGCAAAAGTTAAGTATAATGGTAATTTCAAAAAAAACAGTCGCTGCTTTATAGTTACTTCAGTTAGTGTGCCAAGTTTCATGATCTAATTTGAAGTATTTTTTTAATAGCAGCGGTTTATTGTTCGGGTTGGAGGTAACTTTGTTTTTTTTTTATCGAGAATTTTTTATGAAATCGTGTTTTCGGCTAACATAGTCCCTAACATTAATCCTCAACTTTAACATATATTTATTTCAAAATTAATGCTGCAGTAGTTTCGACATAACGGCGAATCTGGCTAAGCAATTTGACGACATATTATAGGCCCAGACTTACTTTTGCATTTATAAAATAAGGTTCTGCTCGCGACACTTCGCCTGGGTGGACTTTAGAATTGGGTTCAGAGAGGAATGATAATATTTATTCACATAACTATGTATTTTTTTTTACAAGTAGTGTGCTTAATCTTAACTTAAAGAACACAAAAGCATTATTAGCATTTGGGGCTGAACTAGGTATAAACTGTATTTCAGCCCTCAACGCCGATCTCCGGAATTACAAATTAAGTATTTTTATTATCATATTGCAAGGATCCCATGTTGTATCACGTATCTTATTCAACTTATAAAAGAAAAATTTGAAAAATAAATTTAAAAAAACTTACAAAAGTAACATTATGTTTGTGTGTGATGGAGGTGGCGTGAATGAGTGTGTGTAAGAAAAAGTATTTCATCTGTGGGTATAATTTTCTATATATATATATATATATTTAAGTAAATGTATGTTTTAAAATTGGGAAACTTTACATTAGAATTAAATACAAAACAACAAAATAAAAGTGAATCAAATCACAACGTAAACCACAGAATCAAAATTTATAGAATAAAACGAAACGATAAAACAATACTAATTAAAATTAAAATGCTATGTGGTATTTCATTCATTTGGATGAATAGCATATTGACGCAGATAGTGTGTAATTTTGATGTTGTTTTTTTATGTATTCAAAATAAACCTAACGTGAATTCATGCAAGCCTAGTACTTTTTGTTGGGTTATGCTGCTCAAAATACCGTCTTGCATGCAACGTACTACCGGGATAAAAATAGCCTATGAATGTGTTAATCCACATTATAAACTATCTGTCTGCCAAATTTCATCCAAATCCGTTCAGCCGTTTTTGCCTGATTTAGTAACAAACATCACACGCATCACACGCACATCTTTGCGCCATGTTTACCGCACATAAACCAAAAACAAAAAAAACAAAAGCAAGATTTTTTATATCCTTTTAACCTAAGAAATGCTGTGTTTCCCATACAAACTTTCATCCCCTGTAACACCACCTTTTTTAGTTTTTGGGAAATGCCTGTATCACCCCCTGCAGGATTATTTTTAAGACAAAAAGCCTATCTCCTTTCCCAGGATGCCATCTATCTCCTTGCCAAATTTTATCGAAATCCGTTAAGCGGTTTAGGCGTGAAAAGGTAACAGACAGACAGACAGACAGAGTAACTTTCGAATTTATAATTTTAAGTATGGATAATTAACCAATTAGAAAACTTTGTGGTTTTCCTCTTACATCCGATCAAAACAACAAAAACATGGGACATTGTAATGATTCAGTTATAATTAAAACTAATACGTTTAAAGATGTGCTCAAGTTGGTAGTTAAATAAACATTACGAATATTGAAGCAGTCAAATACAAACAAACGTTTTGTCTCAAGTAATTATTGTCAAGATGAATTCGTTAATATTTTGTGCTGTTCTTAGTTTATCTTCAAGTCTGGCATTTAAAGTGACTTTCCACCCAATAAATCTTGAAAATAATACGTGTAAGTATCGTTGCCATTTTAACCCTTAACCGCAGACGTACGAATGACATTCGTCGCTGAAATCATTATTCGTTCATTACTTAATTTTGCACGGGAACACGTTCACGCTAATTTAGGTAGTTTCCAAGCTGCCTGAGACGCGTGCGTGGCGGTGTAGAGCAGACGCGTCTCAACCTGGTAAGTTCGAGAGCCTAACGTATGAATGACAAATTATGTACGTATGGTCAGTGTTAATGTAATTTTTTCGAGGTTGTATTTCTTTTTATCGTTGCTATCCTTTTCGGTCCGAATCTTCAATCTTCGGCGATCCTGTGCTTCCTCCTTCCAGCTTAGGCAGCATCTATTCAGTTTGTCCCGTGCCATCTCGTGGACGTGGCCAGCTGCGACCCCGCCTCTCTGTCTCGGGGCCCCAGTTCTGTGCTATTTGTGCTCACAGTTGAACTTTAAAATAGACTTTGAAAGGGGTGTGAACAATCACTTTGATTGTTTGGTCCGATAGGGTGTGCAAAACGAAATTCTCAACGTTATAAATTCTTACTTACATATATAATAGGTTCCTATGTGTAGATTTTAAATGGTGTGAAATATTTCGGGCTAGGTACCAGTTCAGTTAGGTGTACCTCAAGGCTCAATACTGGGTCCATTTTTGTTTTTAGTGTATATCAATGACTTACCATTCTATTTATAGTTCTATATACTGTTTGCAGATGACACCTCTCTTATTTTTAAAGTAGACAAGAATAGACAAGTACACCTCAACAATTGATCATAAGTAATTATTATTCTTGCCAGACCAACCAGCAGCAAGTTCGTCAGGCTCCCTTACTCATAGATTTCAGTGCTTGCGGTAGCGTCGGGGGTCGGGTTGCCTCCTTCCCTCAAATCTGGCGAGGGGGGTAATGGCTGATCTTTGTGGTATGCTCGTGAGCGGGAGCTGCTTGTGGTGACTGGTCTTATTCCTGATCATGGTTTTGTTACTGTTATTAGTAATACTATTAATTTTATTTACTTCGATGGTCCTAGTTTGTAATTTTTTACTTCCATTTACAGCTATATGTAAGCGGGCACGCCCTTTATGCCTGGACGCTTTTATTTAGATAGTTCTGTTTACTTTTATTTTTTCTTGAGTAGGTATAGTTTTCGATGTTTTTGGTTGGTAAGCCGCACGGGTCGATCGATCAGGTTAAGCTGCGCTTGCCAGGGTTGGTCCGTGGATGTGTGACCATCTTTACATACCGAGACTCCTCCGTGCTTCGGAAAGCACGTTAAGCCGTTGGTCCCGGCTGTCATTCGTGGATCTTTGACAGTTGTTACGAGTCGTCAGAAGCCCGAAAGTCTGACAACCAGTCTTACCAAGGGGTATCGTATTACCCAGTTACTAGGTCGTGGAGGTCAGTCAGGCAGTCGCTCCATGTAAAATACTGGTATTCAGCTGCATCCGGTTAGACTGGAAGCCGACCCCAACATGATTGGGAAAAGGCTAGGCAGAAGGAATTTAATGTATGTTATGTGTTGCGTAATGTAAATGATTGTACAGAATCGTACTATTGTATAGAATCAACTTACTGAACAAACGGAGTTTGTTGCGCCACTTCTTCTTCCCAGCTAAAGCACTAGGAAGTGGTGAAGGATGGGCGTGTTGGAGGACTGTCTTATGTAATTTTGACGATCGAAAAGAGCTGATTCTCAGCCTAGTTTGATTAAATGACTTTTTCACCTCACAAGCTCGGAAAGATTCTGTTTGTCATTCGAAATCTGAGTGCAAAAGTCCATTTTATCCGCTAGCGTGGAAAGAGTTTTTAAAATTCGAACCTTTCTATTCAATAATTTTCCATACTGGGTCTACTGAAAATGCATAAATACTTATTTCATGTCAACGCGCCAGCGTCATTTTTAGAATAATCGCACTGGCCAGTAAGACGACTGCATGATATGTTTTTCTTGCACCTAGCATTGTCCTCGCTGTATATGAGGTGAAAAGTTGTGTGGTTCGCTCGGCAGCAAAGTTATTCTGCGTCTATTACCTTTGAAACCTTCGCAACGCTCAGTATTCTATATTTGAACCATTCGCTTCGCTCATGGTTCTATCCTAGAATCCTTCGCTTGCTCAGGTTTCAATACAAGTACTCGCGCCAAAAAACATTGCAGCCTTGCATAACAAATAACTATTGATTTGATTTGATATTAACTAAATTATGATATACCTAGATTTAATAAACTAGAAGAAATCTTTTTTTTCAGATGTCGGTGATGCACCACTACTATCCTGTACTCGACATGAGTTTATATATCACAGAGGTGATGCATTTACATTGCTTATAAATATAACGACAAATTCATACGTTACGATTTCCAGAGCACGTGCCGTTGTAAAATATTCAGGTACCTAAGCTTGTTAAAAAGAGAGTCTTAATAAACATTACCTATTGTAGAAACAATTCAAATTAAAAACAAATATTTTTATTTTCTTAGGTGTAATGGATTCTATCCAGACATTTTGGTCAGAAGATAAAAGGACTAGGTGTTTTACTGTGCTGAACTTTAAACCGAAATCGGATAAATTATCAATTGACGTGGAACTATCATCGAATAATACGTGTGTACGACAAACAATTTTGGAAGGGAGAGAGGTGCCAAGAACATTGCAGGAAGGGACGAATATCACGGCAGTTACAAGTAAACATGATAAAACAAAGACAAAAAATATTGATGACATTTTACGGGCTAGCGACCATAGATGATAGTGTACCCAGTTATTTGAAATATTAGTTTAAAAAATTAGTTTCTTTTTGTGTAAAGTTCACAAACGTAGTTGTGTATCGATGTCTCAACAGGAAAAATTAAGAAAATATATTTTCTCAAGTCTTATTTCAAGTAACTAAACTACAAGTAGCCGTTATCGACCCAAAATAAAATAATTTAAGTATTAATGTTTTTATTTTTTGTGCTTAGATATCGATATACATAACATCTGCGGAGTTTTGTTAGCTATTTTAATTTGACCCGGTAGAGACAGCCTATTTGCCTTGCCACGCCGTTGCACACCGTCGCTCGCCATGCTGGCCGAGTGAAGGTGAGTGCCATCGTGTATAGGCTTTATTTTCTTCGGTAGAATAAAACAAAAACAATCATGGATTCTGATAATATAAAGCTGGCAGTACATGTTAGCGAAGCCTTAGACAATGCGAGTGTAGGCAAGTGGATAAAAGGCAAGTGCTACCGCCTAGATATTGGTACAGCTGGCCAACACCAACTGGCAACGCAGAATTTCACACGAAACGATATAACCATAATTATAGATATACTCGGTGTATAAAGGCGAGGAAAGGCAGGTGGTCTGTACTCGCTCGCCATATCTTGATAGGCTATGGTATATTTGAGTCCAAGTAACAAATTGATTTATATATAATATTATATTATTATATATAGGTAGGTAAATGTAGAAGGAAAACTATTTTTTCTTTCAGATCACTTTCAAATAAATGATATTTGTATAAAGAACAACCGTTGTGCGGTTCTGGTGTACCCGAACGAAGAATGTGAAGGTAAATGTTTTGACACTGTTTACTGTAGGTATATGTATTACTTTACGTAACTTGGGGTCGGTGCAACACGTTCTTGCCATACTTTCCATACCTACATAATAATATTATAAAATATTTGTGTAATCCGTTATTTTAGCGAAAATCACATCCTCTATTTTTGTTCCCAGTAACACTTTTGCAGATTTTTGTATAACTGACAAGTCATCGAAAAACGTACGCTCTCATTTTGCTCGAACAGACTTATCTTCAAAAATCAATTTATCGATTTTTTTTTTCATCGTTTTATTAGCCGATCGATGGAACGCTTCATCGAAGATATTTCTTAATTCTTTCCCAAAATCCATAATTCTCTTTAAAATACAATGTCTGAATATTATGTTTTAAACGGCGCGACAGTATGTTTCGTCGATTGCTTATAAAACATCTCTTCCTGTCTCAGAAGGAAACCTCACGCCTCTGCCGTGCGAAAATGACCATTACGTACAGGTTGTGGCACCAGCAGACGATCAGCGGTCGAAAACTGCAAATGAAACCAAGAGTAACCCGGAAACTTCAAGAGCAAAAGACGATTCAAAAGAGGGTTCGTTTTTTACATAATATAAACCCTACATAAGTCCTAAACTAAGGCACTGACCGTGCCCGTATGCATCATTAAAATTCATTGAACAGCTTCTGTTGATCAACAAACATAATCACAAACTTACAAACATCCGGCCTCTCAGACGCTTCATTTTGTTTTGATACCGACGAAATTATACAGGAATAGCGGTCATCTGCTTTTTTCATAAAATTTTTGGATAATTCTGTAAGCGAGTGAAAGATGCTGCGTGCCGAATTCCAACATCATTGGATCGGTTAATTAGTGAATTTAGTTTTTACTTTTAAGACTTAACACATTTTGCATTCAGACGTTTCATTTCAAGTGAAAGAAACGCACAAATGAACAAAAAGTGAATCGTCTGATATCAGTTTTATAAAGGTAAGAAGGGTTACAGTTTGAAACTTCAGAATAAAATACAAATTATGATATATTTCAGGCGCAGAAAATAGTTATTTTATTATCATGATAGTTACATCAATAACATCTGCAGTTGCGTTGATCTTGCTACTTGTAATAGCAATTAGAAAAAACTGCTGGATCCACAGTCCACCAAGCATACTACACGTCACTTTACCAAGAAATGAAGTAAGTTTACGTAATATTCCCTTAATATTAACAAAACAGACTTACAACGCCACAACTCCACAAGGTTCTTTCGGCTCATGGCAAAAATCAGAACTAACACTGTCATCTTGATTTTTTCAAAAAAAAAAAAAACAAATTGCTCGAATAGTTTAAGATTAATACATTTAAATTAAACTAAATCACAACAGAAATAGAGTTCAAAATTCCGTACAAGAAATTATTCCTTGTGGTGCTTGTTGGAGTATGTTCTTCTGTATTTTCGCTGACAATTCGACAGCAAAGAACAAGCTCTGTCTGTGCTGTTTTTTACCTTAGAATGTTTACAGATTGAGCAGATATAGAGACTAGCGACCTGGCGGTATTTACGGCATGACAAAACATGGAGTTTTCATTATTATATGAATGTTTAGTATAAATGTGTCATAGGTACACATAAACCTTCCGGAATAAATTCTCTAAATGATGGTGAAAACTGCATGGCCCGTCCCCCAATATCACACTTTATGTGACTTTATACAGACCCCTTCGTCCTCCATAACGTGTGACGTAATTTAAGGATGGCCCATGTGGACAGTCACGTTTCAGTTCATGCGTTGTACTTAGTTATTTTTCCATTGACTAAATGCAAATTATACAAAAAAAATATATTATATCTTATCGATGTTTTCAGGACCCGTTTTATGAAAACGTGCACTTACGAGCAGGATGCCCGGAAGTAATCAAAGAGTTGGAACAACGTGCGTGTTAGAATATTGTTATTGTCAAAACCGTTATATTATAAATTTATAATAATTGTAAACTTAATCAGTTATTATACATTTCATAATTCATGTATTTTTAAGCTAAACTGTGATTTTATTAGCCGTTATTGATACATTTTCATTTAAATAGTTTATCCGTTTGAGTAGTGGGGATTCTTGTATAAAACACGTTATCTCGCCTGAGCGACGGCACTTGTTGGGTATCAATCACAGACTACTTAGGGATACTACGTATGTATCAATCGTAGAGTACAAACATCACCTTGTACTAGTATTTGAATAAACTATAGATAAGTGTTATACTTTTTACTATGTTTCTATTGTAATATGTAACCTAATGAGGTTATTTTAGATATTATCTAAGAATAAACTAAATGGTATAACTAAAATTTGTAGCATTAAATAACCTCTTTAATCTGTAAAAAAATTAAACAGTAAACTTTTACTTGACACAAATACGATTAAATAATAATACCCATTATCCTAAGACCCGTGCATGACACGACACGGGATGCCTAGGCATACCGCAGGTTTGTTTTTGTACCTACGATGATTATCGTTGATATTTTGGATCAGCGCAGTATTTTTTTTACTTACAAAAATAAATGAATAAATACCTAGTTTTTTTTTATATCGACATATGTTATGCCAGAGAGATCGCCATTCCAGGGACAAAGCTTAAATGTGTCATATGCCTCTTAGTATAGCTAACGCAGACTGGGGCGGGCCGTGCCGCAACGCAACGCATTGCAAAAATCCTCCTTCATGACTTTCATACATTTTCTATGAACCAACACACACTACAGGGGCACCGAACCGCACTTTTTTGTATGAAAATGCGTTGCGCTGCGGCACGTTGCGGTTGTTGGCTTGGCTTTACCCTCCAAATCCAAGCAATGCTGTGTTCCCATTGCTGCTTGGCGGCAGAAACACAGGGTATAGGTAGTCGAGTATTTTGAAGATCGTTTGCATTCTAATCTAACTCTTAATCACAGACCAACGACTTAACGTGCTTCCCGAGGCATGGAGGAGTCTCGGTATGTAATGGATGGTCACCCATCCACAAACCCACAAACTTAATCTTTGATCAACCCGTGCGACTGTTATCATTTAACCACGAGTGCCGTGCCCCGTGCTAATTGTTTTAGTAACATAATTAAGGTAAGTTTGTGTTAACGGCTGTGTTCGACTTTTGTTGTCAACCATACCTACCCTGACATAAAACAGCATACTTTTATATCACAAACGGATTTGCAGACCAAATTGAAAAAAGTAACGTCGGCAGAACATAATTAGGGATCTCTATAGATATGCCTACCTGAGTTTTAACTTTTGGAAGCATATTTTTTATTAATGTCATTTTTTATATTCATATTTTTTTCTTTTTGAAGTAGGATACTGCTTTGTAAAATTACCCTTCTCCGTTATTTTTTGTGACGCTATATAAAAATGATATCGTTATTATGAGAGGGAAGTTTTTCAAAGCCAGAGGATAGGATGGTCACAGAGTTTTAATTATGTCAAAACTTTGTCACTTTTATGTACCATCGTTAACGGTTACCATCAATATAAATCGCCCGTAAACACCAATAGACATCTATAAACTTAGTCAAAACATAACATCACGCCGGCATTGCCCAAAGTGATAGGCTGAAATGTATTACATCTACATTTCGGCAGTTATACCTATAAGTTTTAATACCTTTAAGTAATAGGGGGCTTTTTTAAATAAAAAACCTAATAATCAGACTTGGGGTTCAAACTCCAACTACCAAAATCGGTATAAATCTCTTTTTCTAAAGAGCGTACATTTATACCAGAGATAAAGCTTCTGCTATATCTCTGTTCCGTTCCTTTACTCTGTGGTTCGGTATCTACCTTCGCTGGAAGACGTTCGGCTCGGCTCGGCATAATCGAACTAAGTCGAGCGACTTTTCCTGAACGTATATCTATGTAGTAACCGAAAAGCACCCCTTAACTCAACATTATAACAGTACACACAGTACTATTAAATTAACGACGTTTGATCAATTAAGCAAAACGCACATTATACTAATCAAATATTTGTGTTGGGGATTGAGGGTAGGTTTGTTTGCCTACCTACCTATGTGTCGACTGGGCAACATTCAGGATGGGGTGGCTGATAACACATCTGGTTAATGATAAGATTATGTACAGTCGACCGCTCATCAGTGGTAACACTTTGACCTTGATCTGGCCTGGCGTAGTACGGAGTTTCAAAAGAATAAGACGCTAGCTTATACTGGTACTGTTGCCACAGATGTGCGGTTGACTGTACCTAGTAAGTATGAGGTTTAAGAGCGTGCATTCTAAAACTTGGCAACGTCGCAAATAGCTGTCAAATATTTACCTGTTTTTTTTTAAATATTACTGTAAGTACGAACCTATGAAATAGCGCTAACTAGTAACCTAAAATATTAATAATGAATTGCAATTATAACACTGAATTTGATGTTGTAACCGTTTAAGTTTAACAGGGTATTTGGAAAGTTTCCACTTTGTTTACATCTTAAACGAAATATTCGGTGTTACGATAATTATTGCACTTCATAGTCAATATTTCAGTTCACTAGTTAGCGATATTTCATATTTCCATACAGTAATATTTCAAAATTAATTAAAACGGCGATATAAATAATATAAATAAGTCAGAGTCCTGTGTAATTTTAATTACATTTAATTATAGATCGAAATGGGTACTTCAGTAATTCTTTATGCTACATAATTTTATTTTCTATTCAAAAACAACAATTAGTTTTAAATAACGAAACGAGTCAGGGAATTATTTCTTTCCAAATATACTTCCACGACTTCACGTCTCCAATAACTTATAAGTAATACCAATAGAATACACAGTAATGTAAGCGAAACCATGGGCACAGCTGGAGCAAAATAAAAGGCAGTTGTTGCCCATATAAAAAGAGAAAAGAAAAGTGGGCAAAAAAAATAGCTGCTGAGGTATTATTGTCAACAGATTTAGACGTCCTTTTAATCCTGAAAGTAGGCCAAATTAATCTGTACAGCTCCAAAAGACCTTTTTAATTCATTCTCCTTATTTATCCCTCCTTCAATTACGCCAACCATCCCTTTTTGACAAAAAAACTAAAATTTTCTTTCCATCTGCTAAATCAACAAGTTACGAAGCAAAAGTAAAACAATAGGACCCCGACTCCGCCCGTTCTCGTCAACACCAAATTTCTAAGCGAAAGGGAGGATTCTTGAGGGTATTTGCACAAAAATAGCACTGAAAATAATTTCACTTATTGTTTCAGAGGAGGTAGTATTTGGGCAAAGAGTAGGTGGAGGGATGAGGGTTGGTGAGGGAGGATTTGTGCCTAATTTTGTAGGAGCTCTGGAAGGACTGAAGTAGTTATAAACAGGTACCGAAACGGGTATGATCAATACGGCAATTTTTTCGGTAACAACATTGTTACCTTAAATTGAATACAACCAGTATTAATACCGGTTACCGGAATAAAAATTACCTCTATCTGACACATGCCGTTCGCATTAGTCAAAGGGCACGCATCGCCTGTGTGTGTAAACGGTATTAAAACGGTAACCTAAAAAGGTGACATATATTTCTTCTTCGTTACCCAGATAGCCTGACCTTAGTCATAGAAGTAACCAAAATTCCTCGATACCGGTACCGCAATTTATATAGGTTTTCGGTCCCTGGTTATAAAGACTAGATTGTACTCGCAGATTTAAATCACCACTCCCTGGTGCCTCCTCCTCCACCACCTGGAAAGGACTCCCTGTATGTCCCCTACGTGTGCAATCTACGGATCTCTGGCGACATGTCATGATTTCAGTGCTAAATCTAAGTTAAAAATTAACATGTTATATATAATACACATAAATCTTCCGGAATACATTCTCTATGGTTATAACACTAAACCTAATTTAGAAGAACTAAGCGGTCACACAAACAGACACGAAAGAGACTTTGTTTTATGCTATGTATTGAAGCTTATGCTGTGTAAACGTCTAAAGACACTGTTTTATGCTATGTAAGCAAGCACCCGTGGTTTCACTCTCGTGGTCTATCACGGGGGCCGTAATTATTGTATTTTACCGGAAACAGTACCAGGCTACCAAGACTCAATAGTAATATAAGCTCCTAGGTTAGGCTATCTTTTGAATAGCAGCCATAGCAGTGGTGGTGCAGTGTAACGGCTCCAACTTATGAGTTGTAGGTCGTGGGTACGAAACCGGGCAGATGTTTTACGTTGTGTAAATAATTTCAACACCACTGCTCTCAAAACGGTGAAAGAAAATATTGTGAGGAAACAGGCGTGTCCTAGAACCAAAGAATACGAAGATTGTGACATCTACCAACCCGCACTGGGCCCGCGTGGTAGAATTACAGCCCACTCCCTCTCGAAAAGAGGAGGCCTGTGTTCCAGGAGTGGGAACATTATAGTCTGATTATTATATTTGAGTAAGTATAGATACTTATAGATATTTTAGTACCACGGATCCATGAAGCCTTTTACTCGCTGCCGTCTTCTATCCCACAGGAACTGTGCGTTTTATAGGGATTTTATAGAGCTGTCCAGGTGACATTCTGGTAGTTCAAAATTAGAATCAAATTGACACGCAAAGGAGAAGAATAGAATAGAATATTGTGTATTGTTGCTGCATGTGGTTAACAAATAAAGTTGGTCAAAATATATCTAAAACATCTCTCTAGGGTGTGCAATAATGAGAAAATAAATAACGTGAATATTCTATCATGGATAGGATACATAGAAAACTAAACTATGTACTAAAAATGTCAATATAAGGAAAGATTTAAAAAGAAAAAGAAGAAGAGTCTATCCCTTATCGATGACCCGTCTGTACAACGTTTCAAACTTATTCTTCGGCGACGGGATCTAACGAGGGGTCGGCGCAAGGGTTATTTGAACGAGATTTGCCTGATTCTACTCCGGCACACTGTTTCGTGTTTACTTTTAGACTTTTTTCCCTTTTTATAGGGGCTGCTATAGACACTAGAGATTTGTTTTAGATTAATTTGATGGGGGACATTGAGTGTTAATAGAATTAAAGTCGTAAGCGAATTTTATTTTGGGTTGTACGAGCCTATAAAACCATACACGGGGTCAGGGTTGTGGGAATAAAATTGGGGAAGCCTAACTTAGCGTTATCTGTGTTTCTCCGAACTTTTTTCAAAAAAATAACCTAATGATAAGTCTGTACTACGTCACGGAAACATTTTTGTTTGCACAAGGTTTCATTCTTTCATTACAAGGGTTTTAACTTGCGATTGGATTTGTCTCATCCATCAAGAAAAGAGCTATGACCTGCAGCAGTGTTGTTGGCGTCGGTTACGAAAGGATTGGCTCTGCGGTCACCAACCCGCTTGCCCAGCGTGGTGAATAATGCATTAAACCTCCCATGATGGAGGACAGGGTGTTGTGGCCCAGCTTGGGAGAGGCCTATGGCCAACAGTGGAGTGGACTACAATAGGCTGAATTGATGAGTGATCAGACAGGACATCAGACTTGCTTATTAATGTTTTGCCAAGAAACACAAAAGATTAAAACACTAAAAATAACAATTCATGGCAAGAATTATGACAATTCAATACATTTATGCGCCATGTTAAAGATAGTTAATTCTGCTGTACCTCAGCCACGTCGTGTACGGGTTCGCAACAAGTCAATCGTCATCCTGAGGATGCCTCGTTCAGAGGTGAAACACATGTCGATTTCTTACAGGGTTTTTTATGACTCTTTAAGAAGAGTAAAGCGGAATAGTTTACTAAATATATCTACGTCTATTGTATTTTTTTGCCATTGTAAAATTTTTGTTTACCAAGAAAAATATTTATTTGTGTAATTTTTTTCGGCACTTGCCAAATACCCACCACAACCGCTCGGGAAAATTGAACATACCTATCTACCAAAATCAAAATAAATTTTATTTCACATAAAAATACATGGGCACTTATGAAACGTCAGAAGCTAGGTGCACGGTTCCAAATGGTCGTGTCCTATGGAGAAGAGCCAGCAAGAAACTCCACGGTTACTCTTTTAAAAATAAATGGGTTTTACAATGTTTTCAAATTACAGTATGAATAGGTATGAAAGGACATTATAGGCCGGTGAACAAGTACCAGATACTTAACAAAATAGAAAATGATCTACAAAGCAACAGTCTGTTAAGCCTACAACGTTCTCACATTCACAAAATGTAAAGGATAAATAAAATAAACCTAACCTATTTAAACCAAATGACATGGTTGTCGTTACCTATACTGTTATATAAAATATAATACCTAATTAATATAGTGAACTCCAGCCTAGCCCTCGATAGTACCAGAATACACAGGGTGTGCCCATAACAACCTGTCATCCACTTTTACAATTCCCGCGCCCAAACTACCCCACATTTACAGCGTGAGTCGCCCGAAACATTGTGTTCTTCTAATTCAGACGCGGTAATTAAGTCGGCGTGCATGTCATTCATAATTATGAGGGGACATTATGCTAATCGAATTAGAACAAAATGTAGCCCGCTGTAACACTTTAATAAAGTTTGGGACACATCTGCGGGAATATCCGATGCTTTTAAACAAGACCCTTACGAAAGCGTTTTGGCAACACACTCTTTGTGTGTACTGCTAAGGAGTGGAACTCTTTGCTGTCTGTTTCCCGATCTAGAATTCCCGTTGAAGTATCGGTACCAACTCAAAGCACTTTTGAATCAAAATCGGTAAAATTGAAATCGGTAGAGCAGTGGTAAAGGGCCGCAACTTACAAGTTGTAGGTCGTGAGTTGGAACCCCAAGCAGGCACTTTACTCTGTGTCAGTTATGTCATCACCACTCTCAAAACGGTAAGGTATACTTCGTGAGTAAACCGGCATGTCCTAGAACCAAAAATTAAAAGACATGTGAGATTCGGCAACCCGCAGTGGGCCCGCGTGGTAGATTATGGCCCACTCCCTCTCACAGAGAGGAGGCTTGTGTCCCAGCAGTGGGATTATGCGGTCAGTCAGAAAGATAAAGCTTGTAGCCATTCCAAAGCGTAGTAGCTTTAGTATGGAGAAGAACGGGCAAGAAACTCCACGGACACTCTTTTAATACTTCTAGGCAATCATACCTATAATCTGTACCTTAATGCGGCAAAGCTTTCCAAGTGTGGCAAAGAATAAAGGTATATAGACCACAACCACATAACAATAATTCATACCTTGGTATTCCCCAATTAATAGCAGGTAACAGCCGGGCAGGCTGCCCGAGATGCTCCGGATGATAATTCAAGTATGGCCGCGCATGGAGGCCTTTTTTATGCAACCTGTCATGACTGTCACTCCCCAACTATGTAACTAAACATTCCATTAAAATGTCTTTTCCCAAAACAAAATAATCTAACAGCAACTAAAAGTGACAACTCCACACGTGTGCGTCCCCCCTTACTTCCGTACCCAAACGAGGACAGACAAGGGACCTCTGTCCCTGAAACGTCACGTTTTTGTGTGTTCACGCCCCTAGGGTCAATGCTTGAAGATGTAACATACATAGACGTGTTAATTTTCAACTTTGTGAAACTGTGTTTGGTACATTTTGCATAGTGTGTTGGGTGGAGTGGCTGTGGAAGCGAGGGTAGATATTTCAGCTTTATTATATTAGTTGCTAAAAGTGGACGTGGGATACAAGCCTCTAGGACGAACCCCTGGCCAGATACTCCCCAGTGAGCACGACCGCGCGACGTAAAGGTAACGTAAATTAGAACGAAATTTTATTCGAAACTACAACTATCCTGTAGCTTTTTGTTTTAAATTTTAAAGATACGAATAAAGTCTTAAAACTAAGTAAATTATTCATTTCAATTTTTCAATTTCAATTTTAAATAAAATAGTTTGAATTTACGTTAGTTACGACGCGCACAGAATACACTTACTTACTCTTCTTTACAGACACTTACTCTTCGATTTATCTAAATCAGTGCATTTTTTGTTTGACACTTTGTTTCATCTCTGTACCTTGCCCCTAGGCGGCTTTAGGTATTCGGAATATCAAAAACTCGATTAAAAAATGGTCGTAAAGCTTTAGAAAGAGACAGTCAAACCGGTAGGTATGAGTAACAGAGACAACGCTGTAAAAACTGTTTCTGTATCAACCTGTACGCCATACAAATATATTTCTTTTGTGCGGGAATCGAACAAGTATCCCGTAGCGAAGAAGCTACCACTAAACCATGCCCTAAGCTGTAGTTAACCCGCTAAAACTGACACCGCACCAAAAGGGTAACTATTTACATAATAATCATTTTGAACCCAATAGCGAGAACATCTCGAATGCCATTAGCTAACGACCCAGAAATTATGATAATCATCATAATTACAGCGTGTCGCAAGCCGGCTCCATGCAAATACCTACTAGGTGGCTCTGGTGGTTATTTATGTGTTCGTATTTAGGGCTAAAGGGTGAATTACCGTAAAAAAAGGAAGGATAGGAACAATAAATGGTCTAAAGCTGTACGGATCGGCAAATCAGAGATGGATCGAAAAGAAGTAGAGGATGACCACGTAAACGCTGGCATTATGACATAGTTGAGACAGCTGGTGCCCTGTGGGTTAGAGACAGACGAGACCGTGACAGACAGAAACCCGCGGGGCAGCATGTGGCGAGCTGTTGGGCAGTAGCAGTTATCAAACATAAATTACCTACTATCTATACATTTGCCTTCCTTTTCGGATTATTATCACAACTGGTGAGAACTTCGTGACGCATACACTTCATTAATTCATTCAAACGACACCATACCAAGAATTAGTAATTTTCAATATATCCGTGCAGCTCTAAAGGATACTGCCGCTCTGATCATCAGTGCACTCGCCATGTCAGAAGAGGACTATGATGATGCACGGGATTGGGAGCTATGTGACCATTATAAATAACAAATACCTTCTAGTTTATTATACTTATTGATATATAGCGGTCCTGACAGACGTGGTCCTGCCTCAATTGTGAATCTAAACCATCTACTCAAACACATACAAAAAAAAAACATCAAAATCGGTCTAGCCGTTGAGTAGGAGTTCAGTGACATACATACGAACAGAAGAACTAGGTATATATATAATAAAGAAGATAGTATTCTTTAATATTGGGAATATAGGTAATGATGGAATCCTTACCTTACCTTACCTTACCTACAGCTCAGCATAATTGAGAATCAATCGAAACTTGAGAGCTTTACACAATTAAAGTACCTATAGATACAAGTTTGGAAGCATTTGTTATACTCTTAGTTTCAAGTCAAATAGGTTCCGTAACACGCCGGAAATGGGAAACTTACGGAAAAAGAATAAGATGCCTTGGCCACAATAGTTGATATTTTCATAAATTCTTGACAGAATTGTGCATACTTTTTACAAATTGTAGAAGCACAAAACAATAATGGAACAAAAATAAGACAGAGTTACAATATACACAATACACATAAACCGTATTTTCGTTCATTATGTAAAGGGAATCATGACATCTATCAATGTTCAAACTTTAAATATTCAAAGTGTCAAAACTTTGAATATTTAAAGTTTTGACTACGTTTTTATTTTATGTTTATAGAATAAAGATAATGGAAGGAGGAGCTCGTGGCTCAGTAAAAACAGCCGCACGGGTCGATCCATCAGGTTAAGCTGCGCTTGCCGGGGTTGGTCCGTGGATGGGTGACTATCTTACATATCGAGACTCCTCCGTGCTTCGGAAAGCACGTTAAGCCGTTGGTCCCGGCTGTCATTCGTGGATCTTTGACAGTCGTTACGAGTCGTCAGAAGCCCGAAAGTCTGATAACCAGTCTTACCAAGGGGTATCGTATTACCCAGTTACTGGTTTGTGGAGGTCAGGTAGGCAGTCGCTCCATGTAAAATACTGGTATTCAGCTGCATCCGATTAGACTGGAAGCCGACCCCAACATGATTGGGAAAAGGCTAGGCAGAAAGAATGAGTAGGTATGAAGATAATAGTTCGTTTCAGTGCTTAAGAACTGGATGCTGGATTAAAAACGCCATCTTGATTTTTTTAAATTAAAATTTGTTACAATTTCACGTTTTAAGTACCAACAACGCCCGTTTGTCAATGTCATTCAGGTGCCAGATCCTAAACTCTACATCCACAGAACCAGCTACGTGAATATTGTCAGTGATGTCTTATCTTATCGAAAAAGACTCCTATCGTAGCTGGAATTTGTGAACCAATTAATGGTTATCCCAATCGTGTCGTCACAGACCACGGTAAGGCTTTCACAAGTAGACTTTAAAGATTCGGCAATGATAAACAGTTTAGACCAGTGACCGAAAAACCTTACAAATTACGGTACCAGGTATCGAAGAATTTTGGGTAAGTACTTCGAATCTACTACTAAGGTAACCGCTATCTGGGTAACCCAAGAAAAAGAAACATGTTACCTCTTTTAGGTTACCGTTTTAATATCGGTTACGCACACAGGCTATGCGCGCACTTTGACTTAATTGTCAACGACACGTGTAAGAAAGAGGTAATTTTTTTTTCGGTAACCGGTGTTAATACTGGTTGTATTCAATTTAAAGTAACCTTTAAAAATACCTGTAAAAAATATTGGACGAAAGAAGTGGTGGCCCAGTAGTAACGGCCCCGACTTACCGAGTTGTAGGTTGTGGGTTCGAGCCCAGGCAGGCGGCTTTACTTTATGTAAATAATTTCATAACCACTGCTCATAAAACGGTGAAGGAAAACATCGTGAGGAAACCGGCATGTTCTAGAACCAAAAATTCGAAGATGTGACATCTACCAACCGGCACTAGGCCCGCGTGGTAGATTACAGCCCACTCCCTCTCGAAGAGAGACCCGTGTCCCACCAGTGGGAACATATTAGGCAGATTATGGTATAGTGGAACAGATTTTATGAAGGACATTAATATAATTAAAACAGCACGAGTTTATACAAAAAAGCGTATATTTCCAGAGTACAATAATATTCTTACAATCATAACGGCTGTAGTAATACTATAATATCATGACAAAACAATTGGTTCTTATAAACTGTCACAAATCTAGAATAATTATGTACAAAGTATAGTTATATTTTGTAGAAAATTGTTTTAACCTGACTGCGGCGGAGTTTATTTATGATTATTTCGATCATTAGAAAGGTATTTCTTTTCATTACAGTTGATTTAATTGTGATGATTGAAAATGTTTAAACTCATTACATAAAATCACGGATCACGCCTGTAATCCCCGGGTTAGGCAAGGGTGTAACTATAGTAGGTACCTACACCCACATTTCGCCAGTTATGGTTTATTCCCATGTAATAGAGGGCGAGTCTATTGCCATCAACCGGGCACAAATCCAGACTCCGGGCTGCTACTGAGAAATTCCTGATGGAAAAACCCAATAACACTGTGTCCGACCTGGGAATGCAACCTAGGACCTCATTCATGCTAAGGAGTACCTAGCGCTTGCGATCACTAACCAACGAGGCAGAAAAACTAATAATTGTACCTATTGAAAAGTCAGCGCTTACTCTGATTCCAATTTCATGTATTTATTTATATACTTATTTAAATGATTGTGACAGTTAAAAAATAATGTGAATTATTACTGATATTTACTGTGATCAGTTTTATTATAGTTTACGTGTCGTTATAAATACTAAAGAAACGCCAAAACAGAAACAGTTTGAATTTCATTCAACAATTTAACAAAAATAACCAATGATTTCTTACATAACAATTTAATGATCACAGACGAATATAGACCTTATTACTATAAATTACAGTTTATTATTATTTGTCCTAGGACATGTTAATTTGTTATTCTAAGCCAAATTCTGATTTAGATTTATTTCAAATTGTTAGAAAAAATATTATGTGATCAGCTATACGTCCAAAAAGTATGGCCTTTTAAAATGACTTCCCGAACTAACTCTTATGTAGTCGACATACGGTCTAAATTTCAATGATTTCATCATACAACGCAATATCAATATATTATACTGTCTAAAGTTAGGTAGAATGGATGCGGAAGGAGGAAAGATTTGTAGTAAATAAAATTTATTTATATTATTTATTTTTTAGTAACCAAATAACATTTTTTCTGACAATTTAAAATCAACCCAATAAGCTCACATTTCGATTCGAAACTTACATTGCGTCAAATATTAAACTTACTTAATCAATTTTATAAAATAACTTAATTAATAAGACTATCATTAGTTATGTGACTGATCCGAATCTATAGACCCGGGAATCGAACTCCGCACTTCAGTCTTACTTCTTTATTTATTGATGACGGTTGGCGTAGAAAAACAATTATCACTTCATAATTTAAGTTATACATTTAAATTCCAACGAACATTAGACTTAACTGTATGAGGATCTTTTGAGGAGTACAAGTGACACCTAGATAAAAGCGCACTGTTGGATTTTCAACGCTCGGCGCAGTGCAGAGCAATGATATTATATTAAACAGATATGTTGTGAGCGCACGCATCGTGAAGACTCAAAAACGTCCTAATTGGGACGTATTGTCTTTAGTCTGCGTCACGCATGGCGACGAGCGATACGCTTTGTTGAAGCTGCTGCGCGGAACACTTTTTCCGTTTGTATAACGTATCTGTTTATTAGAATATCATTGGTAGAGAATTGAAAATCCTGGAATAATTAATATTTTGGTGTTTGCTCGTGTTAGTGAAAACGGGCGTGAGTATACATGGCGACTTTGCCCATGTGGTTTTAAGAGAAATAAAATATTTTGCTCCTTTTTAAGCAAACTATGGCGTTTCAAACGCCCATAAGCTGTGGCTAAGCTCAGCATGGCTCCCCAGTGTGTTAGCGAGATTGTTGCTTGAGTTTTGCTTAAGATTGAAGTATTATTAAGAAGCAAGACAACAAAAAACACCTGTCTGCTTACAATGAATGGTGATTTAGGTTATATTTATACTTCTAATTGGGAGGTCCTGTTGCCAACATAGAAATGCAATGTGGAGACGAAAATACGACAGTAAAACAGTAAATTACATTTATTTGTAATTATCAAAATGCTCATAAGCACTAGTATTGCCAGTATTTTCATTTACTGTCGCATCATTGTCTCCATATTGTATTAAAACTTTTAATTGGGATGTCCTGTTGTGAACATATATATTTATTTTTATTTGTAATATCATTACAGGTACTTCATGTTCCCTCTTTCTTACACATAGCTGTAGTATATCGCTGTCTCGCACAGCTATGTTTATCTGCATAAATGGTATTATTCTAAAAGTTCTTTTCAAGGGAATAAGTCCCAAAGTACTGCATTTTTTATGACTTGATTGTAATGCGTTATTATTTATTATAAAACAACCATTTTGCGTTATACAATAAATTACAATATTATATTTTGCGTCGTTAGTTCATATAAGCCGATTAATATACAAAGTTTATTACAAAATATAGATTTAAACATTTGTAATTATTTATTTACAACATTCGAATTACTTAAATAATTTTAAATCGTGTCTTAAGTGATATAATTTGCAATTTTGATATTCAAACAGCCTCGGCACCCAAAACACTTTACATAAGAAAATACTATAAAACTACAACAAAATAAGTTTTGATTTTCTTTGTAAAATTGGAAGACAGGATACTTTCGAGTGGGTTTTAAGTAAATAATAGTGCAAGGAAAGCGATGTCGTGATACAACGGTCGCAAAATGATGTCGGTCTTGAAAATCCGTCACTTTAACCGTGACTTTACGGTGTAAAAAATGTTTTCTAGATACGCACGCCCGTCATTATGCGACCGCTTTATGACGGCATCGCTTTCTTCGGAAATCCAATTTGAAGGATAGATGACCGGTAAAGTTGTTAACAATATTCTTCCATCACCAGTTCGGTTATGAATCAGTCTGATGATTTCGGCGAGATATTTCGAGAGTTATTGCTTATCTAAAGGTATATTATCATGATTGGACGTTCATAGTCTGATATGCATTTCATTTACACATGGTTTGTATAAGACAGATCACTCAATCCGTAGTCAATTCTCATTTCAGCTGTTGTAATTGGTTGACAGAATAAACAAAACACAACTAGCCAATCAAATTACTTGACTTGAAATATGACTCGCATGAATAGAATGCTCATAGTTGCCTATGGAAATTTGTCACGCGAATTTCAAATTTCGCGGATAACTTTACAGCATCTCCCTTTAGACACCTGTCCCACCGCCGACGAGGAAGCGATAAGCTAAAACGACTTTCTCGCTTAAGACACGAACAAAAAAATCTAGATCCCGTTTAAGTAAAAAGAGACACATATATTAATAGTTGATTGCTGACTGTTCACACCGCTGGCGAGTACTCACTCGACAGTGCTCGCTTAGCGGGCAGAACATTCGCCGAGACACTCACTCTTGGTACACGAGCATACCTTGTCGCGGCCGCACACGCGCCTCTCGTGGCTCGCCACCTCGTTTTTAGTTGCTAGCTCTACTTGCTACTCGTTAGCCCGTTCTAACACGGGGTGACGGCAACTCAAGCTAGTGGTTGGCAACGGGCGTTGCCAACTGCGATGCAACTGACACTCTGACATGGCGCAACTCAAGTTGTATCAATTTTAACGATATGTGACATACGATAACGCGCCAATTTTATGAAAAATTGCGTTGGCAACAACCGAGCGACATGCGCCGGCCGCGCGTGACTGGTTGCGTCGCCGTTGAGAACTAGTTTTCGCCAACTTGCGTCATGCGAGAACGTAAGCGCTAACGCGATTGGTTGCGTCGGCGTTAAAAACTGGTTTTATTTTTGTCACCTCGTGTGAGAATGGCCTTAATAGTCGGCAGTGGGATAGGTGCCTTAATTAGAGATTTCGGAAATAGAAGAACAAACGTATTAATCAATAGAGACTCCATACAAACATAATAATATTTCCAGCATCACGCTTAGAGATTAATGTCGAATGACATTTTATAATATTTTTTCTTTATAAGAAAAATGATCACACAATCTTACTGTTCACATAACACAATATCGCGACCGTATCGCCCGCAGGGGACGACAGAGGTGTATAGGTCCACCCACAAGTCCCATGTAATAGGGGCTGAGCCTATTGCCAAAATTCTAATATTTTTATTTGCGTGGCCTGCATCTCACCTGATGGTAAGTAATGATCAGGCCGAAGGTGGAAGCGAGCTTCACCCGAAATCCTCAACCACAGAGGAACTGGCTATCTTACCTCTAACTGCCGGAACACAATAATGCTGTTAACATTGTTGTTATGGAGACAGAGTTAGAAAAGATGGCAGTAGCTAGCCAGGCGGACTAAAAACAAGCCCTACAAACCACCCAACCGAGCAGAAATCTTGCCCCCACTGGAAATCGAACTACTAGACCACAGAGGCGGTATTACCTTTTACCAATAAGCCTTCCCTCTATAACAGGGACTAAACGGGCGAAATGTGATGTATAGTATAAACCTCTGCCTATCCAAATCAGCCGATAACGTTCCCACAGCTGGTGCACAAGCCGCCTCTCTATGAGAGAGTGGGTCGCGAGTGGGACCCACCACGCGGGCACAAGGTGACACTCAAATCATTGTTTTTTTTTTTTTGTTCTAAGATATATCTCTGCCTGCCTCCTCGAGGAATACACGATATTCTTTTTAAAATCACGTGCACTGATCAGCCATCATAATATCCAGGCTGTCTTCATCAGACATTTCATTAGCTTGCATCCCTCCATCCTCTTCTTGTGTTGTATCGCAGAGGGCCTGTTCGTGTATCCTCTCTAATTTAGCCTGCACATCGCCGAGGAGGGCCCTCTGGGAGGGCTCGGACGCCCAGCAGGACTCCATGACCTCCCAGCAGTCGTCTGTGAAGTGGGGTAAGCGTTCGGGGCGAAGACCTGGGGAGGAAGAGTTATTTTGAATAGGAATTATTTTATAATAAAATAAAAAATAGGTTTTTGGAAAAGCAAAACAACACTGATGTTACCTAAGCTAAATTTTTGGTAAATACATGATTACATACAACAAAAAACAAAAATTACTTTAACACATAGTGTAAGATTATAACATAGAATTTGTTTACTTTCCACAGAAGAAGAAACAATATAAATTGTAATAGAAAGTGGTTCTTATGAGAAAATCTTCGATCGATGAAATGAAAAATATTTAAAATACATAAATCAATACACCAACCTGTCAAAATTATAAATGTATAGAAAATTGTGTAAGTATGATTAAAAAAAATGGCTTTAATAATATTGTGGATGGTGGAACGATTAAACAGGCTGACTTTGAAAACATGCGACAAAATCTAAAGGGGTTTTCTACCCATCAATGTGAACACCCCCTTGGGTTGGGTAGGACACCCCCTTAAATTTTGTCGCATGTTTTCAAAGTCAGCCTGTATAAAAGATAATAAAAACTTACCTCTTTTAACTTTACTCCACAGTTGTTCTTTGTTCTGGAATGTTTCAAAGGCTGACGGTAGTTTTATGTTGCCGGCGCACACGTACCTGTAGACATGAGTTATAACTCAGCACTAGTAGCATAACAACCATAGAAACGGGTTTTCTAAGGGTTTTGTCGACGGAAGAATAGCAAACTGACAACATTTTGTCTATTATTCTGCCGACAAAAACCGTTTCTATTGTGGTCATACTACTAATGTGGGTGAGTGCCAGTGTTTCGATAGGGCTTGAATAACAGACACGGTACCAAAACTTCCTGGTTGGCTCATATTTCAACTAGGCTTGAGCTACATACAATGCTTCATCTTTCTGACTGACCGACCCCTTGACAATTCAAAAAGACCTGTAATTGGTTTATTTTGATATAAATGCTTAGAGTCGGAATCAATTCCAGAAGATCATCCATTTACTATGGAGGAGGAAGAACTTTCCACCTTGTTCCTCATTTACAAAAATAGAGTCAATAACCTTTTTTGCGCATGTGTCCCTATAAAAGTTGGCAAACTTTCTATACAAATAATAATTGTTTTTTTTTTCTGGACAGCTGTCGATATAACAAATCAAGTGCTTCTGAAATCTGGTGCTTATAAATGTTACTTATTGTTATAATATGTGAACACGTATTTGCTTGGCGTGTATCACCTATTTTAAACAGTTTACACTATTATAGATAAACTTTGTACATGGTGAAAGATATTTTATGTTTTTTTTCAAAACACAGGATTTACAGGTTTTGATTTTGAGGTTTCCTATATTTTTTTAAATTGCATTTTATACTAAACATAACTCATCATAAATGTAACACATTCTGTAGAATGTGTTACATTTATGATACGTACTTTTGAATTAGTTAAATGCACTGTAAAACACCTTAGGTTTATAATGTTGGGCATATACACTCAAAAAAGTAAACGAAGGAGATAGCAACTCACCAGAACAGTATCCCGAAGGCGTAGACGTCGACGGCGGCGTCGTAGTCCCCGGCCAGCAGCTCGGGCGCCATGTGCACGGGCGTGCCCACCACGGAGCCCGACATCAGCGCCTCGGCCGCGCAGAAGCCCAGGTCCGACAGCGCCGCGCGGTCCGACGCGTCCAGCAGGACGTTCTTCATCTTGATGTCGCGGTGCACCAGGCCCAGCGAGTGCAGGTAGCGGATACCTGCGCGGACGGGGCGACGCTAACATGTAGCTCACGAAAATTATACTTGGAAGAAAAAGCTCTGTTTGCAACATACTAAATGCTTTACGAAAAAACAACAGAAAGGTATATTAATATGTTGTTTCCATAGGGACTACTATGCCTGCTTTTAGGGCCAAAATAGATACAAACGATACGCCGTCGTATCATTGTTTATATTGTTGTTTTTGATACGATATCTTTAAAATTTGAAGAAAACTTGCCATAGTTGAATCGAAGCTATAGACAACACTAGACGTTTTCTCCTCTTATTGTTATGAAGAAGCCGTTTAAAGAGATGAAAAAGCAGAAAATACTATGCGTCGAACGTGCCGTGTATCGTACCACGATGCGTTGTTGTGTCGTGAATTTCGTCGTAGATTTCAACGACTCGCATCGTGACAGGACGTCGCAACGTTCTACGATGCGATGTAATATCGTGTATAAATATTTTGGCCGTGTTCTAACCAACGCGATCGTCCTGCTAGTGTCCGATCAGCGAACTCGAAAGCATGGTCGCGTCGACGGCGGGCATTTTTTGGTTTTCCTAACAAATATGTGATATGTGAACTCGACGATCGCGTATTCGTTCGAACGATCTTTTTGGTTAAGACACGGGGATACACTTTGTAGTTTTTTCTTCTTAATTCTCAGGATGGCAAGACAGTGATGTCACGATATTTATTTAATGTCAAAATATAAGGCAGCTCCTAAAACGCCCTCGCTTCAGCACTTCCTAGTGCTTTAGCTAGGAAAAAGAAGGGCTCAGTCAGTAGTATTCACAGTGTACCTTCCACGATATCCCGGGCGATCCTCATGCGCGCGGGCGCGGCGAGGCCGGCGCGCACGGCCTGGTGCAGGTCGCGCACCTTGCGCTCCGACAGCAGCAGCAGTAGTAGCACTCAGAGTAGTATTCACAGTGTACCTTCCACGATATCCCGGGCGATCCTCATGCGCGCGGGCGCGGCGAGGCCGGCGCGCACGGCCTGGTGCAGGTCGCGCACCTTGCGCTCCGACAGCAGCAGCAGTAGTAGCACTCAGAGTAGTATTCACAGTGTACCTTCCACGATATCCCGGGCGATCCTCATGCGCGCGGGCGCGGCGAGGCCGGCGCGCACGGCCTGGTGCAGGTCGCGCACCTTGCGCTCCGACAGCAGCAGCAGTAGTAGCACTCAGAGTAGTATTCACAGTGTACCTTCCACGATATCCCGGGCGATCCTCATGCGCGCGGGCGCGGCGAGGCCGGCGCGCACGGCCTGGTGCAGGTCGCGCACCTTGCGCTCCGACAGCAGCAGCAGTAGTAGCACTCAGAGTAGTATTCACAGTGTACCTTCCACGATATCCCGGGCGATCCTCATGCGCGCGGGCGCGGCGAGGCCGGCGCGCACGGCCTGGTGCAGGTCGCGCACCTTGCGCTCCGACAGCAGCAGCAGTAGTAGCACTCAGAGTAGTATTCACAGTGTACCTTCCACGATATCCCGGGCGATCCTCATGCGCGCGGGCGCGGCGAGGCCGGCGCGCACGGCCTGGTGCAGGTCGCGCACCTTGCGCTCCGACAGCAGCAGCAGTAGTAGCACTCAGAGTAGTATTCACAGTGTACCTTCCACGATATCCCGGGCGATCCTCATGCGCGCGGGCGCGGCGAGGCCGGCGCGCACGGCCTGGTGCAGGTCGCGCACCTTGCGCTCCGACAGCAGCAGCACGCACGGGCCCGCGCCGCTGTGGCGCTGCACCACCGAGCCGTGCAGGCGCACGATGCGCGGGTGCGCTGGGATACTCCTGCGGGGAACTGGCGGGTCAATGTGCTGCGCCCGGTCACAACAGATGTGGAATAGGTTATGGTCCCACTATCGGACCCAGATAAATAAATAATAATATAATAGAATGATCAAATTATGAAAATAAGATCATTTGCAATAATTAATTAAAGTTAATAAATCGCAAAACATTGAGTCAGTATTTCTAAAAGTTGGTCCTGTTTGTCAGCTGGGCAATTAATTTCAATGACAATTAACCCCACCATTAGATTATTATGGACGAGAAACTTTAACATGAACCTTGACTATAAAGAAAACGTACCTTGTATAAAAGAACTCCATGGCGAGTTCTCTATAATGCCGCTCGTCGGCCGGCAGCACAGACTTCACGGCCACAGGCGCGCGGCCGGCCCAGCCTCCCCGCACACTGTACACTACTCCGTACTGACCGCGACCTGCACAACATTATATCACATAATATATTCAAATCCTTAAATTGTTTCCAATATACGTTATGTGCATTTAAACAAATTTCAACTTTATACTCAAAATCAAAATATTTTATTTCACATAACAAGGGCACTTATGAAACGTCAGAAGGTGCACGCAAGCAAAAAATTTACTAGTGTACTTTTCAGAATGACTATTATACAGAAATAGTACAGATAACTCTATAAATTAAGTTGTAGGGCCTCACACAGAATTTTTTGGTATCTCATTATTTTTTTACGGAAACAGGGCCACTGTGTCATCGCAACATCGTCAACTAACCTCATTTGTTTTACTGGATACAGACAAAGGCGAAGTCGAAAGGGTTATTTTGGGGCTGAAAGAAGTCTGTGCGGTTGGATGGGATGGTATCTCAAATAGTGTGTTACGGAATTTCAGACATATTTTTGTTCCGCCGTTAACTCATATTTTTCAAATTTGCCTTTCTGAAGGCATTTTTCCCGACTATCTGAAAAAAGCTTTAGTCGTCCCAGTGCATAAAGCAGGTGACAAAAAAGTACCTTCAAATTACCGACCCATTTCAATACTTTCATCTACATCTAAAATACTAGAAAAAATAATTAACAATAGGTTAATGAAGTACTTAGATTCTAAAGCCATCCTTTCGGATAATCAATTTGGTTTTAGACCAAAATTATCCACAACTGATGCTGTGCAAGATATGACCGATTATATATCTCAAGAACTAAATAAAGGTAATCATTCTATTGGTATTTTTCTTGACCTAGCAAAAGCTTTTGATACCGTGTCTGTTCCTATCTTATTGAACAAGCTCGAGAAAATAGGTATTCGAGGTAAACAGCTTAAGATTTTTGCAGACTATTTAGACAACCGCTATCAATGTGTGAAGATTGGTAATTTTACTGGCTCAGAACTAAAAAATACTTCTTTTGGAGTTCCGCAAGGAAGTATATTAGGACCAACCTTTTTTCTTATTTATATAAATGACCTCTGCAGTCTCAATCTAAATTCGGGTAAAATTATATCTTATGCAGATGATACAGTACTCCTATTCTCCGCAAATACAGTACATGAAGTTTGGTTATGTGCACAGCAAGGTTTCAATATAGTTAATAGATGGTTACAACATAACTTACTGACATTAAATGCTGACAAAACTAAATACATACGCTTTTCTTTACGCAACTCAAAGACATCTGTGAACATTCCAGATATTCATGCGCATGTATGTGACACAGTTGCAAACTCTAAATGCACTTGCCCAACTATCCTTAATACGAAAACTATAAAATATCTTGGAGTAATTATTGATTCTACTCTTACATTTAAAAATCACATTGAACTATTATGCAGTAGAGTCCGTAAATTGATGTTCATATTCAAGAAAATTAGACCTTTTGCTGACTCTAAGGTTATAAAACAGGTATATTATGCTTTGTGTCAATCGATAATTACATATTGTATTACTTCATGGGGAGGAGCGGCTAAAACAGTTTTACTACCACTGGAGCGCGCGCAAAGAGCTGTTTTGAAAGTATCCCCATTCCGGCCTATCTTGTTCCCGACCCAACTTTTATATAAATCTTTCAATGTTCTGACAGTGCGGCAGTTATTCATTATGAATACTTTATTAAAACAGCACTCTAAATTGCCATACAATAGAGTTGTCACTGATAAAAGACGTAAAGACATCTGTATGGATAATTATAGATTAAGGCATTCGTTTATGTATAGATTTTTTATATTCTTAGGCCCATTTTTGTATAATAAAGTAAACAAAATTTTGTCTATGTCTGCATTAAAAACGGTACAATGCAAAAATGTTATTACATCTTGGTTACAAAATCTGTCTTATGATGACACAGAAAAGTTACTGGTTGTTTTAAGTTAAATATTATTTTTAATTAAGTATTGTCCTATCATTAGTCTGTTAAGTTACCCACTAGTTATGTCTACCATCAATTGTAGAAAATTTTATTGTAATTTTGCACTTATGACACCTGAGATACAGGTTTATCCTAGTTCAGGTCGAACCATTATTTTATACCTACCACTTTAGTATACGGCTTAATATTGTAAATATGCATTATTTTATTAAATGAATAAATAAATTGAAAATTGAAATTGAATTTATATTTCTATGTTTCTTTTTAAATTGTTTTTACATATTTCCTGTATGGCTAAGTAATAACAGCCGCACGTGTCGATCCATTAGATTAAGCTACCCTTGCCGTGGTTAGTCCGTGGATAGGTGACCATCTTTAACTACCAAGACCCGTCCGTGCTTGGGAAAGCACGTTAAGCCGTTGGTCCCGGCTGTCATTTGTGGTTCTTTGACAGTCGTTACGGTTCGGCAGAAGCTCAAAAGCCTGGCAACCAGTCATACCAAGGGGTATATTACCCAGTAACTGGGTTTTGGAGGTCAAATAGGCAGTCGCTCCATGTAAAACACTGGTATTCAGCTGCATTCGGTTAGACTGGAAACCGACCCCGATATCGTTGGGAAAGGACCAAATTTAAAGTAATTTTTCCAAAAATACATATTCGTAAAATATTTCTCTTACCTATTTCTCGCCCCAGTTCCGGAGTGCCGTACATAAGTAGATCGCACATAGAAGTACTTTCTAGACACAGTCGCGCGAACGTTGGCGCGTATCTAAAATTAAACATACAACTTCTTACCGAATTGAGTTACAAAATCAGAATGAACATAACTATCGGTAAATGCTGAATAATTAAACAAATGCTTCAATCGATCAGTGCTCAACTGGCCGCGATTAATAGTACTGGACATTTATTTTCTTAATTCAAAACAATAACAAAATGCATTATACCAAAAAAAAAAAAAATTGGCAATTAAGTTGAAAAAATATGTTGGTAATTGGTAGTGGTTGAACAAACTACTGGACCGATTTTAAAGATTCTTTCAGCAGTAGAATTCTTAATAATCAATATATTTATTGCTTCCACATGTGAACTGAGGTGGCTATATTATCACTGAGTAAGGCTATAATAATTTATAAAGATATCACGCGGCTTGCGGTAGTTAGTAATTGATACAAATGTAAATTAAATCTCAGTAAGAACTCACTTTTTCCTAATAGCTAGTTTGGTATCTTCCGTGTGGTGCAACCGTCCCGCGAGCGCAGATTCTAGGGATGTAAGCGCAGATTGATACCTCTCGTGCGCCATACTCAGTCTTTCTAGGATCTGTAGGAAGATTTTATCATCAGTTTTTAGGGTAAACATCCGATGATGATGAGAAAATAAAAACATACTGAACATCTTGAAAATAGCTAAAATTACGTTTTTTTTTCTTTTTTTAAATGAATTCATACACATTTTTAATGGTTGTTTTTGATCAATTTAAAGGATTTGATTTTTGGAACGAAGTTCCTTAACGTGGCATGTGTTAGGAGTTGACTGGTAGAAATCGTCACGTAAGGAAAAAGCGTTATGCCCCCTCCATGCGAGTTTCTTCCTCTTTCTGTCTTTTTACATTATAATTACAGTAGTATGTGCGTACGGGGGAAATAAATTGGCTATCTTGAATAAGGATCAATCTCGTCCTAAAATGTTTCTTACAGACCTGTGCAGATATAAGCCTGGCGAGCCTGTGCGGCGACAGCTGGTGTAGCGCGGTGGCGGCGACTCGTCGTCGCCACAGCGGACTGAGCACACAACACGCTTCCTCTTCTTCTCCACCTACTAGTCGGAGTCTAAGACAAACATGATATTGGTCATTATTATTATTCCTTTTTTGACGTATTTTAAAATAAGTTTACAAAAATGAAACATTTTTTTTGGTCAAAAATGGTGTTTTGCGGTGTTAAAAATATATGGATTAAAATTAAAACGAATTTGTCCATAATTATGTGGAATGTGGGTGTACTACGGGTACACCTCTGCCCAACCCTTCGGGAAAACAATTCGTGATGTTGTATTTATAATATACAACGTTCAACGTTAAATGCGCAAAACCTCAGACACCCCAACTGATTTTTAATTCAATTGACCTATTTCTGAAAGAAAAAAAAATTGTAAAGATTTTATGTGCTTAGTGCAATATCCCGCGTATAAGAAAATTTAATTTGGTCGACAACAATCTGTTTGTTTACCTATTTTGGCGGGTTTGCGCATGTGATGGCTTGACCTATTATTAAATAGACGTACGGCATCGTTTTTATGAAAATGTTTTGAAACATGTGTCCTATATTAAAAATTGGTTCAATTGATTCTGCTCAATATTTTCAAGTTTTGAGCATTTAACGTTACACGTTGTATTATAATATTATGTTAAAAACTGTCAAATTCAAATTTTATTCTATGGATAAAAGTATCTGACGTTCGAAAAATCTGCTCTAAGTAGAAAATGCGTATTTACTAAGTTATTAAATGATTCTACTAATAATAATGAAACATCATTTCATTATTACAGAGGGTCTATTGTATCTCCTATCATGTGTTGCTAAAACAGAACAGTATTCTTCTTCCGTCTAACAACTACATCACATAGACTCATAATCATAATCATTTATTTGCAATAAGTATTGGTACTGTGTTGTTCTTATAGACAGTAATAAGTTCCAATCCTAATACAAAGTCAAACATTTGATATGCAAAACATTACAATGTAACACATATTTAAATTATTTATAAATTAATTTATACAATAAAATCGTTTTTCCAGTAGCCATAATTCTAATCCATAAAAAATATATGTGAATAAAAATATCTGTTCGTCAAAACTTCCTCAAAGCGTCATAATCAAGGCTATTTCCTCATAACATCTTCCACTTATTACTCACTTATGCAGCAGTCTCCTCAGCGACTCCAGCAGACTCCTGAGCACCGGGAAGGTGGCGCAGGGAGACAGGTCCACCTGTCTCGCTACTGACAGTAACTGTCGCATGGCCTCGCTGGCCGGTCTACCGCCCAGCTCCTGTCGGCAGGAAGATTCTAGGGATTCTAGACATCTGGAAGGACAAGGACATCATATATAACACATAAAGAATCTATCTTTGGAAGACACAACTAGAATCAATACTATTTTCTAGTAAATTTTGAGGTTAAAAAAAAATTAACGGCCTCCTTCAAATAATAAAACGTTTAATTTGATTAAAAGAAAAGTCTCAAACCCTTGTACTAACAAAACTGAAAATTGCACTAAGGTTCCCATTATAGTATTGACAAGAAATTAGGTCGGATTTATCAGAATTCCTACAAGATATACAGGGTGGATTTTTGAGACGGGGCAGTAAGGGCAGGTACCTGAACTGTTGTAGCTATAGGAAAACGGTCTTTCGAGACTGTCCTTAACTTTTTGAGACATTTTAATCTACATTCACAGATTTTGAAATACTTATACAGTCAGCAAGAAAAAGAGCAGTTTTCACAAAAACTTTGTTTGATGCCAATCGATCCTGTTTCTTATAAGGTTAAAAAAGTCTATTGGACCAACTGATGTTTGAGTACTAGAAAAGTCAGAAATCGAAACAAACTATTTCCAACTTACTCTCTCCACCCTGTATGCCGCGTACGAAGTCGCTGACAAAATGCTAGTCATTCATTTTTATTTATCAAACTTTATGAAACACTAGCTACTGCCCGGAACTTCGTCCGCGTGAAATTTCTTCCTCAAGAAATGGGCTGTCAAATGCAAAAAGAATTTTCAAATCCGACTGTTAGTTCCAGAGATTACCCCCTACACACATACAAACAAACAAACAAACAAATTTTACCTCTTTATAATATTAGCATATATAAAAGGTACAGATACAGGTACTGTGGCCTTAATGTCTTAGGCATTTTCTACCAGGCAACCAAGGCAGTTAAGCGTCGTACCCAGCATTAAAAAAAACGGAGGTTTTGGGACATAACGTTCTGAACATATTTTACTTGTTTTGATCATTATGCTAAATGAGACTTACCTCTGCAACGTTCCGAAGTACGTGTCCTTGAGGCAATCCACGAATTTCGCTAACTTCAAACTGATCTTCTGACTCAGTTTGGAGAGAACTGCAACAACAGACAACAAAAACTTAAATAAAAGGTGGAAATACAGCACATGACACATTTCTGCTTTGCCTTTTTTGATGGGAACGCATCTGCAATGTCTCTGGTATTGCCGATGTGATGATAAATGATTAGACCAAGATAATGTCTGTACTTTAAGAGAGGTTGTGTTGTGACCTCTGAGTTTGTTTGAAGTTTCTTTTTAGAGTAGTCGGATAGGAAACACTGACCTTATCTAGTTTTTAATTAATATTGACATGTAAGAGTTTGAATATTAGAATAGAATAGAATACTCTTTATTATGTACACCAAAAAATTACAGACATAAATTTGGACATTTTACATAGGGTGACACAATGGGCGGTCTTATCGCTAAAAGCGATCTTTTACAGACAACCTTTGGATGGATTCAAGGGAGAAGGAGAGACAATACTGCAGGTAGTCAGTGGTGTACCATTTACATATACAATAAATACATACATACATAAAGCATAAAAATAGTTATCTGTATAAATATATATATATAAATAAATACATACATAACATAGAAACATGAAACAAAAGCAAGGAACTATGTGCAATGTTGATAATTAAGGAGAGAGGAAGTGTTTTTTCACCAAAATTTTAAAAGTGGACAAAGTTTGAGCACGCCTAATCGACACGGGCAAGGCATTCCATAACCGTACTGCTTGAACTGTAAAGGATTTGTCATAAAAGCTGGTGGAATGCATCGGCATCTCTAGTCTCAAGTTTTCCGATGACCTTAGATATCTATTATGTGTGTCATGAAGGAATTAGCCTACTTACAAAAATAAATATAGTTTAAAATCATAATTTATCATTAGCATTAGGAAGGCTACCGGTTCACCAACGAACATAAAAAATCTAAAGGGGGGAAAACTATAGACAATTTTATCTAATTCATTGAATGTTTCATAAGAAAGAAAGAGATAAATATAATACAGCAGCAATTAATTATTTTTATATGAGTGACCTGTCTGCTGCACATCCAGCGACGCCTGCTTGATGGAGATGTTGACGCTGTTGGTGCAGGTGGCGGCGCTGCTGCAGGCCGAGCTGGCGCAGCTGAGCGCGCCGGGCCAGCTGCCGCGCGCCGTGGACAGCGAGAACATCTCCGACTCGTTCTCCACGCGGATGTTGTTGAACTGCGGCGAGTCTTCGTCGGGCGGCTGAGGGGACTGGCAAAAGAGAAATAGGTATACTTGAAAATAGGCTATAAAGCCCTTTCACTGTTATTTAACGTCTGACTATAATCCAACAGCAACCTGTCACAGTGATTACTGTGATGCAAATTCAGAGGTAAAATAAAAAAAAAATTTCGTCATCCCGAACTTAGAACAATTATTCTTGCGCTTATCAAATAAGAACTATAGATGATTGGGCCAAACTGTACGCTTGTCTCTAAATAGTATTTAAAAAAAAAACAATGCTGAGTTTTTGCTTATTTTTCTTTTTTACGCGTGCTACAGGGCACGCGTAAAATAGTTATACGCGCCCTAATAGTTATTAAAGATTATATGTTTGTGTGTTTGGATGGCATGGATTTTTTTTTTCTAATCCGGGTATACGAATTAGAATCTCTAGGATGCGAATGAAAAATAGGGCACCATGTAATTATAAACAAAGCTTAATATATGACTAACCTTAACCTTCCCATATGAATCCGCAAAGCTCTCATCATTGGTCCTGATAATCTCGTAATCATCGAAGTTATAACTGTCGTAGGACACGGCTTCTTCGCCGTCGGACGGCTGGTCGCCGGTTCGCAGCCGGAGCGAGACCGTGTCCGGACTGCTGCGGGAGCGAGACGACGAGTAGAAGATGGAGTTCGAGACTATGAAGCGGGGGTCTTGGTGCCACGGGAGATCTGTGGGAGACGGCGGATTATGACAATTATTTTGGTTTAATCGCGATCAAAAAATTTGATGATGACAAAATGTTACACATAGTTAGCGGTGATATTTTTCAAGATCATGCAACTTTTATAAGCATTAAGAGGGTGCATCCTAAAAGTTGGCAACGTCGTAAATAGCTGTCAAATATTTACCTGTTTCGATTAATTTGGAAATAATACTGTATGGAAATAAGAAATGTGGCTAACCAATTGACTAGAATATTAATAATGAATTGCAATTATAACATTGAATTTGATGTTGTACGCGTTTTAGGTGAAAAAAAGGCATTTGGAAAGTTACCAAATACTTTTTTTACATCTAAAACTAACTATTCGGTGTTACGATATTAATTATTGCATTTCATAATCAATATTCTAGTTCGCTAGTTAGCCACATTTTTTATTTCCATACAGAAATATTATCAAATTAATCAAAACAGCGAAATATTTGACATCTATTTGCGACGTTGCCAACTTTCAGAATAAACCCTCTTAACATAAGGTTAAAATTAAATTGATTTATGGGCGGCCGTCAAATGCAACAACTATACAGATGTGTAGGTCAATCTGTATCTTCATTACAAAACAGCGGCCGTTGATATGGAACATTGATTTTTAGAAAAAGTTCGGATTTGTAGAGCGTCGTCTCTGTCCCTCATACTTGTCTGACAGTCTGTTTGTAAAGCTCGATGTGTAACATTTAAGGGCCACGTAGTACTCAAACCTCAGTTGTCCAATAGTTTTTTGTTTTTTATAAGAAACAGTATCAAAAAACTTTTTGTGAACCCATTTTCTTGCTGACTGTACATTTTGTACAGTCTCTTAAGACCGTTTTTCTGTAGCTACAACGGTAAAGGCAGCTGGCCATACTGCCCCATCTTAAAAATCCACCCTGTATAATTAAAATTAAATGCTGCTCGTTGGTAAGAGCATCATATTAGAACGGCTGGACCGTTTTGTTTTTTTTTGTTTTAAAATGTTCTTAAAAGTCCGAATCAGGTTCTTTAAGAAAGAAAAAATGTAAAAGTTGCCGGGAAACAGGATAACGTCTACAGGCTCAGCAAGTATGAAATAAACATTACCATCAACACTCCAATCCATGTTATTAACTTCAGCCCTCATTTCTTCCAACACTTCCTGCATGATCTTCAGTAACTCGCGCTTCTTGTCGCCTTCTGAGAACTTCTCGTTAATATTCTGCAAACAAACAATACAATATACAATACATGTAGTTGTTCCGGGTCTGGCTGTCTGTGTATGTCAGTTTAAATGTTTGTAATACCACGATACAGGAGAAATTCATAGTGGGGGTTAAAAAAAAAAAATATCCTAATAAACCATCTAATATGCATTCACCCAACTGTTAAGTGCATGACAAAGTGAATTCTGAATCTTTGATAATTACATTCCATTTTCATTCAACTATCTACTTTAAACTAATGTATTCTTAGTTGATTTTTGGAGAGACCAGTAATTTGTAAAAAAAATACCTAAATACATTTATGTAATACTCATGTATGACATGAGTTTGTGGTTTCTAAACTTATTAATTTTGGTTTCAGAATTTTTGGTTTTAGAAAAGTATTTTTTTGTGTTTTTGTGTAAGTCTGATAATCAGTCGTACCAAGGGGTATCGTATTATCCAGTTACTGGGTTGTGGAGGTAAGATAGGCAGTCGCTCCATGAAAAATACTGGTATTCAGCTGCGTCCGCACATTAATTAATCTTGCCTTGCAGTGGACAATACTTTTTTTTATTTTTTATTTAACCTATATTGTCCCACTGCTGGGCAAAGGTCTCCCCCATATTTTTCCAGTCTTCCTTGTGTTGTGCCTTCTCCGGCCAATCGGTTAGGAACGAGTCTAAATCGTCACGCCAGCGTTTTTTAGGCCTGCTCCGTCGACGACGCCCGTCATCAGGTACCCACGTTTAAAACCTACCTCATACAGCTGTTGCTCTTGCCTGGCCACGTACTGTATCTTCTTCGGCACGACTTGCAACTCGCGCGCCATGTCGAACGAAGCCAGGATGAATTGTTGCAACAGTTTTACGTGCACCTGTAATTTAATTATTTACTTAATAAACAATATTTATACCTGATATTATAATATATAAAAATTGATCAGCTGTCCTATACAAAACTTCAATACCTACTCGACCCAAATGTATAGAATAGTTGATTATTTCTTCATGATTATGATGCTGGTCTCCCGAAGAAAGTTGTATAGTTTGATGGTTTTTAAGACACCCTTAAATATAATTCTGATACAAGTTGTAAAGAATTATGTAATATTTCCTTTATTTTATTTACAAATCATATAATTTACATTTTTAAATATTTTTATAAAAACATTCCATTCCATTTAAACATAAAAAATATAGTAGCCCCCCGAATCAGAAACAGGGTCTAAGCTACCGGTGGTCAGGGCTCCTGAGAGAGGAACCTCCTAACCATACGCGCCGTGTCCAGAAGTCCCCCTTTCTGGATCAAGTCTTTGATCTAGCAGCCTAACGAGAGCCTCCTCAGGTGTTGGTCGAGGCTCTTGGCTATTATGCCTTTTGCCGTCACGACTATCGGCACAAAGATTGCTGTATGCAAATCCCACATGTCGCCAACCTCGCGAGCTAGGTCAAGATACTGCTTATCAATAATCATTGTGCGATGTATGACAATGCGAAAGCAACTCTGTCCGTCTGACTGTTACATCTTTACGCTTTAACGGCTGACAGGATTTCAACAAAATTTTGCCATGTAGACCATGACGTGGGTTAGGACCAGGGACCGTACAACCCCGGTTACGAGTTAAGCTTTTTGAAGGGGTAAGCCGTTTAGGAGGTTACCTTTATCATGATGTAACTCCTTGAATGGGTTCTATGCTTGAAACCTAGTAAAAGGGTTATCTCTTCAATATGGATAACCCGTTAAATTGGTTCTTTATTTGAAACCCATTGAAAGGGTTAGTCACATCGTATGGATTTTTAATTAACTGCTAAGAGAAACCCTATCGAAAACACTTTCAATGGGTAACCAAAATGGTCCCTGGGCATAGGACGTGGGATATTTCCGAGCCCTACGCGGGAACAGCCGCGGGCAAAAGCTAATAATAAATAAGTCAATAACACTAACCTCACTCAACTTCGTACAATACTCCAACAGGTAACTCTGCAGACAATCTGCAGCAAACTTCACGACGGTACTTAACAATCCGGTCCTAGACTTAACACTCCGGTCATCTTTACCCTTCGCACAAGTTTCGCTTGCATTTTGGATGGCGGTGCTAAGAAATGGTGCGAGGGTTTTGTGGTCGGGTGTACGTAGGAGGTCGAAATCGTCGAGGAGAATGCATTGGCTTTTTACGTGATGTTTTTGGGGTGGTGTTGCTGAAATAAAAAGAATTGAATAAAAAGATTTTTTTGTAAGCAGTTTGAAAATCACATAATATAATATTCAGTACCAGAATTGGAAAAAGTTATGGAAAAAGGAATTAACGACATTATTAAATAGTTTTTTATGTAGGTCGATTGTAGGTCACTCGAACCTTTGTATAAGTGTATAGTTTAGTGTCTTGGTGACTTAAATTGAATCTCAAGGGACGCGACAAGCAGCTTGACAAACATTCATAACTTTAAACCTCATTTTCAAAAAACACTGTTTTTTAATTAATATTGCATTGCATTTGATAATTAATATTGCCAATAAATTGAAGCAATAAAAATAATAATTCACTATATTTAAATAATGCAGTTGATTTTAAAAATTGATGTAAATAAAATTATACAAACGAACTAAAACAAAAAGAGATTATGAAAATAGAAAAATGAAATAAAAATGGCGAAATAGCGTGCATAGTTACAAAAGTACACGTTTTGTGCCGGCTATTCGCCTAATATCTTAACCTAGAAAAACTAAAAACACTATTACTGTATCTGTTAGCCTGTATCATCCCAATGTGGCAGACATGAGACACTGGTCGTAAAAAGAAGATATTGTAATATCTAAAATGTTCATATTGTTGTACTCACACATGATCTCCCACTGGTCCATCATATCGTTCATGAAGGCGGTTTGCTCTTCAAACAGTCTTTTGTCCTCTCCTTTGTGTTTCTGATCGGAGGATTTCTGTGGATCTTGACTTTGTCTGGAACTAATTCATTATTCATTAATTACATAAATATTCTTCAGATTCTTCATGAGCGCGACTGTTTCCAGGGTTTGATTCCCGGGTCGGATTTTTTTTAAATAATGTTTTATTCAGCAGCCTGGAATCTAGATTTGTACTTGGTTAGTAGCAGTAGACTCGCCCCCTAGCTCATGGCATTATTAAGAAATTGAAGAAAGAAAAGATTTCATGAGAAAACTAACCTAAATATCCACTTCAAAGCATCCACATTGATCCTCTTCTCTGGCCTTCTGTGCTCTTCTGCAGGATCTACTGTTCGGTTCATATCTTCGCTGTTAGAGAAGAGAACGAACAACACCTGAGCGTTGGGGTTAATATCCTTTATTTGATGGAGATCTAGGCAGTTCTGTGGAAGGAATAAATATCAATGTTTACGATGATTTGTTACGACTGGTTTACGAGTTTCAAGTAACTAAATGAAAATTAGAATTAATTAATTCAAGAATTATAGGTACTTATTGAGAGATAAGGTACTTATTTATATACTTGTATATTATATACTTGAAGGCACTTATTCTCGACAAAAACAAAACACAAGTACATCCGGCTTGGGCTTTTAGTTCCGCTAGCAACTAACACTTATGTAAGTACTACATTTTTATGAGATGTATTTGTGTGCCTAACGGTTCATACACACTGGCGCGACAGGCAGCGCTACCCTTGTCGCGTCCGCAATACCGTGCCATTGTGTACGAGCCTTAACTCATGAGCACAATATCTTCGGTATAATACTAACTTACTCACCTCACCAGAAAACACAGCGGGCTCTCTACTCCCATTCCACACTTTTTTCACCTCACTTTTATCACCATCTCCACTTTCCC
The DNA here is from genome assembly GCA_914767815.1 of Eupsilia transversa. Taxonomy (NCBI): domain Eukaryota; kingdom Metazoa; phylum Arthropoda; class Insecta; order Lepidoptera; family Noctuidae; genus Eupsilia; species Eupsilia transversa. The sequence continues at coordinate 10,355,388 of OU611897.1, read as the reverse complement.
CACCCTCCCCACTGTTCCCCCCACTCGCCATAGAATACAAATTAAACGTATTCCAAAAATCTTCTTCACTTCTAGAAGTTGTTATAGTCCCAGAAATATTCTCACTAAAAATATTCTTCCCAATTTTGTCCACCCCAAAAATATAAACAGGGTTAAAATTCTTCAATATACTGTCTCTTTTTGAATACAGGTCTGCATGGAGTTTTTTCAGGGTCTGGTGGCTGGCAACTCCTGGGTCTACATCGAGGTCTGGAGGCAGTATGATTCGGAGACCATCCTTGAGGAATTGGTTGTTGATTTCAACTTCTAAGATTGTTGTGAGATCAGTTTTATCTTGTCTTATAAGGTCCTGAAATTGTATAAATGAAAAACATTTGAATATAGAGTAGCTACTTATACAGTTATCTACCAACATAACTGTTTCTTTGACAATTGAAGGTAAATGTAACCTTTTAAACTTGGTTTCTAAATTCAGAACACATGGTGTGTTCTGAATTTAGAAACCTAGTTTATAAGCCGTCTATAGGCGGCAGTAACCATTTTCCATGAACTGGGCTAGATACTTGAACCGGGCTAGATACTTGAACTGGGCTAGATACTTCAAGTATCTCATAATCTCAGATAATTTACATTCTATCCCAAAAGTTAATTTTTGAGGAGGCCATAAGAAAGTTTTGCTTGCAACGGAATTTGAACTTTGCCATCATTTAACTATCTCAGATTACATACACATACATACATAAACTCACAGCTATTTCCCATGGGGGTAGGCAGAAACTACAGAACGCCACCTGCTACGATCCTTACAAACTCCTTTTGCCTCGTTAACGTTCATACATTTGGTCATACACGCACGCCGGTTGCGAGTACTACGCACCTGACCTTTCTGAAGAACATCCCCAATAAGGTGAAGGTGGTTGGTTCAGATTATGAATTAAAAACTTTTTTTTTAATGTACCAATGCCATGAATATAGCCTAAGCAATCTAATGTGTCCAAGTTTAGTAATACTCTAACTGGTGTTACCTCAACAGGCAGTGTATCCCATGGCCTCTTGTTGCACTCTAGTTCCTCAACCAGCTCGAACTCAGAGTTTCCAAGTGTTAGGTGTACCTGGCGCTGATTACTGCTGCCATATTGAATGCGGACCTGAGGACCAAAGATGATTATTATTTATTGAAGCTCCAAAAAAGGCTACAGAATTACATGCAAGAATCGGAACAAATATTAGTATGCGCTTCCAATTACAGGATTTCACTTATAATCTAGGTAGATACAATAAGTTTGACAAGGACGAAAATGTTACAGGAAAATCATACAAAGGAAAACACCTCATGCAATACATTATAGGTACAAAAAATACAAATAAATAATAATAAATAACTGATATCCTAGCAAACAGTGAAACAACAGGGCACGTGCTGATGAAAAGTGCTCAAGAGAAGCCAGTGCTGTGAAAACTTCTGGATTTGGAAAGAGTGGAGATGGACTATCTCCTTCCACTCACCCATCGACATCCTCTGGGCGGAGGGTCAGGCAGCAGCGGATGTCCTAGCAGACAGTGCAATAGCCGGGCACGTGCAGATGGCGACGTGCCAAGTAGTACCAGCGCGGTGGAGCGGAGAGACTGGGTCCCTACCTCTTGCACTGCTGTGAACACTTCTGGATCTGGGAAGAGAGATGGCTTTATTATAGGTAATTAAGTTGAAGTGTTTGGTTTGTAGAACAGACTTAAATCAACCCAGTTTATAACCTAGGTGTCTTCAAATCGGGAGTCGGGAATCGGGAGAGAAAAGATTACTTCGAGCCTCTCAAAAAAAACCAAAATCTGGGGTGTTCAATGTTCATTCAATGTTTTTTTTTTTGTTAGTTTTATTATTTATATTAAGAATCCCACAAAGTTATAACAGAGGAAAGAAAACAGATATGGTATGGGCACGCGCTTAACGGGTGTGGTACGAGGCCTCTATAAAGGACGTGGTTCTGCATAAGTTCGCTAACAGGCCAAAAGCCTGCCTAATGACAAGGGGTTCACACAGACCATGGATAAGGGGATTGCACAATTGCTTAAACACTTTACGTTTGACACAAAAGTAGTACCTATATTTTATTCTGAGATTCTGATCGGCTGCAGTGCGAGTGTCCCTTGCATTTTTCACAAGGACAATTGCGCAATATGTAGTAACCAGTTTACTTCTTTACGGCTCGTGCAGACCGACGCGATATCGCGGGCGCGACAGGCAGCACAACCCTTGTCGCGCCCGCGATATCGCGCCAGTGTGTACGAGCCGTGGATCTATTTATAACTATTTATAAACTCATAGCGGTCCGATTACCTCAGAATGACGTCATTGTAACTACAGTCATTTTATCTATACTTATAATAAATCTGTAGAAGTGAAAATTCTGTACATTGAAAATATCAAAAAAATAAATGGCAGGGGGTGTTACTAGACCGACACCGAACCCAAAAATTTGATTAAAAATTTTTTTGTCTGTCTGTCTGTCTGTTTGTTCAGGCATCACGCAAAAACTACCGCTTCGATTACGATGAAACTTGGTATAATTATTCTTTAATATCCTGGGCACCACACTGGGTACTTTTTATCCCGGAAAAGTATCCTATCCTACGGTTGGGGTGTGTCAAAGTTTGTATGGAAGAATTTTAACGCGCTGTCCGATTAACTCGAAACTCAATATTTATACTTAAACCCAAAAATTAAGAATAACGTGTATCAGGATTTTTCGAAATTCAACCCCTAAGGGGGTAAAATAAGGGATGAAAGTTTGTATGAAAAATCTTATTCCTTGAGGTAATAAACATGAAACTTCGCACGAATAGTTATCTAAATAAATTATAAAGTTTGTAGTTTTTTGTTTTTCTAAATTACCCCCCAAAGGGGGGTTGGGGGGTGTCAGTGTTTGTATGGAAGAATTTTAACGCGCTGTCCGATTAACTCGATATTTATACTTAAAACCCATGGGGATGTATGGGGTAATTTCCGACACTCACGCGGGCGAAGCCGCGGGCAGCAGCTAGTTATTAATAAATTATATGTGCTAAGAACAGGAAAGGGGAATGCGGGTTTTATGTGGTAATTAAATTTTCCGGCTACAGTTTTTTGATTATATTGTGTGCATGACTACTGAATTCAATTAGAATGTGATTGGCGTTAAAATGAGGAAATCTATACATGTAATAAAGCTGAAGAGGGTCGTACATGGAAGCTGTTCGCAAAAAAGTTGGCTGGGGATACTTAGAATCGATAACAGAACACGTTCCAACAGTTTTTAGAAATTTTGTCTGTTTATCTGTATGTCTGTTTATTTGATCGCGTTAAAACGGCTGAACCGATTTAGATCAAAGGTACGGGAATACTTTGAACCCTGGGGAAGGACATAGGATACTTTTTATCGACATACAAGGCGGGCGAAGCCGCGGGCGGAAGTTAGTGATAAATAAATCTTTGGTGAAATTGAATTAAAGCAATAAGTAAATCTAGAACCAGTAGATTATTACTTAACTGAGATTCTCAGGCTCATCATCTTCATCTCTCTAACCGTTTTCCAACTATGTTGGGGTGGACCTCTACTCTAACCGGATGCAGGTGAATACCAGAATTCCAAGACTCGAAAGACCGGAAAGATTGATGTATTATTTCATTTGTCTTAATTGATATTTTGGTCAACTGTGCCGGACATAGGCTTCCTACCAACAACTGGTCCGTCGCTTCTTCATCCTGTAGCAGATTCAAATGAACTTCTCCAGCTCGTCGGATCACTTACCAAAGTGCAATATATCAGCCACATCGTGCAATGCGCGCTGCGTGTCTCTGACGAGTCCTCGCAGGGTGCGCGTGCGCACAGCCACGCGGCGCGACCACACGCTGCCGCCCGCCATCACTGGCGCCCCCTAGCCGAGTGGAGGGGGGAGTGGATTGCATGCGGTGATACCTGGAAAAAAGGAAGAAACTCTTGAATTACGAAGATCTGAATTTATACTTTCACAGTCGTAGGTATACGATTTCAAATTCCAAATTTTGTATGTACCTACACAAAATATGACCGAATTCTACTAATTTAGTAATTTAATGAAAACTGCCACTGTGTAACGCATAAATAATTAAATATGTTAATATTTACAATTTGTAGCTGTCTGAAAGTAGTGAAGTAGCGCGTTTAATGTCACGTGACGAATGGCTTATTTTTATAAAAATAAGTTGTTTTCAATACATTTAACTCACAACCATTCTACAACACAAACTTGATAAGGTATTTTACTGACATATTACAGTCACAATGTTAATTCAATAGGAAATATGCATGTTTTTTATTTTTTATTCGATAGTTTACATCGACTTATATTAGTAAAAGAATATTCAACGCCAAAAAAGCAATTGGAAGTAATTTAAAAAAAAAAGTTAAAAATAACCACCCGACACGGGCACCTTAAACGCCCTCCATTTTGGCGCGATTGGTGTGACGTCATAGTCTATGACGATGACAACAAACAAACAAGAAATCGCAATCACACCTACAAAATACATTGACTTTTTTTATTGTTGTCATTGGTTGGCATAGTCTTTTACGTCACATTCGCTCTGACAAATGGCGTCGCTTTTCAAATACATGAATATCCCGCAGAGAGACTTGCCCCTTATGCCATAGGACTTAACATAAGTAACTGGTTAAATGTGGCGGTACTGTAGGTACACCTCTGCCTAACCCTTCGGGGATTACAGGCGTGATGATATGTTATGTTGTTATGTTAAATCCAGACTCTGTGTCAGCACATTCTATGTAAGTAACCTAACTCAACTGAAGCTCGTTTGGCGTTAAATTTTAACCTAAAACGTCATAGTAATCTGTATAGCAATCTTAGTACAATCGCATAATTCTTATCGATACTAGCTATTCGAGAGTGGGTCATGTCACGAAAAGATTAGCAGTCAGCAAGGTTGCGATGGTAGCTTGATTGAATACCCTGTATTACATCTTGCGTACTTTAGAACCCATAACAAGTGAAGATTTTGCGGAGCCTACCTTTTTGGTCGCAAGCGCTACTGCTGAACATGAGGTCCTGGGACGATTCCCAGGTCGGGCAAACTTGGGTTACTCCAACTCTGGTTATAGGGTTACTTTCTCAGTAGCAGCCCGGAGTCTGGATTTGTGCCCAGTTGTTGGCAATAGGCTCGCCCCCTATTACTGGCGAAATGTGGGTGTACTATAGACATACCTCTGCCTAACCCTTGGGCGTGAAGTTATATGTTATGTTATTTAACGGAGCGCATAATGTTAGTCTCTGTAATCCATATGCCGTCAAATATTGATACAATAAACTTTCATTCTCTAGACTTTTCTTGTCATTATATTCGTCTACTAAGTAAGACTAATGACTGAAATATGCAATCGTCTTTATATGGTATATCGTCTTAATAATCTCCTCCGTCAAAGCAATTAAGGATACGGCGAGGGCACGATGTGCGATTCAAACTGCGTAATGAGCGTATACATTTGCCGTCAAGTAATGCCTAAACTAACATCACATTACGAATATTTTACAAAAAAATAATAAACCACAAATTATGACAAAAAACGCCACAAAAACGCGATCAAGAACGTTTAGTTCACACTCGGTACAGTGAGTTCGGCGCAAGCGAAACTAATACGTTCTTTATCAGAGAATGAGTACAGAAGTACCAGTACAATGGCGCGATATGAAACTCACACAGTCAACACTAGTTATACGGTACATTACACTCGCGGTATTATGTCGTAGATTGCTTGACGCCGACTTTTGATGGCTAGAAAGGGAATGACTACCGAGATGACGACTAATAATGAAACATGGAGAAAAAGACATGTTGCGCCGACCCCAAATAAAGGCTCGCTCACACTGGCACGATATCGCGGGCGCGACAAGGGTCGCACTGCCTGTCGCGCTCGCGCTATAGCGCCAGTGAGTACGAGCCCAAAATTGGGATAAGGGCAGGAGAATGTGGATAACATGACGCCAAGTTGAGGTCAAATCAGGGCAATTAGGAATTTAGTAACCAGGACCCAATCATACCGGCACAAAACCCAGGGAAACACTGACAATTTCAAGTGCCTACCTATTACGATTCAAAAGATACAGGCCTGTGACAGACTGAAGGACAGCGGAGCATATTACTAAAATACGGTCCTTTGGGTACGGAACCCTAAAAACGTAGGAAATAATGGGCGTGGTGAAGATTATGTAAAAACTAGAACTTTTCTACTGTTAGAATCTTTAGATAATATATAAATAATTAAATAATAAGTACCTACATAAAAAGAACAGGTTTCGATTAGTTTCGACAAATTTCGTTTCGTGGTTGGCAACAGAACTATTAGGTAATTAGCGCAGTTCGCTAATTACCTAATAGTTTTCACTTGCCTACAATTGTTCTAATTTCCATTTCTATACAATTTACAACTATGTATTGTGTCAACTTTCTCCTCTCACCTCACAAAACGTGACTACTAGACGGCATCGCTATCATCTAAGCGACTAGATACATTAACCTCTGTAAACCTAGGTGATAAGGCACTAATTAGCGTGTTTACACTGTTATCCTACACTCTCTTTTCTTTTCTCAACTTTTTTTGGAAAGTAAGATAAATTGATGGTCTTTTCTTTTGAAATGGCTTAGGCACGTCAACGAAAAGCCTTTGGTTATTCTGAGTTATTTTAAAATCTAGCAAACAAAGTAGTAAGTACGTAAAAATGAGATCACTTTTAGTTTATAGCAATTCTGCCAAATTTTTCGTTGCATTGAAATGGAAAACGGCTTTATATGCCTCTGTCGGAACAGAACAATTTGTGGTCGGTAGATAGTGAATAAAGACCACAAGCTGAGATTCCCACGCCCTGCGCCAGTCTAGAAATACAAAGTTTAAAATGTGCATATTCTTTCACCAGCTAGTTGTTTGCCTAAAAATAACCGATTGATTATGTTTGAACATGACTTTCCCATAATCACAAACGTCGAAGTCGATGAACTATTTCAATTTACATCATTACAAATCGTAACCTTACTTCAACTAATATAAACACGAAAACTCATAAACTGGTCCTTTCCTTCCTCACTGGTCCTTCGAGACAAGACCTCAATAAACTTCAGCAGACGTTTATTACGTGGAAACATTGCAAGGTCACCGCAGCCCGCGATAACCCGCAGGACAATTACCTTGAGAGAGAACAAACAAACGTCACTCGGGCTTAAGTAAACAAACCACATAGTAACCTTATTCTTAATCTTAGTTTGAAGAGCACTGATCGTTTTTAATTGATGTTCTGAAAAGAATTGTTTTATCACTTATCACACTGACACTGTTTATAAAAAGGACATTAAAGCTAAAGGGTACTCGAAAGCGTAATAAGGCAGAGATTCACGCTTGTACACTCAACTGCATATCACTGGTAACACTTGCACTACGAAAATCTTTATGGTTCGACATACAGGCGCTGCCAATGTCAAATTGTAACCACTAATGTGCGGTTGAATGTACACCCAGTTTTCGAATGACGATATGAGTGCCCATCTAATAGGCTTTGCCTAGCTTGATTAAGAGACGAAATATAATAGCAGGAAACGTAACTTAAGGGCGAACAAACATTCGCCAACAGGCAAGGGGGTTGTCTGTTGGCGAATGATTAGGCCTCCTAACAAATTCCGCCTAATAAAAGACCTCCTAATTAATTAATAATTTTAGTTGTCAAAAACATGGGCTTGGAAACACAAGGCATCAATCTGCGTCACCAATAGGTAGACATGTGACTGACTGCAGACAGAAGTTCGATAGCCTTTTATCAAAACCAGTTCCGTAATTTAGATCGGCGATATTTTCTGCTATACTTACAGCTATGTTTTCTGTTAGAACATAACCTTTATAATTCTAATTTTGATCAAATTAAAACATGAACACAATTCTATTCAAATCTGTTTTTGATCGGATAGGAATATTTTAATTTTAATAAGTAAGTAAATCATCATAACGTGGGATAATCGATTTACTTTTGATAATTCCGGAAATGCTTAGTAATACACTAATTAATTTATTATCAGTACCTAATTAAAGCTAAGGCGATTGTGTTGTGATTGTAATTACGTAAGATAATCACGATAAAGCTATCTATCACCAGAATGAGAGAATTTGTAAATATCATTAAGTAAGTTAAGTATTAAATAACAATTATTAGTGATGCAACGAATACGAATATTCGTGTTTGCCGAATACCATCAAATTAACGAATATTCGTATTCGCCGAATACTTTCGTGTCATTTGTAATTAGTGACTTCGTAGAAACCCCTTCTAGATATTGCATTCGACAGACACAAAGTCTCATTAAATTTATAAAATCATCTTATCTTTTATTTAAGTACCTATATCCACAGATATGTAAATAATTATATATTGTGTGCTTTACGTGTTTAATTTCCTTTCGCCTTCTTTGACTAGTAATTGCGTAATAGTAGAATCAGATATTCGTATTCGGCGAATAGTACAATTGGTATTCGTAAAAGCAGTAGGTATTCGTTGTATCACAAGGGCTTGATCCAGAAAGCAGTACTCCTGGACACGGCTCGCATAATGAGGAGGTTCCTCTCTCTAGAGCCCTGACCACCGGCAGCCTGGACCCTGTTCCTAATGCTTTTTCTATTGATTGATTGCGAGTTGGCTTGGCCCCTCGTACGTCTTCCAAAGTAAAACTTAATACTTGTGATGTAGAATAAAGAATATGGTGCGTAAGCGCAATGCCCATAACATGGTTCAACTGAATATGTCCGGCTCATGTTACGATAGGTACTTACATGTTTTGCAGATGAGGCTTTATGCCACCTTGTCAAGGTGAGGCGTTGTACTTAAGATTAATAAGTTATGTCTCGTCTGACGGTATTGTTATACACCGGTCGGCTTTGCGAGGACAACACCTGTAAAACCTTGATTTTGACTGAACACAACAGTCCAAGAATAACCCAATGACTCAGGCACTGTAGGTACCGACGCGACAATCGTATGAGGTCTGAATTCATTTCACTATTGTTGGAATTGAAATTAATAGCATTGGTCAATCAATGTGAAAAAAAATGCCAGACATTAGAGTGACCTAGACCTTGAGTTTGAATCTCTTTAGTAAATTGATACTGTACTTATTGGTTTCGTGAATCATTGGCTGCGCCCGCGGCGTCACCTGCATAGCTGCATCATAGTTTTATTTACTTTTATATAAATTGTGGAATTTTATTCAACAGACAGACTGAAAACTGAAAAAGTTTTAAATTATACGCGCGGCGATCGAGGTCATACAACGCGGGAGTGATTATTCAGTTCGGGATTAGTACGTAATGCTGCGGCCACATTGTCGCTATAAGGCAAACTAAATTTCGCGCGCTCTCTCTTGCACTTTGATTTCGTTTTCAGGCTTTCAGAAACCGGTGGCATTGCGTAGCACTCATAATCACAATCTTCCCCAAACCAAAATCTTAAACGACGCTGGTTATTGGCCATTTTCACGCCCTAACATATATTTTATGGTTCTAGGCAACGATTTAAATCGTAGATTTGTCCTCATGCCCTCACTCGCACGAAAAAGTGTCCATACTGAGGAGAGCGACGTCACACACTAGCAATGGCGTTTCCATGACTCTGCCAGTCTCTGCGACACTGTGTCAGAGTCAGAGGTGGCAACATGGAACAGAAACGCGACCATCTTTTGACGCGGCAGGGCAATCTACGATTGACATGGACATGCCGGTTTCATCCGTTATTGGCGATAGTCGTCCATTAGCAAAAAACTCTTCACAGAAAATATATTAAATTAAACAGCATAGGTCACTGGGGAAAACCCCATCGTACAAGTTAGTCACTCTAGCGAGATAGCACAACATCCATTACTGTTAGTCATCTATAAGTACTTATAATAAATCTGTAGAAGTGAAAATTCTGTACATTGAAAATATCAAAAAAATAAATGGCATGGGTGTTACTAGACCGACACCGAACCCAAAAATTTGATTAAAAATTTTGTTGTCTGTCTGTCTGTCTGTTTGTTCAGGCATCACGCAAAAACTACCGGTTCGATTACGATGAAACTTGGTATAATTATTCTTTAATATCCTGGGCACCACACTGGGTACTTTTTATCCCGGAAAAGTATCCTATCCTACTATGTAATTGTATATCTATACCGTTTAATAAAAAGACAAGTCCTGACTGACTGACTCATCAACGCCCAGCCCAAACCCTTGGACCTAGAAAGCTGAAATTTTGCACAGAGGTTCCCTTTATAATGTAGGCAAGGAATAAGGAAGCATTTTTCGAAATTCAACCCCTAAGGGGTTCAAATAGGGGATGAAGGATTGTATGAAAAATCTTATTCCTTGAGGTAATAAACATGAAACTCCGCACGAATAATTATCAAAATAAATGAAAAAGTTTGTAATTTGTTGTTTTTCTTAATGACCCCCCAAAGGGGGGTTGGGGGGTGTCAAAGTTTGTATGGAAGAATTTTAACGCGCTGTCCGATTAACTCGAAACTCAATATTTATACTTAAACCCAAAAATTAAGAATAACGTGTATCAGGATTTTCCTAAATTCAACCCCTAAGGGGGTAAAATAAGGGATGAAAGTTTGTAGGAAGTCTTATTCCTTGAGGTAATAAACATGAAACTTCGCACGAATAGTTATCTAAATAAATTATAAAGTTTGTAGTTTTTTGTTTTTCTCAATCAAAATCAAAATTTCCGACACTCACGCGGGCGAAGCCGCGGGCAGCAGCTAGTACCAAAATATAAACTTTGCTTAAAATTAAGTGAACAACCTCAAAAATGTATGGTTAAAAGTCGCTAGTCATTATTTAACTTTAAGCAACGTTTAGAAATAAATCCCTAATTGTTTAACCATTAATAAAGACTGTTTACTTCTACTTTCGTACGTTCAATACAACAATGGTACCTAATGGCAAAAAAATTAGGCAGTGCACAAAGTAAGTTAACTGACAGTTAACTTTTATGCATCTGCTGACCCAAATACTTTTGGTAAAAAAGTTTGAAAACAATAAATTTATTCAATAACAGCTGTAAGTACATAAGTTGAGATGGATGGTGCAAGGTCTTAGTGTTAAAAATGTAAAAGAATGTTTACACAACTGAAACAATGTTGATATTGAAATGTGCTTAATAATTGAACAAACAGTCATTTGAAAAAACTGGCTATTAAATTTATTGTTTTGGTAGATTACATAATGAACGGAGGAAGAGCAGTGGTGGCCCAGTGGTATTGGCCCGACTTACAAGTAGGTTGTGAGTTCGAACCCAGGTGGTGATGAAATTAAATACCTACATAAAGTGTATTTAATTTCATCACCACTGTTCTCAAAAAATTGAAGGATAATATCGTGAGGAAAACGCCATGTCTTAGAACCAAAAAATCGAAGTCATTTGACATCCGCCAACCTGCACTGGGCCCGAATTGTGGATTACGGCCCACTCCCTCTCACAGAGAGGAGGCCTGTGTCCCAACAGTGGGAACATTATAGGCAGCTTATTCGATGCTATTTATGCCATGTTACAATATTAAGTAAAGTAAGGTCTCACTATATCAACACTGGCAGGATACTTATCTCCAAAAACTAAAAAAATTAAAATGTTTCCGAGACGCTAGAAAACATTAATATACTTACTACTTAAGAACTTATGTACTGAGTATTTACTTATGATGATATTTAAAATTTTATCAATTACTTACATAATAGAGAAATTTTAAAACATGAATGATTTTTGTGTATCCTGTATCCTGAAATGCTCATGCATCTGTAGTGTTGCATCGAAATGTTGAAAAGCCCTAATTGATTGCAAGGCATTTTTACACTACCTAGACTGGCGGCATTGCCACGTTAAAAGCCAGCCCTTGAGTCATGGGAAGTCTCAACCAGCCATTTTGAGATTTCGTTAAAGAGGCCATGAGCACTCAGACCCAACAGCCTGAGGGTTTCAACCCCAAACAGCTCAAAAATGTAATTACCAAAAGGTTATTATACTACTGCTACTTTTTACACTACTGGTTTTTTTACACGGCAAATTGTTTGGCATGGTTGTGCGCTTGTTTCGCATGGTTTTTACGGATTTATACAAACAATCAGAATTTATATGTGACATATATATGTATATATGTGTGTGATTTATTTATGTGTGTTTTTGTGACATTTAAGTTTAATTTTTCCGGAATAAATTCTCTAAATTATGTTGAAAACTGCATTACAATCCGTTGCATAGTTTAGAAGAACAACACGGTCAAACAAACAGACACAAAGATCAACTTTAATTTATAATATTTATGTATTATTTTAGTATCACCATGTAGGTTCAATAACACTTCTCAACTATTATTGTTTACAGTTAAAAAGCACCTTGAGTTCAACAGTCAGTACAAAAAAAAAAAGGGTTCCATGTTTCTGCACCAACTCATAAACTATTGCATTCAGACTGAATAAATCAAGGTCTTAAGAGGGTGCATCCTAAAAGTTGGCAACGTCGTAAATAACTGTCAAATATTTACCTGTTTCGATTAATTTGGAAATAATACTGTATGGAAATAAGAAATGTGGCTAACCAATTGACTAGAATATTAATAATGAATTGCAATTATAACATTGAATTTGATGTTGTACCCGTTTTAGGTGAAAAAAAGGCATTTGGAAAGTTACCAAATACTTTTTTTACATCTAAAACTAACTATTCGGTGTTACGATATTAATTATAGCATTTCATAATCAATATTCTAGTTCGCTAGTTAGCCACATTTTTTATTTCCATACAGAAATATTATCAAATTAATCAAAACAGCGAAATATTTGACATCTATTTGCGACGTTGCCAACTTTCAGAATAAACCCTCTTAACACTAACAGCAGGCTGGAAAAACATCCTAACTACATAAACATTATGAGTTTTATGCGAAAGTGAGTTTGTTTGTTTATTTGATTGTTACACTTTCATGTTAAAATGGCTGAATGGATTTGGATGAAATTTGGCACATCAGAAGACCGTGACCTTGGTTAGGACATAGGATACTTTTTATCTTGTTTATAAGTTGCATTCATACAAGACGGTACCTATTCTGTTTGCGACACGTTCTGCATAATTTCTGAGCACTAACATAACAAAAAGTACTAGGTAGGCATGCATGAATTCACGATAGTATTTTGCTACTAAGGGGATTTGGATGTTTGGCACACAGATAGTTTATAACCTAGGATACTTTTTATACTGACATTACATTTTCGTGGGATAATTTCCGATCTCCACGTGGGCGAAGCCGCGGGCTAAAGCTGTTTTGAAATAAAGTGTGAAAACTGGCAGTAAATCCTTTAAGAAATGTCATTTGTAAAACTTTTACTTTTACAAAACATTTTTTAACTTTACATTCAAATGACAATCTTATGTTAAGCAAAATTGGGTATATTTTTATGTGCACTTTGCAAGACAATCTTACTGCCCCAAAACCAGTTTACCCGCTTTATTTATACACAATGCGCACATTACCGTCAACAAGAACAATATCAACCGGCTTGTAACGAACTACGTAGAATTTTTTGCCGTAAAATTGGAGGTAAACACACAAAATTGTAACAAATTCGCGCCACCGAAAATATTCAACGGATTTTGAAGCATTGCGAAGTGTACGACTGTAGTTAGCGATCGTAAATATAATTGAGGATGTTACGGACTGTTGTTACAACATAAATACACTTACCACGGTAGTGAGTGTGTTCAGAAAACTTTATAATCCAATTACAAACAGTTGTTGGCACATAACTTGATTATCTCGTGTTCAGTACGCCACAAATTAGTAACCGTTATCACTCCAGTCAGATGTTTCACCACTGTTTTAGTGTTACAGCATTCATTATGTTTTGAAACGAAATTAGCACAAGGAAAGGAAATCCAAACAACAAAAAAAAATAGCAAACAGCCTCCTCTACTCGACGTAGTGACATTGACGTTCCTGTGTTGCCAAAGTCAGCATGAAAAATACCAAGTGATTTCCTTTTTTTTTTCGAATAAAATTATTTAACTTTTCTAATGCCTTCTTTTAATTCGCTAAATTGGTGACTATAGTACCTAATGCAACATTGCAAACGTTAACTGATATTTGGTGAAAATGAGAAGCAGTAAAATCACAAAAAATATGAATGGTTTAGATACATATAAGATGAATTATTTTCGTTCCTGTTATCAAAAATTATTTTGTCATACGATTCTTTATTATTTTCAGTATAATAAAATCCTAATTTTCGGAATTAGCACTAGTAATACCTTGTATTTACGGAGATCTTTAATTCTTGCAACATTATAAGACGTCAAATTGCGTTTTATTCTTGTACTCTGGGACAAACAATCTACAGCTACACGTAATTACCAAAAAATTACTGTATCTTATTTTAGTTTGAATCTGTTTTATTTCTGTGTATTTTGTAAGTCAATCTATGGCATGAAAATAATTTATCATTAAATTATAAAGTTAGTCAAAAAATCTTTGGGAAATGTGTAGATAACCAATTTTATCATTTATCTTTAGATAAATAAAAGAGCAGCTGATTCCTGATAACACAGGCGCCACCTATACTAACAAATTGAAACTAAACTTAACTTAGATAAGAACCATTAAGAATATTCATCCGCTAGGTGTCAACTGGTGACCTAGTTCCCTCGCCTAGTAAAAATAGCGGTCGACAATAGCTCAAACACTATTTATAGTGCGTATCTAAAAAAATCTAAAATCACACACTGTTATCTCGGTTGTTTTTTTTTTTAAACATCACTCGAATACCGTCCGTGTGTCAGTCACGTCGTGGTCCGTAGCGCGCAACTCACAAAACCTACCTATACAACATAAGTGCCACTGTAATCGATAAAACCTCGCGTTACAGACAATCAGTTGTTTTTTCGTGAATACCAGTGCCCTCTTAGTTGCCGCTAGAGATTTTAGTTTAGTAAACAAGGGAACATGTTATATTAGTGTTTTAAAGTGTTAGATACAATGGAAAGTGTTAAAAGGTATATAAGGAGTGAGTCTGCGAGTTGCGCTCATATGGTTGAAGAAAGCACGGCGAATAATAGGAAGACGGCAGACCCTCACGAGAAGCTGAAGGCTCTGCTGAACTCTCCTGATGATGACACGGATGATACACTCCCTCCGTCAGATGCCCCAAAATTCGGGACAGTTATACACAATAGAATCTTTGTGGGAGGGTTCTCTTTGACCACGACTGATGAGGACCTGTGGAAGTTCTTCTCAGGGTTCGCGACCGTCACGGCAGCCCGGGTGATCTACGACCGAGCTGGTGTCTCCAAGTGTTATGGTTTCGTCACATTCGCGAGCCCCAGGGTCGCCAGGCTGATCGTCAAACAGGTTCGTCTATTACCTACTTACTCTTTATTGGAAAACTTTTCAGAAACAATGCTGGGTGTATCCAAAACGTTTAATTAAAAATCTGGGAGTTTTAATTCATGGTGTTTGTGGAATGTTAGGTTCTTTTTTCAAAACCGGGGCGAAAATTGTTTGGTCCCAATATTTCGAGTCATTTGACTGGGACAATGAAACCCGAATTTGTGGGACAGTCAATTCGATATTTTATTACCCGTACTGCCCAACTCGGAATTATTTCAGGTAAGTACTTATTTTACAGAAAACGGGAATATTTTTGGCTGGGCGATGTTCTTTGTTTAGTCTTGTGATATGGAAATTTTCGCTCGATTTCGAGGCGTGTACTTTACAAATATCTCGTTATATTGTCTGATTAGATAGGTATATTTTGAGAAAGAGACCATCAGTCCTAACTTTTATTTTTTCGGGAGGAGCTGAACCCCGATGGAAAAATTTCAGCTAAGTAAGTACCTACTGCAATTTTTTTACACCTCGACATTGAACTTCACTGCAATAATGATAATTTTTACGATAATAATATATTATCGAAAGAAGCTGTTATCGATAACGAATGTAGACCCTGACGTTTGAATGATAGATTAGGTACTACTAACGAAGAATTGGAGCACAATGGCTCAAGGAGGCATTTTATCAGATACGGTGAAATTACTATGATTATTTTAGCACTATGCTTGGTAACATGTTTATTAGTGCACGCGTTTTAGTGATAAGAAATTATCTTGTGTTAGGTACCTACCTACTATGGATTTTTGCCATGTGGTTGCTTTTTTGTCGTCTGTGTCTGTAAACGTCAATTTTGTATCTCTTAGGATGTAAAATAAACACTCCCTAATCCTGCAAAACAGAAATCAGCGTTATATCTCCCATTATTTAGAGAATTGTCCGTGTAATCGTGCAATTCCTACATTCAGACATTCTAGATTTCAAGGTTATCTGAAACCACGTGCGTTTCTAAAAACAATCGTACTAACGTAGATTTGGTTTCCTAGACGCCTTTTATACAATTGTTTTGAATTCCAAAACAATTATACATAGGTACTTAGGTAGGCACAATATCTACCAACGCCTTTGTTTCGAACGAAACTTCACAATCCACTAGCTGAGTAGCCAGTAAATTATAATTGTGACCTCTTCCACACAGAGGCTTCAGTACATTGATGATGAAATAACTACGTGCTATCACCGTGCTTGACTATCAGGATGTTGTTCACCTAGCAGAAGAGGATGTTACTCGAATAATCCTGATATATTTTGGGACTCAACGGCGCCGGTTCCTGCACATTATCCAGCCGGTATCAAGAATCCGGTTTAAAGAGGCTCAGCTTTATCTACCCTGTTAGGACCTTCGACTAGAACCTATTATAGGTTACCTTTTCTGATATGTAGCCTACGTAGGTATACACAATATCAGAAAAGGATCTTAGGTACCAAGCTGAAAGCGGAAGAAGTTAGGTTCCCACCAAAATTTTATAAAAAATCGGGTGGGGTCGTGAGACACCCGTTTGGGACGAAGTTCCTTTCGCTGTAGGTACATTATTAATACAGACCCATCTAGTATGATAGATAGATGACTTTGTATTAAAAACAAAAACTTACGACACTTGAAACTTAAGACCTTGAAACGGACTTTTCGGGCATAACGCTTTTTCGTTACGTGACGATTTCTACCACACAACTCCGCAAGCCGCCCTTTTTTGTCCAAAACCCTTCGAGCAGTAAAAGCTTCGAAGAATCTATACAGGGTGACGGTTAGGGACCTGCATTCGTCAAGGGTTAAGGCTCCCGCAAACCGGCGCGACGACAGCGCGACGCAATTAACGGTGAACAATTACCGGTGTCGCGTCGCGTGAAAAGTCGCGCCTGTTTGCAGGAGCCTTTAATTCTGTCGGTCATACTATACTTACAACTTTCGCTATGAAACACATTAAACGAATATATATAGGTTTTTTTTTTTCACGAATCGGATTTATGAGTTTCAGTGTGAAAGTTGTTCAGTATGACGGGTAGAATCACCCCATTGACGGAAGCAGGTGTCTAAATCGCCACCCTGTATAGGATGAAATCTTGCCTCAATGTGGGATGCATTATTCACAACTAGTGATACTTACAGTGGTACCTCGATTCGGTCTCGCTTCCATCGCGCTGACTGGCTAATATTTTTTCTATGACATAATCTATTAACAAGTTAAAATTAAAAAAAAAATCTGTTCAAGGTTACTATGTTCTTCTAATATCATTGAAGTAAAATACTACGAATCGATCAGACCTGTGGAAGATGCGCACATCCATTCATCAACTAGAAAAGAGCTGATAATTTTCAAACGGCTGAACCGATTTTCTTGAATTGTAGCTTGTAGGTTCAGCCGTTTGGGAGCTACGAGGGAACAGACAGATACACAGATACACACGTTAAACTTATAACACCTCTCTTTTTCCGTCGGGGGTTAAAAAGGTAATAAAACAAAGGGTAGGCTGCCCTCTGCTCGGGCTAGGTGCAACGACAATCTTTGAAAGGTGGCTGGTAAGTGTTTAATGAGAGCAAATCGAGGATCCAGATAAACACAGAGGCATCCAATAGTGGGGTGCTTATTCCTCATGGTGCATGGTGACAATGAGCTATTCTCATACACAGTTCGAGTCGATACAAGAGAAGAAGGCCCGATGATAACGTCATCATTTCCGAAACCAAGCAAACGCAGATCAATAAGATCTAACAACACCTAGGTTTTTGTAGGTTAGTCGCGGCCAATATTTGCATAAAACGCAGGAACGTTTCTGGTATATCTTGATTTAGATCAATCAAAACTGTTTTGGATCTGACGTGCAGATAAGTCGAACGCGCATTGAGTGCGCGCAGCAAAAAATTTTAATACAGATGTTTTTATGATAAGTAAATGTAGTTAGATCTAGATAATACTTAGGATCTTGGGTGTTTAGAAAAAGTCGAAAGAAAAATGCAGCCGCACGGGTCGATCGATCAGGTTAAGCCACGCTTGCCGCGTTCGATCCGTCGATGGGTGACCATTTTTACGACCCCAACATTTGGGAAATGGCTAGGCAGAATTTGTGCTCATAAAACCTAAAATATCTAAATAACTATCAATACTTTAGGAGAAAAATCCCTTTGAATCTTGCGTAGGTGTAAGGTTTTTTTCTCTAACATGTTTGGAAATTGGAACATTATTTTGACAACCTTCTTTGAGATATCGAAATTGCGGTATTGGTCGAATAGATTCGAGCGCCCGGCCGGCAAATTTGAAAATCCATATCTATCGTGTTTAGCGGCCAAATAAATTACTATGAAAACTCCTATCTGTCTTGTTATTTAAAAATGGAACGAACTGTTTTCTTCAACCCATGACATCCATGGAGGTTTATTTAAATTTCGATTTGGCTTGCTAAAGGCTCGTATGCACTGGCGTGATATGGCGGGCGCGACGAGGGTCGCGCTGCCTGTCGCACCCGCGATATCGTGCCGATCTGCACGAGCCATAATACAGTTGTTTAAAATAAAAAAAATGAACATATTGGTGCCTGAAAAATTATCGTTGTCCGTCATTGTACTGGAATTTATAATTAATTTACTCAGTTTGAATTTCCGCGCATTATTTGAGAAAAATACTATACAAGCCTTGGGCGCAACCAAGCATTGATGGACTCACGCATGTGTTCGTCTATGAATGCCCCAGTTGCAGGCCGCGACAGTAATATACTATTTATGCTACATAACTAGTAAATTATGGAAATACTTACAATAAGACGATGTTCTATTGTTTTGCTAATTGTCTGACTACGTAAGTTATACCTAAGTAAGTAATACCTAATAGTTACTTTACAATTCGTGGAAGCTTACAAGAAATTCCGACATTTATAGCATAATTATTATGTAACCTGTCTGTCTATGTGGCTTTGTGGATAGAGTATCTAATGAGTTCAATTTTGTATTGTATTCCGTTAAAGGTAAGTCAGATATTTAATAACGGAATTCAATACCGGAGTTAATACTGTTTCAATAGTCATTTACCTATTTATTCAATTAATACATCAGAGGTATTACCTACTTCTAATGTATACATAAATTATAGGCGTTGGTACATAACATTCAAAGAATAAAAAAATAAAAAAAACACGCTATATTAGCAAATCGAAACTATATTTTATTTTTCACTTTTTAGTTCGATTTGCTATAAAACCGTAAGTTCAGATGTGCTAAATTACCTACGCTAAATTTTTCGTTTTTTTAATTTTTTTCCATATGCTTATCAAAATATTGTATTGTCGTCGGTCGTTGATAAGTCTACAACGTTTAAAGTAAATCTGATCGCTTAAAGTGGGGCAAAATCGAGCCCAAACGAGTCAGTTACATACAAACATACAGGTGAATCTAATATAAGCGTGATAATTAAAAATACATTGAACAGAAGCTGTTCACTAAATTAATGATCATTAACAATTTAAACAAGTTGACTTCTACAGGAAGACATTTTGTGAATATCAAAACTCACAGCAAGTCAACTTGCAGCCAACGTTTCCACGTTGCAAGTCAGTATAACTTCAACTTATGCAATTAAACTTAGTAGTGGACGAGCTCTGTTTAAGTTTTGAATATGTGACAATAGACCACCGGCATCAGTGCGACACAAACAGAACACCTTCAGGTTACAACATAGACATCTTAGAAGTTAGGTTATATTATAACCTCGCTTTATAAGCAATGGTGGCGTAGTGTTAACGGCCTCGACTTACGAGTTACAGGTCGTAAGTTCGAACCCAAGCAGGTGTTTTGTGTAAATAATTTTATCACCACTACTCTCAAAACGGTGAAGGAGGCATGTCCTAGAACCAGAAATTCAAAGACGTGTGACTTCTACAGTCCGGTGGTAGATCGTTGCGAGCAGTGGGAACATTATAGGCTGCCTACGCTTATGCTTACGCTGTAAGCGCGCTAGCTATTCTCGGCTACATTGTAGGCATCGACCATCGATAGATGAAAAGTAAGTGCAAGATATTATCGCTTGAATGGGGGGTGAATACTGAGATGAGATGTATGGAAGGAGTTGTTGTAGTCGACGATGATAATGATTATTTATATCATTATCCGTAATTCACAACTGTTCGCTATTTTAAAGCGCCTTAAGTTTTTTAATATCGAAATTATAATAATTATAAACGCTTATTGCTAGCGATCTGATTAAAAGGTTTAATGAAACTGTTTTTTGTCTACTGTGTTGTAATGACAAGATCTCTGAGTTTTTTATTTATAGCAATGTGCCAATATTCACGAATACAAAACACCAAAAATCATTGGTGTACATTTAATTCGATAACTACCTATGACGTCCTTACAGAAATTGGCCATGTCCTTTAACAAATAATAAAACTAAACATGACAAAAGAATGAATGTGGATAACTTTAAGCCTCGTTCAGACTCGCGATACCGGTTATTGTTCTACCGTGAAGTTTTCTTAGAAGATGTTTTGTTAGAGTCGCGGCACGCCAGTCTGCACGATGTTTTATTATAATATATTCTTAAGCAAATTCCTTCAGATTGCAACTTAACCCTCTTAAGGCCAACGCACACTGCGGACGGCGGGAGACGGCATCGAGGAGGATATGCCGAGGAGCGTCCCGCGGTATGCCACAGGTGAAATTTCGATCGTATGCTAGTGGATTTCGGCGCATACCGTCGCATGCCTTCGCAACCCACCGTGGTATCCTTCAGTGCGCTCTTCAATACCGCAGCGAGAAATCCCCGTGATCCGTGGTCGATCTCTGAGTTTTGGAATCTACATTATATTATATCCTGTTACCATCAGATACGTACGAATTTACGTTGGTCAAATGTAGGGATCGTAGTAAATAAAAAGCAAGCTTTTTGAAACTTCTTAATATTTTTTATAATTTTTTAATCACGCACATTCGTCTTCGTCTTTTCATAACCGTCGTCGTCCATCTTTTTTCTATCGTTTCCTCTCTCGCACAATGTTGCCATACCCATCTTCTAACAATCTTCATACCTACCTTGTGTGTTGCCACTTTATCTAATATTAATTCCCACATTCGGTAAAATACTTTGCCCCGCCGTCCGCCGTTGTGCGCTGGCCTTTATAGAACTTAGGTTATATTAAAACTGAGCTAGGTATTCTCTGTTACATTGTATCGACATCTTTAGATGAAATCTGTGAAAGATATGGTTTAAAAGAGGGTGAATACTGAGATGACAGCAGATAGAGGTGTATGAAAGAGGATGGGATGCTGCGCCGCCACCAAAAAATTGGCTATGGGTAGGATGATGATGATGATGTTGATCCTATTAATATTATAAACATTCTTTTTCTAAAATGTAGATGTAAGTATATAGGTATACCTAAGTAGATTAAATAACTTATTGATAAAAAATCATATCGTTTTTATGATCTACAGCTTTCCTTACAAATTTGGATACAAAATCCATAATAATCTTGTTAAGGTCGTTGATAATATCTTCATCAACTTCATCACAAAGAAACAAGTAATTAGTTCTTTCATACAGTTCCAGTTTTAATCATACTTCAGTAAACAGCAAACCTCACACGTTCTGCTATCAAAATGAAAATCGCCGTCCCGAAATGTTCCGACATTTCCCGAATATTCACGATGATTGACGAACCGAATAACGGCGTGAAGGCTTTTGTGCTCGGGGACGCTTTTTCGATTACTGTTTCAGGAATATTCAGTGTTGCCTTTTGTGGAGACCTAGATGTTTACGTAGGTGTATATCTAGTCAATATCAGGCCTTATTCCTTGAAAGGATTGGCAGAGGTGCATACACCACCATAACATTGACACCAACGTTTCACCAGATGTTCAACCCTTCGTATCCACGCGAACGTAGTTCGACGTGAGACACCATAGCTTTTTTAATAGTTTCTATAATTCCGTCATAAAAAACGTTACACCCATTGCCACTTACTGGATATAAATGCAGACTCCGGGCTGCTACTGAAAATCTAGGAAAACCCAATAAAACTTCGCTCGACCTAGGGATCGAACTCAGGGACTCTATGTTTAGGCTTCGAACTTGAAAAACGAGGTATTCTTCAATTATCGGCTTAACGGCTCGTGCAGACCGGCGCGATATCGCGCTAGTATGTACGAGCCTTAAATATAATAGACGAAAAAAAAACGTCCCCACTTTACGTGTATGAATTTTCAAAATCCGTCCACAATTGACGAAAATATCTATGAACATAAATAAAAAATACATGCAGACGAACATTTATAACCTCTTCCTTTTTTGAAGTTAATTAAAAAGGCCCTCAGCTCAACATAATGTTAGATAGCACCACTAGATGTACGTACTAGGTACTACCTGACGCTGATTTTCATCTGCAGCTCACGGACGTCATACCTACGCTCGAATACGTCAACAATATCGCCACCCACTCATAAAGACTATTTAAATCCACCCCTACATCGACACTTCTGCCCATCCTCCTTACATCCTACTCCCAGTTAACGACACCAAAGCGAACAAAGAGTGACCTATTCTGTGCCGGAAAATAATAAAGCTTACTCCTTTATACACGACCTTTGGGCCAAGCCTTGGCAATATTCCGAAAAGCTCAAGGGCGAGGCAAGATAGAATAGCTACCTACAGTATAAAATGACACAGACAAAATGTCTTATTTTTCCTTCAAAACTGGCATCGGTTGGTACAGTCCGTCCCAAAAAGATTTGGGTATCCGCGGACAAGGAACCATTTTAATGTCAACAGCCTACGTTTCATAATGCGTTTGATGAGATAGAATAGAATACGCTTTGTTAGTACACCATACGAATTACAGATATATATATATATAAATTATAATAATTTGTAGTAATTTGTATTATTGGATACTATGCTTTGTAGCTTTACATGGATGTTATGGAGTAATGGTTGTAGATGATAATATTATTCCTTGTTCGTGTATTTTTTTTTGCACAGTATGGGTTTATTACTGACCAATCAATAAGGCATCTTCTCATACAGAAAAGTAACGAGCATTGAATTGATGCTCGCGATTGCTCAATTCATGAGTTTTCAGGCCATTGTATAGATGTCAAGTTGAAACACATAGAATTGACTTTCTATGTGGTTTCGATTCAAATTAAGTATGCAGTCAGCGACAAAAGTCGATTTACACTTCAGTTTAAAAAATCTTTATAGTAAAGCTATTGTAAGTATTTATTATGTATTTAATTAAAATCGGAAAAGTTACATTTTCTTTTTTAACCTCAAAGCTCTTGGCCTGAAACTGACCGATGGTAAGTGATGATCAGGCCGAAGGTTGAAGCGAGCTTCACCCGGAATCCTCTACCACAGAGGAACTGGCTATGTTACCTCTTACTGCCGGAACACTACAATGCTGGTTACATTGTTGTTATAATGTTAACTCTCAGCTATTAGGTACATGAAATGCTGTTAAAAAATGAATCGAATAATAGTATATATGTTAATTTAAATGATGTGTGAAAGTGTGAGAAGTTTAGATTCCATTTGTTATACCGGCACAGCTTCGCTCCTCTCCTCTCTTTTCCGCTCCAGTGGACAGGCAGCCTTAATCAACTTTTGTCGCTCTCTCTACCTATCTACCAAACACACATATCATAACATCACGCTTTGTTTCGCCGAAGGGTTAGACAGAGGTGTACACCCACATTTCGCCAGGTCTGTTCAAGTCCCATGTAATAGGAGGCGAGCCTATTGCCATCAAGCGGGCACAAATCCAGACTCAGGGGTGCTACTGAGAAATTCCAGATAGAACAACCCAATAACACTTTGCCCGGCCTTTACCTGTAAGACCAATAACTTAAAATAGCTGTTTAGGCTCTAACTAAGCTTAGACAGCAACT
Organism: Eupsilia transversa; assembly: GCA_914767815.1. Lineage (NCBI taxonomy): Eukaryota > Metazoa > Arthropoda > Insecta > Lepidoptera > Noctuidae > Eupsilia > Eupsilia transversa. Next base: position 10,331,038 of record OU611897.1, on the reverse strand, counting down.
ATAGGCGTGGTTATACATAATTATGTAGTTTCAAAGGGGAACGATTTGAAACCACGACCTTTCGATCGATACTGGCTTCTCTGGGCAGTTGTTATTATTAGGTAGGTATAGTGTAGGGATGTAACAAGTGCCAAAAAGTATCGATACTTATTTTTAACAAAATATTGACATCGAATCGAAAAAAAACATCGACTTATCGGTGAAATTTTCTAAAAAATATTTGTGTACTTTATGAAATTTTGTTGTTTGTTTTTTATTCATATATATGTTAACGGAAAAGTATGTAATCCGTCATTGTATATAATTCCTAGGGAATGTGTACAATTCCTAAGATAGATAGGAAATCTATGAAATATTTCGCAATATATACTCTTTTCCTAGGAAATCTATACATTTCCTAAATAGCAAACGGAAATTTATTACATTCGGAATGTTTTTAAGTGCAGCGGGGGTAGCGGAGCTTGCTTATATATTGTGCCGTAGATAACATATAGGTAAACATAGCAAATGAAAGTGTGAGCTTTATAAGAAAATATACCTAGTTTTTATGTGTGCTAGATGGGCCTTAACATTGAATAATTGAAATTGATTTTTGAAGTTAAAACAAATTAGTAATAGGCCCTACGAAGGTTTATTATTTTACGATGTGATTGTCACAGCTGATTATGTCAACGGGAGCCTAAAAAATCTGATTTCAGTTTACAAACGTGCTTTATTTATTTTTAATTTCGGATATTAGTATCATCTCGGAATTGCATACAATTCCTAGGAAATACATACATTTCACAGGTAATGTGTGTATTAAAGAATCTTTGAAACATTATTTTAGACATTTCCTAAGTAGGCACGGAATTTTATACATGGTTTCATACATTTCCGGTAACATATATATACCAAACTAGGAACATCTTTTCTGATGTAAAATCTTAAATTAGTAAAAAAATGATACTTAAAAATAAGTCCACTATTTTACGGCTCTGAATTCCAACGGTTTGAGTCACTGGCGACAACCGTGTTGCTGTTGGATTTATATGGTATTTGATAAATTTTTGATACTAGACTATTTTAATTTCGATTTATCAAAATAATAGATATCGCCAAAAAATATCGATGTATCAAATCCTTGGTGTTTAAAGCCCTTTCCTAAAATGGGCGCTAATAACCACAAAACGATTTAAACTATTAAAGGGGTGTATGTTGTAATAGTATTCTAATGACTATTTGAATGTTTTATTATTGATGCTACATTATAATGTGTTTCGCGAGACTGTGTATATCATAAACCTTGTCCGATATCGCCTAAACTTATCTTCATAAACTATTTACACGTGGTACTAAATTAAATGACTAACTATACAAATAACAAATACAAAAACAAAAGGACACTAGGCGTCGAAGTATTCGTCCGCATCGCTGTCATCCGGAAACGTGCCCAGAAGACTGGCAGCATTGCCACGTTGAATGGCAATGCTCTTAATAAATCTACAGTATTTTTTTTATTATTTTAGTATTTACGTTTTCTATTGCCGAAATTCCCATCTAATCATTGAATTGGTGGGTTTCAAGTTTTTACAAATCTGGACCTTCACATGGCCCTTCGAGCCGGATAAGAACAATAGATAAATTGGAAGAACTTTTAAGACGATTATTGTACCATACTTTATAGCCTAAACGCGTAGGGGAAGAGATGGGACTAAGCCTTTCAAGCAAATAAAATAAAATTAAATAAACTGGAAATGTATGAGCAACTCAAAATCTGTCTTGCCTTTGCCCAACTATGTCGGGGTCGGTACCTACTAACTACTCTAACCGGATGCAGCTGAATACCAGTATTTTACATGGAGGGACTGCCTATTTAGCTCCACAATCCAGTGACTGGGTAATACGAGATCCCTTGGTAAGACTGGTTGTCACACTTTCGGGATTCTGGCAACCCGTAACGACTATCAGTGATCCACAAATGACAGCCGGGACGCGGCTTAACGTGCTTTCCGAGGCACAGAGGAGTGTCGATATGTAAAGATGGTCGCCCATCTACGGAACACCCCCAGCAAGCGTAGCTTAACCTGATGGATCGACCCGCCGTGCGGCTATTATTAGTTAGCCACGAACTCCTCACTTATACAAAAAGCAGTAGTTGGTATTTCACAAAAAAACTTAACTTTGCTGAAATTAGTTTGCAGCATGTGGGTGTCATACAGGTACACTGTTGTTTCAAAGTTAAGTTGTGATGAAGCTGTTGATGATAGAGTAGTCAACTTAAAACAATTGTTTGTACTGAAAGAAGTACTCTGCCTAACCCTTCCGAGAATAGCATATTCCCAATCAATATAAAAACCCTGAACCTGAAACCCAGGACAGTATTAACTGAAGGCAAGTTTTCTTAGCGAAAATTCTTGTTTTTCTAATAAATCTTATTTACCTTATTCAGTGTCAGGCATCGGCGGTGGGGTTGGCGGTGTTGCCAGCCTTCTGGGCACGTTTCCGGTTGCCAGTTAAGATGTTCGAATAAAATGTTATTTTGCGTAAAAAAAGGCGTTTTGTTGTTTATATCTTAGGGAGTTTTTTATAAATTTATATTACAGATTGAACAAAGAAAAAGATGTTACTAATAATTTACTAATAAAAAAGTCTATTGCACCACTTTTACGTATTTTGAAAAATATTTTGGAAACAATTTGCTTCTCTAAAAATATAAATATTATCTCTATCTAATTAAGTATGAGTGTGGATGGATATAAGAGAAGGGGAAGACCAAAGAAAAGATGGATGTACAAATACTTACTTTGTGAAAAATGATATGGCTAGAAAGGGGGTGACTACCGAGATGACGACTAATAGAGAAGTATGGATGAAAAACACATGTTGCGCCGACCACAAATAAATTTGGATAAGGGCAAGAGATGATCTTTATTTTTCCATTAATTGAAACATGAAACAATAGTAATTTACTTTTGCTGACGACTTGATCCTACTGTATTTTGCTGATCACCATTGTCACGCGATTGGATTAGCGTAATTTATTTTTGAATGCGTTCCTAATTTTATTGCTGGCTGGTGGTAAGTGTCAATTTTATCAGCTAATAAAATGTTAGTGCGGCTAGCCAACCGAAATATATATTCGTCGTTTGTATGTATAATCTTTCTGGAACACTCGTCATTAGCTTTTAAAAGATGCATGCAGGCAAGGTCTATGAAAAAAAAAAATTACCCATACCCCTTTAGTTTTAAACCGATCGAATCGAATTGAGATCTGGCTTCCCAAAATTATAATTTTAGTTTCTGTAGATTTCCGCCTAGCTGATTCCCCTTAAAACCTAGAACTACCTAGTATTGAAGAGTTTTAGTATCTAGTTATCTAATTATACGGGATATTGTTTATGCTGTTAGAATCTTAGGAAAGTGTTTTTCAGAAATACCTAAACTATGCCAGTTAAAATTTATAAATATAGACATGCATAGTTCAATTATAATATTCAGTTCTGTTAAGAAAAGGAAGACACGCTCAAATATAAATGTATAATTAAAAACAAGGAAAAAAGTAATCCGCAGCTGCATGTCCTGACTGTGACAAAAAGGGTTCCACTCAGCATGATGCTGTGCTCTGGGGGACCTACCTACACTACAGCAGAGCGTTGGTTTTCAATTGCCACCCGAAAAATGACTTTTTTTTTACGGGTGGTAAATTATCAAATAACTTCTCCCGCTCCGGGCGGAGTGGGAGGGGGCTGATTAATTTTTAATGATTCGTACAAGTTTAAGACAGAAGAAAATGGATGAAATATTAACAGAATTGGATAGAAATTGGTTCTATTGAAAGAATGATTCATCAGACATGCCCGAGTGTTACAATTTATAAGTTTTGGCACGGATCGAACGTTTCTATTATTGACACAGACTAATTAACTAATAGCTAACCTAGAGATATTGTTTCTTAATAGTTTGTTAGACATGATGGTATTGACTATGATTGGTTAGTTTACTAATATTGTTTTATGTTAATTAAGAAGATGCAATACCAGATGGCTGGTCTTATTTTTTTTGGCCAAAGGATCAGCATGGCCATTTAACGTGGCAAAGCTGCCAGTCTTTTAGGCACTTTTCCTTAAACATTAAAAGCTTGAGGGCCCATTTACACAGAGAGAAGGGTTGTGGTCAGAATGAGCAGACAATACTCGTCAGCTGTTCTCTTCGTGTAAATTAACCTCAAACCAAAGAACTGTCTTACTATTATCAGCATCTGCCAGGCTTTTCCCAACTATGTTGGGAATGGGGTCCATTATAACAAAATGCAGTTGAATACCAATATTTGTCAAGAAGCGACTTCCACGACGACTTTAAGTTACTGAGTAATACGATACCCCTTGGTAAGACTGGTTCTCAGATTTCTGGCTGATGCTGGATTCTGAAATATACCGAGGTATCCAACTACAATTGTCCAAAATAAATAATTAAAAGCTTTTAAAATATTAAGCATTCTCTTAAAAAGCCTTGGAAGTTATGTTTCATAAGACTCGGTCGTAAAAGTTAATGAGTAATAAAGTAATGATTAACACAGGGCTGTCACAATTAATTACAAATAACTCTTTAGTAATGGACGTACGCGTACCTACGTGGCTATGTGTTGTAATAAAATTACATTGACAGGTTACAACTTTTTAAAAGCGATTCTCTGCTTAGAACAAACGTGTTTTCGTAAAAAAAAATTGCAGACGTGTCAAAAAACCCCTTCACCAAAATAAAAATTTAAAAACACTCATGGTGCGAAAATTTAACGAGATTTTTATTCTTGATGTTACAATGGAAACTTTTCCAACTCCGTCACTTTTACATTTTCGAAAAAATATGGGGAAAATATAATTACACCAAACATTCTGCGCTTTTTTCCTCAATCCAAATAAGAGCGGTCCTAGAGTCCTACTTCACTAAATGAAACCGAGTTTTTATAAGTGATACGACGTCACGTCATCTGCTAACCATGGTCCGCTAAAAATAATAAATTATGAAATACCTACCGAATAAATATATTTTTCAAGCCAGTGCAGCAGTGTTTGCAGATTCTTATTCTGAGTTATCTAAAATATTAAGTTACAGTTACCTGGACCATGATCATGTAAAAAACTGTTCGAAATGGCTAACATTTCATGTTCTGAGCTCAGCTGAATACTTTTTAAACGTTGTTTTTTTTTTTAATTTGATGTCAGTTTGTTCATAATTTAGCCCATGGTTCCTTTCAGCGTTTTTCTCTACTATTTTTCATAGTTTTGAACTTAACTACTCATAAATTCATAAAGTTATGATGATTAATTAATTACCATGCCTGGCAGACATCGCTGATCATGCTGTGTTGTTATAAGCAGTCAGAAAGATCCTAGTGCTGCGTAATAAGGGTGACGCCAGATGTGCGTAACATAGCGTATTTTGATATAGCACGTCGCTACTATGTAGTCTAGTAGCTATCTTTAGTATTGAGCTGTTTTAAAACACTTACGGGCAGAGAAGAGCGGTCTATGGTCTATTTTTTCATACAGATCTCGATAGGATAAAAGCAGATGGCAGAAAAATCAATATAAAACCCTTGTAAAGAGAATTCATTTCATATTTTTGGAAAAGAAAATGTAGGCCAAATTATTATTGTTTTCTCTCTTTCCTCAACCGATTCTCCTCACCACCTAAAATCGCGACGGTACCTACCTACACACATACCTACATAAATACATACCACGCTGATGTCAAAGATATTTTTACCCCGAAAATGGGGAGAGATTAGAACGTCAGACAGGTGGCAAGTCGCAACCCACGTCATTGTCAACCGTGACGTCGTATTAAAAAAGTACAGAACTTTTTACGAAATGAGGTTGGACATGTTTTTTGGGCTCGTTTCGAAGCAGAAGTTTTTAGAAGCGGTCAGAGTGGCAAATATTACAACAGATTTTTATTGATGAGAAGTTTTTTATTACTTTGGTCGAGTATTTATTTTAGTACTTATTTAAAATGTGTGGGCTTCCGATATTTTATTTTAAATCTTAATTTGATTGACGCGTTTTAAAGTGAGATTAGATACTTGTAATATTAATGTACACATAGGATATGGTATTAAATGGGGCTTGCTGACGAAATGTGGGTACACATCTGCCTAACCCTTCGGGGATTACAGGCCTGATGTTATGTTACTAATGTACTAAAACTAAATAACGCCCAAAGACCTCAGAAGATAAGCTCATTATATTTTTCTTTTTACACGACTACGGCGAAGCAAAAAGGAGGGTTATGATTTTGACCGGTAGGTATGTATGTATGTATGTTCATCTGTTCCCTCATAACTTCTAAACTACTCATCATAATTTGACAAATAGGGTATCGTTGGAAGCGTCTCGGTCGTCCGCTGGTTATAGGACAATCCGGAGTCACACGTAATCTATTCGATTTATCCCCAACACGTGTGACTCCAGATTTTGAATTTGTCTGTCTGAGATGACTTGTTTATACCTTTTTAGTTGACTTTTTTGCCGTAGTTTGGTTATAGTTTTTATACTTTTTAATTTCTATATAAAGAAGTAATATTTAGTCGTTGTAATACTAGACTGGAACAATCCAAATTTGCCAAAAGATAGGGCAATCCTTAGCCAAGAACCGTTTGGGTGTAAAAACTCCAAGAAATTGGTCGCAATCCAGAATTACAACCAGTTCGCTTTGAAATGGGTGACTTTAATACCCTCGAGGATTAATTACTAGTACTTATTTTCTTCTATTACCGACCCGTCCCTACTTCGCCCAATTTTTACGACTTGACAATACATCGAGATGTCTTTATTTTATGTACCTACTTAATGTTAATATTAATGTATTATAAACATAAAACCTTCCGGAATAAATTATCTAAATGATGTTGACAACCGCATCAAAATACGTTATGTAGTTTAGTGGAACAACGCACCAAAACGGTCACACTGATGGACATGAAAATGACTTTCATGTATAAAATGTATGTATATACATATATAGCTATTATACTACATCTGTCTGACTGCCTCATTGGTTTCGTTATCAAAAGCGCGACCGCAGAACGCGCCGTCCTGAGCTTGATCCCGGGCCAGGAAAACTGTTACCTATCTTCTTTTTACTTTAGTTTTGTCAGTAGCAACCCAGAGTTAGGATTCGTGCCAGATACCTACAAGGTATTTGGATAGGGCCATCCCCTAGGTATATTATTTGGTACAGTGCATACACAAGCCGAATAACACTTCAGTTTTTTAAATCTTACATTCTGAGCAAAATACTTAGTAAACATTGGAGCTGAATTAAAATTTCAAGAATGTAAAAAACTAAAATTAAACATTTGGGGCCAATTTTGACGATGATATACAATATAATTGACATTTCTTAAATCTAGCTTATGAAATGTAGCTGTACTCCTGTCTTCCCTTTTATGAAATATCGTCGTGATGTTCCACGTGTAACTCCCAATCAATCCACAATCTCCCACCCAACATATACCACTAAAATACAAAGATCAAACACCTTTTACCACCAAAGGGGGGATCAAGACCAACGCCTTCAAAAGCCGTGAGTGACACTCAAAGACTCGGCTTCTCAAGAGTGAGGGTCTCGTCCTCGAGGTGAAGTGGAATGTCTACAGCTCTTGAGACAATGGCTGACTTATATGGATGTATTTATTTTGTGGAGGGTAGTGGATTTTTATTTGAGGGGGGTTTTTTGCTGATTGATTTTTAGTAAATTGGTGGTAATTAGGTTGTTGTGATATGATGCTTAGCTTTAATATATATTTTATGGTAAAAGGCACTCGTTCCATATAAAATACTGTTATCCAGCTGCAACCGGTTAGATTGGAAGCTGAACCCAACATAGTTAGGAAGAGGCACTTATACTCGTGAGTCGACGCGCATCAATATTCATAACATCCGTAGAAAATACTTAAGAGGAAAAAATTAAGTAAGAAAATGCATTTTTCAGCTGAAGTGTCGGCTAATTAATTCGCATAATTGCCATAACAAATCATAATTCGTCATCATTACTCCAAAACAAAATCCCAAAAAAACCTATTTCTATTTATAAACATTGCAGGCTGCATACCTTCACAACAAAAATACTCAAATTCCCAAACTTTCACATTAATCTTGATAAAAGAATCATAACAGACCGCACCCCACAATATTTTACTAATAAAAAAATAAATCCAAATAATTCTCGTGGTCGAACACTTAAACGTAGATGTGGTTCCCGATATCGTCCGAAATGAAATCCATTTGTTACCGGTCGCGTGCGACGGGTAAATAATATAGGTGCGTAGGGGTAGGTCTCATTGTGAGCGGGTAGCGATTTGGTAACAGCGTTTTGACTATTTATTTTGGCGCTTTTTAATGGAACAGCAGCTCAATAGTGTATCTTTTGTACACCAGCTACGGACATTAATTGGCAATATTAGAGGTATCATAGTCATCCCATACGCAAAGCTGAAATGTTTAATCTGCCTTATACCAGCAAACATACCCTTTAAACCCGAACACAGTAACTCTGCTTGGGTGCCGAAATAGGAAATTCTATGGTGGTGATCCCCGAATGTATGAGATACTTTAAAAGAGTCCAAACTCAAAACATTTATTTCAATTTACAGACACTTTTGAATTGTCAAGGAGTCGGTCAGTCAGAAATATGAAGGTAGTTCTATTCCAAAGCGTACCTATGAAGAAGAACAGGCAAGAAAGTTCATGGACTCTCTTTTAAATTATATTGTTACAAAAATATTTGTTACATATTTCATGTTGAAATTATTTTAGAATGAAAGCTCTATTACTTTCAATGTTATTTTGACTCTTATCCGATGCTGGGACAGTAAGGGACATATTAAATTGTTTATTTTCTATGAAGTCAAACAATTATGTTACTCCAATTTCCAAGATCTTGGGGCGTTATTTACGTTGTTGAGCAGATATTTTTTTTCGAACTTATGAAGCAATGGATTTGCAAAAAAGGTTTCAAAACGATTCAGATTGTGATTGATCGTGTATTACGCCATTAAGGTGCAGGGCATTTTCGACCCTGTAACATTGTTGTGGATAAAGCTAGAAGCTTGAGCTATTCTAATTAAGAAATAAAGATGTCTAATATTGATACGGTCACAATAAAATATTGTTAGTTAACTAATTCGGGAGCATCTATTCAACAACTTTATCTATGGAGATAAGTACTGAATAAATGAACCGACTTGGTTTTACATTAGATCTCATGACTTTTCGCAGTAGAAGAATTGCGTTGCATATTGCAATTTTAAAACCTATCAGTCTTAATATAATAATATGTACAAGTTTAGTCAAAAAAAGTAGGGAAAAGAGTCATAGGGCAAAAAATTCTTCCGCATCGCTGCGCAGCTTTTCAATCAATCAATTTGTAATCACAAACTCCCAAATAATATCCTTGACTATTCATAAACTGGCTGTTATGCATAAATAAATCGCTTTTTTAATTGGATTTCGTATCGTGTTGGTTGATGATTGTGTTGACTTGTGAAAAACGGGTGCGATAGGTAAATATTTTAAAGGCTAGGTGCCACAGTTAAAAGAGATTCTCTCATTGTATACTATTTTGAAATTTATTTAACCAAAAGATGTGTTTTTGAATTGCGCCACTCTGCATACCACAGGTGATTTTTTTTTTACCTGAAGTGTGCAAAACGGATACCTATGATGAAATGAAATGAAATGAAATGAAATGATTTTATTTTCTGTAAATAGGTTTGTAGAAACACTTTTACACGTCAATAATATTTTAAGTACTAGATGAGGTCGGCGTTTCCTATCTGACTACTCTGAGAAGAAAGGCCGAAACAAACTCAGAGGTCACAGTCTCTTTTAAAGTCCAGACATATTGTTTGGATCATATGAAGACCATGTAGATTAGTGTCTGAGATGGTCTTTTGAGGAAAGAACCACACAGATTGAGTGGACCTGTCCAGTCAGTGCACGCATTTGTCAGTAATCGTGCAGCTCAACTCAGAACTTAAGGAGCTCAACGATTCGACGAACAATACCAAAGAAAGGACATTTGGGTAGGCCGAATAAAGCACTCAAACTGTCAGACCATGATTAAAAGTAACTGCAAAAAGGAAAAAAAAACAAAAATAAAGAAAAAAATACCCACACAGTCTTCACATTCACAATAATTAAAGTAATATAATACTTTACGAAGTAAATATTCACGTCGTTATACACATATAATTTGATCAACGTTAATGTCTTAAAAATCCAGAAATAATCTTGGTCCGATCATTTGAGGACCATGCACATTGGTGCCTGAAATGGTCTTTTGAGGAAAGAACCATACAGATTTGAGTGGACCTGTCCAGTCAGTGCACGCATTTGTCAGTACTCGTGTAGCTCAGAGAACTTAAGGAGCTCAACGACTCGACGAACAATACCAAAGAAAGGACATTTGGGTAGGCCGCATAGATTACTCAAACTGTGGCGATTGTCATTAAAACTAGCTGAGAAAAGAAAAAATAAATAATGTAGATCCACATAGTCCTCAAATATATTAAATGTCACGTAAATCAATAAAAATAAAAATGTCACTAATAAAACAATTAGTATAACATTGTTTGTTGCTTGGGGTACATTGGAGTAGCTTAATTAGTCCCAAGCCTTTTTGTCCTCCAAGTAATCTTTAACTTTATAGAAACCTTTTTGACAGAGTTTCTGTTTAATAAATAATTTAAATTTATTGAGGCTCAGTTCTTTAATATGGCTTGGGAGTTTGTTATAAAAACGTATACTTTGGCACTTAAATGAATTACTAATTTTTTGGAGCCTAGTCGTGGGCACAATAAGTAGATCTTTGTTTCTAGTATTTATGCTATGAATGTCGCTGTGTTTAGAATATAGTTTAATATTCTTTTTTACATAAATCAGGTTCTCATATATATATTGAGATGCGACTGTCATTATGTTTATTTCTTTAAATTTATCCCTCAGTGAATACCTACAACTAAGGTTATAAATTGCTCGAATGGCTCGTTTCTGCAGCACAAATATAGCCTGAATGTCGGCTGCATTTCCCCACAGCAAAATGCCGTACGACATTACACTATGGAAATAACTAAAGTATACTAATCGAGCTGTTTCTACATCAGTCAAATGACGGATTTTATAGACCGCGTAGGCTGCAGAGCTTAGCCGCTTCGACAATTTGGTTATATGTGGGCCCCACTGTAGCTTCGAGTCCAAAGTAATACCTAAGAACACAGTGGTATCCACAAGGTCCAATTCCGCCCCATTTACTAGTACATTGGTTTTCACCTGCTTAACGTTAGGTGTCAGAAATCTAATACATTTAGTCTTTTTCTCGTTTAAAAGTAAATTATTAACACTAAACCAATGCACTATTTTAGAGAGAGCATTATTTACATCGTCAGTAACTGTCTGTTGTCGCTTAAGCTTAAATAAAAGTGATGTGTCATCTGCGAATAACACTATTTCATGACTGTTCTTTATAAGGCAAGGTAGGTCATTAATATATACGAGAAATAAAAAAGGGCCAAGAATTGAGCCCTGCGGAACTCCCATAGTGACTATAGAACCCGGGGATCGCTTGCCATTAACGTCCACTCTTTGGATCCTATTATTCAAATAAGAAACAAGAAGATCCAAGGCAGTGTTTCTAACACCATAGTGATGCAATTTCCTGACCAATGTATCATGAGAAACACAATCGAAAGCCTTAGATAAGTCACAAAAAATACCTAGGGCATCATGCGACTTCTCCCAAGCCTCAAAAATATGTGCAAGAAGCTCAACACCAGCGTCGGTAGTCGAGCGACCCCTTGTGAAACCGAATTGTTTATTGTTTAATAATTTATGTTTATTAAAATGTCTTTGCAATTGATCTAGCATCAATTTTTCAAATATTTTACTAAAGGTGGGAAGCACGGAAATTGGTCTAAAGTTCGTGGGGTCTGATGTGCTGCCCGATTTAAATAAAGGTATTATTTTACTACTCTTCATTAAGTCAGGAATTACACCACAGTCAATGCATTTATTAAAAATAATTGCCAATTCAGGCGCTACAGTGTTGATTATGCATTTTGCAACCTCTACGGAATTTCCCCATAGGTCAGCAGTTTTTTTAACATTGAGTGTATTGAAAGTTTTAATAATATCTCTAGCACTAACATAGTCAAAATTAAATTCATGGTTACAAATATCCACATTTTCATTCAATAGGGACTCGGCGACAGTGGGTGAAGAATTTAAAGATTTAGTGGTTGATACTGGAATATCTGCAAAGAAGTTTTCGAAAACTGAGGCAACTTCTAAATCATTTTTAATTTCTGTATTGTTAATATTAAGGCTGTAGTCACTACTACGCTTTCTATCTCTTCCAGTCTCATTGTTTATAATTTCCCAAGTCGTTTTTATTTTATTTTGACTATTTTTAATTTTTGAACTTAAATATCGACACTTAGCTTCGCTACAAACTTTTTTAAATAATTTGGAATAATTCTTAACATATTGACAAAATTCTATACTTTTATTATAATTTCTTTCTTCATAAAGTTCAAAAAGTTTGATTCTACTTTTAAATATCCCTTTAGTTGCCCATTCACTGAAAATTGCAGAACCATTAACTGAGATCTGCTTGGGTATAAATGTTGAGTTAAATTCTGTACAATACATAGCAAAAAAAGAATTGTACAGTTCATTAGGATCGTCACTATAAGGCAAATAGGGTAATTTACTGTTAAGCTTGTTTTTAAAGCTCTCCAAGCGACCTGCAGTTTTTGGCACTACAGTGATATATCTCTTAGCCTCTTTTTTGTCTTGTTTACTAAATGTAATCAACTGTCCACAGTGGTCAGAATCCAGTTGACTTATAATTTTTGTATTAATAGGTATTAAGTCAGTAAATATATTATCTAAACAAGTGGCTGAGGTGGCGGTTATTCTAGTAGGCTCCAAAAATAAATGATTAAGATTATATGACTGAAATAAATTTTTAAGTTTTAGGCACATTGGTGAGTCCTCTAATAAATTAACATTGAAATCACCACATACAATTATATTTTTTCCTAATTTGCCAAGTTTTTGTAACACATCATCCATGATACTCTCAAAGCAATCATAAATAGATGATGGAGGCCGGTACACGCTCAATACAACAAGCTGCTCCAACTCCACACAAGCTATTTCTATAGTCCGCTCAACAGAGAGGCTTACAATATCCTTTCGTTCTTTGAATTTAATTTTATTAGTTAATAGTATCAATGAGCCACCATGTATTGCATTCTCTCTGCTGAATGAACTACCAACCTGGTGATTACTGAAATTAAACATGAACTGATGGCTTTTTAACCAATGTTCTGTAATACATAAAATATCAATGTTGTTACAGTTCATGAATAATTCAATTTCAAGGTCTTTTCTCAACATACCTTGAATATTCTGGTGCACCAGGTTAACTGTGTTAGAACTTATTCTGACATTTTGATGATTAGTACTAACATTTAAATTTAAAAGATTCCCATTAATTATGCAAGAGGTTTTCTCTATTGTCTCAATTTCTAATTTAAATTAATGTCAGCTTGTGTAGCCAAGTTATTGGCTGAATCAATTAAAATGTCAGATAATTGCTCAATAGAAGCAACAGTTTTATTAGCCAATTTCTTGGCTGATATATCAATAAAAAAAAAGTATAGCGATAAAGCTATTTGTCTTTTTAAACATTTAGGTAAATACAATTTGTATTTTGTCACATATAAATATTTACTAACACACTTGTTAGTGTCAAGGACATGAAAATTATTCTTGTTTAATGTCAAATCATTTAACATAATATTTAATTTTTGCCTAAAATTATTTTCTTTCTGTGGCAAACTGTTACTATATGGAAATGTAAACATAACAATCTGTCTTAAGTTTAACTCAAATAGTTTGTTAAGGGAATGAAGCAGACTGTCCCGATTCACATTTCCTCTGTTACTAATTAATATTATCAATGTTGTATTCTGGTGGAAATTCAAACTAATTATCTTTGTCACTATATCAACATAACTTAAGCCAGGCATACAATAATTGATAACTGACTGTCCCTTGCAAATATTTGATACTAACTGGCCCATGTCTTTTCCAATGTCATCACTAAATATCACAATTTCACTATTTATTTGGGTTTTTACACAGTTAGGAGCTTTTATATTAACTTTAGTTGTTTTACCCGGGGAACCAACAGTGATATTACTCTGTTGCAATGAAGTATTACATGCCAGCATCAAACAAGCCGGTGAGGGCTGACTATTGGACAAGCTGTTGTTCGTCAATGAGTGTGATCGGTCACAGGAGCATGAACTAGCACTCACTGTTAACTCATTCATCGCTAGCATGTATTCCCTCATCTGCTTTTCTGAGATTTTATATTTATTTGTCATAGATTTTAATTTTTGGTTGAGATTTTCTATTTCAAAATTTAAATTTTGTGTGTCATTTTCATATTTTAAAGTATTGTTTTTACATTTTAGAGAATAATAATCCAGTTTATCTAGCAATGAGAGGCGTTCCCTATTTAATTTGACATTTTTTATGAAGAATTTTTGCCTATGAATTAGTTTTTGAGTTTTTCTAATATACTTGTTGATTCTCACATATTTTTTCAATTTATTTCTGCTACATTTGACCACCCTTTTTGAGTTGATAGACTTATTGTTATCTTCGCATGTCAGATCTATAGTGACTGTGGGTTGAGTGTCAATTGCAGCAGAAACCATACTTGGGGCAATGACCACCAGCTCATCGAACAGACTTTGGTTCAACGAGGCAGTGATGTTATGTTGAGTGCATTCTAATAGTGAAACTTTGTTGTTTGCCTCATGAAGCTGTTTTTCTAAAGTCTGTATGCGGTTAAGAGCAAGCTCATACTCAGAACTGCACTGGTCGAACCCGTCTACAATGAGCTGGAGTCTATCCCGGGCAACAATGGCTTCAGTGTGTTGTATATGTAACTGAGCCATTTCAGATTTTATGATTTGATTCCTTTTCAACAAGCTCATTACTTCCCTTTCATTGTCATCAGCTTCCCTTATCAATCGGTCACACAACTCCTTAGAAGCCTTGAGGTCGCTCAAAGCCTGGCTGAGTTTAGCCTCTTCCTGGCGAGCATAGGCTTTACGGGTCATAATCATGATTAGAAAAAGAGAGGAAACAGAGATCGAAAGAGAAAATTATAGCTAGAATATAGATTTAACAGCGATAAAGTAAAAAATAAAATAATAATTGTCAAAGAAAGAAGAAGTTGTGTCACCTTTGATTAAGGTTATGTTTACGTTTTTAAAAGTGAAGTTATTGATGACTTGTACCTGTTCAAATATGATTAAACCAGTAACAAGTGGGATAATTGTTGGAAAACGTTCTTTAATAAACAATTGCAAAAGTTCTGTAGGGGAGACTGAGGACACTTGATCCCCATTTTGGTTTTTCGGTCATATCTCATAAAATATTAGTGTATTGCAGGATATATTTTCATTACTACCTAGAAAATTTATCCTTCTACCTTTTTGCATCATTGAATTATGAAATATATCTTTGTTTCCCTGTTTTTTTCTCGTTTTACCAGAACACTATAAAATGATCAAGTGTCCCTTGTTCTGGGACACTTGATCATAGTATCGGGTAGACATGATCATGGGGGAACAAGTGTAACTTATTGCATAATACAATTGAATAAAAAGTCTATTTATGACAAAATAAGTTGTTTATTTTATCTTATATCTATAGGTATATTTATTACCTGCTAAGTAAGTAGGTACAGTTTTTCCAACCTATAATATTATGTTATTGTAGAAATACCTAACTCTTCATAATATTTTGTACGTAATCAACCTTAGGTCCATATAAACTTTTGTTTTCCTGCGTACCTTTTCAACGTCATAAGAGATACATCGAAAGATTACCGCCAAATCTTTCGATGTGCCTCTTGTGACGTTGAAACCTTTTATGGTTTTTCCTTCGAGGACAGCTTTGACTGCTGCTTTTAGCTTTATTTTGTCTACTCATTGGCACTTTTTTACCCCTTCCTTCCTTTTATAAGTTCTTGGTATTTTAGAACAAATCTAAAACAAACAAAACAATACCTACCTATGTACCTACTTACATGAATTAGTAACAATGGGACACTTGATCCCGTGATCAAGTCTACCCGTATTCGCTATGATCAAGTGTCCCCTTGACCGTTATTTAACAAAAAAATAAAATTTATAGGCAAAACAAAATGTTAAATAAAGTGAAAAACTGTCTACACACACTTAAATAAACTAGTTTTAAAAAGATTCACTTATACTCCGTAATTTATATAAATAAATATCTTAAAATAATAATCAAAATACTCTAAAAAAACGATGTCGACCCGTCGCAAACAAAATAACGCCACTGCTCTGAAGTTGTCGATTTTAATCTTTCAAAATGACATTGGGACGCTGACAATAGCAGTTAAGATCACTGTTGTATGTATGGAAATTAAAAATATGTTCTGGTTTTTTAGTTTTGGCCTGGGGAACAAGTCTCCCGAGGGATCAAGTGTCCTCAGTCTCCCCTACCTGTTTACGAGATGACAATGCAAGTTTCATATACGCCGGTAACTGTCACCGAACCACAATAGTTATTTACACTTTTATACCACTTAAAACGTTGTTTTTGTTAGTTATACACTTTAGTTACCCTTTCTATTTAGTGATTAATTGGAATTAGGGCTTAAATATACTAATAATCTAATTATTTAATAAAAGTTACGGGACCAAATTCAAATCAGCTGTTAGCTTTAGTGTTGCCACAGAGAAAAAAAAAAAAAAAAAAAAGATTATTACCTATTACTAAGATGTCCGCTAACCGTCGTCTATCAGCGGTCTGTACCGTAATAGGTAGACAGTTGAATTTTTTACACATTGTGTATTTCTATTACCGCTATAGCAACAAAAAATAAATAAACTTAATAATTAAACGCTCACAAAAACGCGTTTCTTGTGAGGGGACCTACAAGAAACGCTTTTTTGTCAGCGTTTTATGCTCGATATTAATACGGTACGGAACTCTCAAGTGTGCAAGTACGGTCCATTTACTTCATGTGTTAGTATTTCTCAAAGAACACAGCAATAAATACTCTTTGAGAGCAGAAAAAGTAATGTTGGGAGTAGGTATATGTATATTCCGGTTGAAGTCTTCTATAGAACACTATCCCCACCTAATATTTCTCAGTATCAGCCCGGAGTACTATATGTACACCTCTGCCCAACCCGTCTGGGAAACAAGGCGTGATGTTATGATGACGATATAACTATAATAATATTATAGTTATAAAACATACAACACATAATATTTGTTTTGTTTTCACATCACCTATGGGTAGAAAAGGTGTGACCAATTATCCACGCTGTCCGTCGCACCCCACCCTTGCCTAGCCCCGGGTAGAAAGGTCGGTAAACCAGCTTGGTAAATGAATCTCAGATCTGTTTTATTGGCATTGTGAAAAATGTCTCAGCAGGTACTGGGACTGCTACATTTGTTTCTGTCTCATATTTCAGGAGGCTTTTAGCTTCGTAAGGAGAAAATGCTTACGTAGAATTACATCGAACCTTTTTACTGAGACATTTCGAGCAATCAATTTATCTTTGCCAATTTTGTAATTGAAGTTTTTTTAAATTTAAAACTAGCAATTAGGTCCTAAAAAATAGATAGCGGGGCAAGTGTGACGCTTACTTCCATGGTTCATGTTTAAGCTCAAGATCGAGAGTATAAGAAAAAAGATAACCTCTTTTTTCGAAGTCGGTTAAAAATAAGACCCTTTGCCCTGCAGTATACAGGCTTAAAATAAATATTGCATAACCTACGGTACGGTTACTACGCCGTAGCTGTTGTGATGATGTCACCGCTACGCTAACTAAACTTTCGTAGCAGATAGCTGAGACCGCTACGTCAGAAGACCTACGTCAAAAGTTCTGCTTGAACTTTGATGTATACTGTTTATAAACAATATATACACAAATATATAAACACATAGTTTTTATATTTTTGTGTGTGCTTTATTTCTGAGACAATTTTCCTAAGATTTCATTAAGTCTTTTTTAGTTAAATTCATACTTAACAGTTAATTTTCTAAATGTGAAAGTAACTCTGTTACCTTTTCACGCCTAAACCGTCTATAACAATCGTTATGAGACAGATAGGTACTTGGAGAAGAACACAAGCTACTTTACATCCAACATTATTGTATCACAAAATGATGAAATACAAAATACACGCAGACAAAAGCACAGGCAGTTTTTAAAATAGATAAATAAATACACATACTTGTTTAAAACGTTTACATTTCCAGCCAAAACAAACATTCACCGATACTTTTTATTTCCTTGCAATATAAATAGTTATCTCCATACTGTACTGTTCACCGGTCGATGAATTTTTACATTCCGATCTGCACGAGCACAAACTATGCGAGGAAATTTAAAAATAAAATAAAAATACTGAAAACTGCGCTTTACTTGGTGAAGTACCTGCTTTTAACGATAAAAGAGAGAGAGAATCCATTAAAATACTATAAAAGGTAATCGTGTTCTTAGGGATTGCATTAAAATGGTCTGAACGAGTGAAGATACTAATGGAATGTACCTCAGGCGCCTTATGGGCAGTCAGCTCCTTGCTATATAGCTGACTTTTAACCACGACATAAGCCGCTCTCTATAATTCATTCGATACGAGAGAAGATATCTCACCATATCGCTGTCTCAGCGTCCAGCGCTCGGCGTGTACGGGTTCGCGACAAGTCAATCGTCATCCTGAGGATGCCTCGTTGAGAGGTGAAACACGTGTCGATTTCTTACAGGGTTTTTTAAGACTCTTTATGAATAGTAAAGCGGAATAGTTTACTAAATATATCTACGTCTATTGTATTTTATAATGGATTTCCGCCAAGTCACGCCTGAATCAATTAACTATATACCACCATAGCAAAACCATGCCCATTTCTATAATATTTATGTGTTCCGGACTTCCGGATACACGGGTTCTAGATATTACTCATTCAACTTACACTTCTCAACTTTTTAACAAACTTGTTTCTGGAACGAAGGAGTTGACTGTTAGAAATCATCACGTAAGGAAAAAGCGATATGCGAAAGCGAGAAAGTGGCATGGAGGGGTCCATGCCACTTTCTCTCTGTCTCTTTCTATTAACGAGCTTGTGTGTCGTGCGAGTATCGCGTAAGGAACTTCATTCCTGACGTTTGTTACATTCCTGACACTTGGGAAACATCCATTTTCGCATCATGTCCCTGTAATTTATAGGTACTTACTACTGCTAGGATCTTCTTTGCTATGTAGGTATACCAGAGAGATGGACAGGAAAGAATCAGTGTAGTATTATTAATTTATTATTTCCTTTATTCACTTTTTCACATCTTATTTCAAACACCATTCATTATCCATCTTCCTTATGTTCCTATGAACCCCTTTTCCACCATTTGCCAGTATGTTGTTGTATAACTTCGGTTCCGTACGTTGTCCTAATTATTTTCCCAATACGGAGGTGACTGGCGAAAGCTTTATTGCCACGCTGGCAATATTATCAATCTGATGACCGTTCTCTTCCGTCGAATCATGTCTCGACTTATCTGGTATTAGTAGGCAACACTAATAGCCCCTGACTATTAGGTGTTTCGTTTTTCTGGATAGCTCTATTATTCTATACCTCGGTCTTTGAACATTGATACTATACGGGTGGTAGTTAGATTGACAGAAGTAATTACTTACTTATTTTGTCTATACTAACATTAGTCAGTGGGCTAGGAAGAGGAGTCTTTGTGTAAGCAGTTATTACGCTTTATGCATCAAACAGTATCTTCAACACTGGTGGGACGTTGATTGTAAAAATTGTAATTGTCGGCACGGTTGGCGTAGTGGTTAAGCGATTGACTGCTGCGCTGCGTGTCGCGGGTTGGATTCCCGCACGGAACAAATATTTGTATGACCTACATGTAGTTGTTCCGGGTCAGGCTGTTTGTGTATGTCAGTTTAAATGGTTGTTAACGCACCCACGATACAGGAGAAATTCCTAGTGTGGGGCAACGTTTTTAAAAAAAGATAAGATAATTGAAAAAGATAAGGTAAAAGAAGTAACAATTACCTTCCCAAGAACTTCTTGGGAAGGTAACTGTTTCTCAACACCACAATGCATATATTCGTTACCTGTTTGAAGGCCAGCGACCACCTTTACTTATAAACACAGCTAGTATTAGTATGAGTTGTACTATTCGCAAATCTTTAACAAATATTAATTATCCGTTACTACTGCTGTCAGAAACACAAAGGTATTCAAATTCAACAACAAATTAACACATTACACACAAAATCTCCATATCACCTCCGCGCCGCCATGTTGAATCTATGATTGATCTAGCGTTTGTCTAGCTTGTCCTTGAGACTGAGACAGGGAAACGAACCTTTATAGATAATAACATAAATCTCTGTGGAGGCGCCGAAGCGAGGGCACACTTTTTGCTTTATTTTGTTAGTATATTACTAAGACAGAATACTTTCATCAGACGAGTGTGTGTTCTAGAATGTCTGAAATCTTTTAAAGGGACCGTGAACTCTGATGTATTGAAACTAGCTTTTGTCCGCGGCTTCGCCCAGGTGGAGAATAAAAACTATCCAATGTCCTTACCCAGGTCATGGTCCTTCCGTGTGCCAAAATTCATCCAAATCCAACTGTTTAGGCGTGTAAAAGTTACAGACAGACCAAAAGAGCTATTTTCGTATTTATAATACCGATTAGTATGGATTTTGTGAAATGCCAAATCCAAGTCGGAACATGGGTGGATTTTAGTCAGTAAGAGTCTGACACGCCCTCCCGCTCCACCCAGAGTGGGAGAAGTTATTTCATGATTTCCCCCCAACAAAAAGAAAAAAGGTCGTGTAGGATAACGTATGTATTTAAATTAATTTCAGTCCTAGTGCAGCATACGATCTTACGTACTCCTTTTGCCTCTCAATTCCAATTCGGTGTATTCGGAGATCATTTTATAATTAACTAACCATGGTAATCACTTAGTACGTACAGTAACCCGTTTTTCAATTAAACGGGCATTTATAATTGTCAAGGGGTCAGTCAGTAAGAAATATGAAGCTGGTTGCCTTTTCCAAAGGTTTCTATGGAGAAGAACGGGCAAGAAACTCCAATGATACTCTTATAAATCAAGTACTTAGTACTTATTACCTATAAATAATTACGCAGGTAAATAGCTATGTGTAATGCAGGTTCATTGTAGATTGTAAATAATTTAACTACCTTACCAATATAAGGCTCCCGCAGACAGGCACGACGCGGCTCTGGCGGAACCATTTCTATGAAAACTGCACAGAAATTGTTCTACCGGTGTCGCGTCGCGCCAGTTTGAACGAGCCTATAAAAATGACATAACCAAAATTCACTCTTCCATTGAAATACAAAACGTCGCCTAAATTATTTATTAAAAGTAAACAATAAAAACGTACAAAAGACAGCACTCGCCCGCCGACTACCCAAGTAAATATTTGTCTCTCTCAAATTGTTTGTTATAGCAATATTATATTCCTATGTAGACCATGTTTCAGAAACTCGATATGTCGCTTCTGAGTTACTTTTATCGTACATTTTGTTTAAAACCAATTTATAGTTTTTAATCCTAGGATCAGATCGCTGGATGAGAGAAGCACAGACTCAAAGTGGCGGTGCTTAGGGGAGGCCTAATGTCCAGCAGTGAACGTCTTACATCTGAAATGATGATGATGATGAATTATAGTATACAGTGCCTCGTCGATACAGTGGTCGTAAGCTTGACAGCTGAGCGTGAAGTCCTAGGTTGTATGCCCATGTCGGGGAAAGTGTTATTTGTCGCCCTTGATTACATGGGGCTGGGGGCATGTAGGTGTTCTATACCTCCCCTGCTTACGCCTTTTAAAGGTGTGACGTTACGGTAACGTACCCATAGTTGTATTAAAAAAATTTGAACGGTGCGTTTGTGGATCCACAACCATAACTATTTCTGCAATCATACCGCATAATTTTTGTGTTCCGTTAAACTTTCAGTGACTTACAGGTAAATAAAACTTTTCATCTTTATTACTAGCAAGGCATAGGATAACTATTTTCGTGCAGTTGGAACTCTGACTTGTTTCCTAGACTAAAATACAAAAAATGCCTTTGAAGCTGCACACAGGGCGTGTGTGTGCAGTTTCAAAGGGATTTTGTGTTTATGTAAGCCTAAAATGAAAAAGTAAAAAATATGTCAAAGAAAAATATGAAACGGAGCTCAAAAATAAAACAACCCAGAACCCACCCCTTAATTACGTCTAGCCTCAAAGCTAAAAACAGACATAATCCTAAAATCCAGACCGAAAGAGCCGTCATTAGGCTATCATTTCAAATAGCCGTTGTATAAAAATAAGGCCACTACCACCTTCCACTTTCAGGCTTAACCTTTTCGAGATCGTTTGACATTTAAAAGGTGAGCATAAATACCATTGAGTTTGCTAAATGTTGCTATATTAAGTATCAGTATAATAGCTATTCGTTAGGGATATTCTTTGGCTGATATGTGTTTTTCTACCGAATTCAAGAAGCTATGCATTCTAGGAGTTTTTTTTAAACTGAGCAGTTTTTTCTTGTGGTTCCTTATGTCTACTTACCTCTACTTACGTCAGTAGGTACACCTCTTGACATTTGGAAGATATTATCTTTCAAATGTGATATTTCAGTCTACACACAGGACAAACGGCATGCTAGTATCGATTAAGCATAGAGAAAAAAAAATGGGGCCTATTTTATTTATCAAATATTTCAAAAATGATTCTCTGAATAAGAGGTATTTAACGATCGTAGCAGGTGGCGTTCTGTAGTTTATTCAAAAAAAATCAAAAAAATCATAATCAGCTTAAAACGATCCCAATGCTGGCACACAGGCCTACTCTCTGTGAGGCAGTGGGCCGTAATCCACCGTGTAACCAAGGAGCCTATATTAATACCTAGGTACAGAGATAGATTTTTGATCCACTCGCCCAACAGCTCCATTGTACGGTCTCTACCAAGAAACCTCATGTCATTATCGATGTCTACGCACCCGTATGATGCGTTTATAATGAGAAACCTCCCCGTACGTGCAAGCAGCACGTTTTCATTATGACGTCACGTTTACAGCTCTTTTTATCGCGATTCACGATACATGCAAGGGTAATGAGGTTCTTGCGTGCATAGAAAAGACGGTAGCTGGTAAATGGGTGCGCACCCGGTTTGTTTTGATGTTTGTTTTAAGTTAGTATGGCTTTTTGGATATTAATTATTTCGCTTATTTTAAAGAAATAGCGTCTACAGTGGTACTAGCAATAGCGGATAGAAAATATTTAGGTAACTATTGTTGTAAAAAAAAAGTGAAAACTAAAACCAAGCACTTGATGAGGCACAAGAAAAATAACATTTTACGCTTTTTTTACGTCTCTTACAACATTAAAGTGGTACAACAATAATAAGTAATTTTGAAGAAACTAGCTTACTTTCTATTTACGGTTTGCCACTACTATGACGCGCGTGGGACTGGGCCGGACACGTTTGCCACATGTCGGGTGCATGGTAGGCTAAGACCACCACAGCTTGGATTCCTGAAAACGTCCAACGGCATCGCGGAAGACCCAGGCGCACATATCGAGACGAACTTGAAGTTTACAGGTTTTTTTTTTTTTTTTGGTTTTGCAGGAGTGGCAAATCCTCATGGACGTCCAGACTGCCTCACTGGTGAGCCAGTCTGGGCAGTGCCGGACTCTTACCGGCTAAAAACCACTCCTGCCCTTGCTACGTGTCCCTCTGACATGATCAGAGACCTTATTTGGCTAATGTTCTGATTATGTCTCTTCACTTCTAGTCTAAACATCGGTCCGTTTAAGGAAAAGGAGAAATTGGTCCGTATAGGAGGAATTGGTCCGTATTGGCTCAGGATCGAGTTGAGTGGATAAAGGAAAGGAAGGCCTTTCCCCTGCAATGGGACAATACACATACAGGCTAATTATTATTATTATAGAATTAATAAAGTCATAAAACTAAGTTCATTATTATGTGCTAAATGAGTATTTTCAGTTTTATGATCGTTCGAATTTAAGTTACCCTACCTTTACGTCGCGTGTTCGTTCTGACCCCGCCGATCACTTTGGGCAAAGTAATCACAAAGTTAAACAAATTCCCCTGAACCCTTCGCCCTATGACGGGATCCTGTGATAAATCTCCTGTATTAGACCCTTCGTCTTATTTCTAAGGGATTTTTACCAAGTTTCTGTGAGTTCAATATTTGGTAAGCTTTTTGTGGGGTAACTAATTTTGAGGTATTTGAGTTTGGTAAATTTCTGTGGGCGTGTGGGCTTTCCAGTGTTTAGTATCGATTTTAAAATGTTCGGACGTTCATGATTATGTGTACTCATGGTGGTGGATTGGTGATGACAATTATAGCAATGGCATCTTGCATAGTAAAGGGTACTTATCTGAGCAACATCATCCTTCTGATGTTAGACGATTTGTTAGACTGTCTCTTCTGACTTGACCTTTCAACATTTTTTATTAGGGTACATGAAATAGACGTATAAGTAAGGCAGGCAACCACAGCCACTTAGCAAGACGCAGGGATCTAATCAGGTGCACTTACCTTCCGAATGAGTGCCCATCCTTAGACTGACCACGAAAAGTGCAGTAAGTAAAAACCTTTACTTAGCCAATAAAGTAAAGACAAAGTCAAGTAGGTAATGGTTTTTTTTTATCATTTTTCATTTAATATCCATTACTTGACAACTATATCCACATTCTCATATTACTAAAATCAAAAGTAAAAGTAACATTTCCATTACATAGTTAATATAGAGTACGAATACTACTAGAACAATAATAATAAAAATGAAACTAAAAGTATGAACGACCGCCATTTGACGCGGACGCAAAAGCTTTCTGAAACAAATCAAATACTTCAGGGCTGGCTAATGTAGTGACGGATTTACAAGATGGCGGTTCTAGGTGGTGGAATCTTGTTTGTAGGTTTTGTTTTTTGCAGATTTTTATGTCTTTTTGAGAGCTAGATATTGTAGAGGAATCCGATATTTTTTTTGACAATGAATTCTTTTTGTAACAAAGCGTAAAACACAAATAATTTATTTATTACCTCTGTAAGAATCTTTTACGGGGAATAAATAAATTGTGTGTGTCAAGCAGAGGTGTAAAATACACAGTTTATTGTCTAATAGTGTACATTTATAAATGTAAACAACAACGTTTGAGAGTAAAAAAATGAAAAAAAAACTGTTATAGCAAACGTGTCGTGACGGTCAAAATGTTACTTACACTTTTTTCTGCCTAACTCTCACTCGCCAACTTTGAGTATGACGTAAGAAATTTCGTACCAAAACATACCTTTTTATCCTCAAGCAACATTATTGAGAGGCCCATATTCAGTAGTTCGTTCTACGTTACATACATAACATCTGTAACTTGTACCTTTCTGTGCAAATAAAGAATTATTTTCTATTCTATTCTACGTCTTTTTCGCTCGAGTTTTCCTCATGAACATATAGAAATCCACTGCTGGACATAGACCACTCCAAATCTCTGTCCATAGGCACGCCACTAAGTTTCCAGGTACCTCTGAAAATATAGGTAACTTCCTACATACATTTAAATCGGCTTTCATGGAACCTGTTCTAATGTTTTTTCGGCTGCAATTATGATATAGACGCATAAGAAGTTCAGTCATCCTCTATAGAAAAGGGAGGTGTGTCTGGTGGCCAACTGCCCGACGATTGATATCAGGACGTTGTATATATACTCGTCGCGCGGTAAACTCGCTAGCGGGATGCAGGATTATGCGTGACGTTAGTGGGAGGCGTAGTTCGCATGTGGCGTTGTAGATGCCGCCACAATAAAAGCAGCGAAGGAAGTATAGGACATGCATCCTATCCTACTAATATCCTACTAATCCTACTATCCTACTTCCTACTAATATTATAAATGCGAAAGTTTGTGAGGATGGATGGATGGATGTTTGTTACTCTTTCACGCGAAAACGACTGCACGGATTTAAATGAAATTGGCACAGATATAGTTTATAACCTGGAATAACACATAGGATACTTTTTGTCCTGATATTCTCACAGGATCGAGACATTGCGGGTGAAACGGCGGGGCGCTGCTAGTGAAAAATATTCGCTATAAGTATTATCCTTCCATTTTCAGATATAACTACAACAAACATTATTGTTTGTATCGCTATGGGCTTGTTTATCCAAAAACTCACTTAACTTTTTCATATTATTATATTTATACGGGATCACATAACCAATATAAGTATTCAAACATCACAGAACTTAGAGGCTACCTCGAACTAGCAAAAATGGGAAAACTTCGTTTTTATGTATCTTCGTAACTTACAGTGCTGTAAGCTATTTTGAAGGGCTTCAAAGTGGGTTAGGTTTTTCTTGCTGTTTAACTCTACAAAACGATACATATGTAGGCACATCAGGCTATGCTCACTGGCATAAAATTGCTGATTGACATTTTTTTTTATAACAGGCATTGGGTTCTTGTACAAATCTTATCGACACAGAAGAAAAAGAGTCAAGAAGGAGAGAAAAGATATATCATACTTATGACTGACACTTACTCCACGGGCATTGAACTGTTTTCGAAGAACACGCACAGACAGAAGAAGACAACAAAAAGAGACCGCAATAATAATCTCTCTTTCTCTCCTGGGGCCTAAGTCTACTAATTTATAAACGTTACAATGGTCTCTCAATGGTGAGTTTTTGACAGTTTTTGTATGGCAAATCTGTCAAAAACTCACCATTAAGAAACCATTGTAACGTTTATAAATTAGTAGACTTAGGCCCCTGATGTCTATTCAGGAAGGTTTATTGCAGCGTCTAAAATATTTGGGAAAAAGTCCATTAAAAAATGTTTTATAAATCTAGAATCATTTTTAACTTACTACCAGCCCTGTGTCAAGCCTGGTATTAAAATAAAAACGACAGTACGAGTACCTTTAACTTTCATTTAGGTACCTATTGTTCTTCTTTTGTTTTCTCTTTCAACACAGAACATGAATCTGTCCGAAGTTTATATTTTACACATTTTTATTTCAAAGGGTGTTTTGTGCGGGATTGTAATTAAAGTTAAGTGCACTTACTATAGTCATATTTATTATGTATTCGGAAAAGGCTGACATGTAAGTCATTTTTATATTTACCCCCTTACTAAGTACGAAGTACTAACAAAAATAAGACGCGAAGAGCGAGTGTGAGTATACATATGCGGCGGGAGTCAACCCAGTCTTTATAGTAATTGGGAGGCTTATGTACAGCATTGGAACTTTACAATCTAACCCCCTTACTAATAAACGTTGCATAACGTCTGTATAGTTACACAACGCTTTGTCTTCTTCTTGCGAATGTCAAATTACTGACGACTGAAAGAGAGAAATCGGTGTGTAACTATACAGACGTTATACAACGTTTATTAGTAAGGGGGTTAGATTGTAAAGTTCCAATGCTGTACATAAGCCTCCCAATTACCTACTATAAAGACTGGGTTGACTCCCGCCGCATATGTATACTCACACTCGCTCTTCGCGTCTTATTTTGACTGTCGGCAAATACACACGTGTATCGTGAACGTTTGCGAGTGTGAGCATGTGCGGCAGGTGTTATTGCCATAATCACTGGGTCTTGGTAGACGTAGGTACATATTGGGGAATATTTCACAACATAACATAACATCACGCCTTGTTTCCTCGAAGGGTTGGTAGAGGTGTACGTATAGTACCTACACCCACATTTCGCCAGTTATGTTTAAGTCCCATGTAATAGGGGGCGAGCCTATTGCCATCAACCGGGCACAGATCCAGACTCCGGGCTGCTATTGAAAAGTTCCAGATAGAAAAATTCCAATAACACTTTGCCCGACCTGGGAATCGAACCCAGGACCTTGTGCTCAGCAGGACCGCTTGCGACCACTAGACCAACGAGGCAGTCAATAATATTTCCTTAAACCATAACAAAATTATAATTGATCTTGGTAACTGATCAGAGTTATTCTGATCAGTTTCGATGATAATAATATTATAATACACCAGAATGTGGTTAACGTAGGAAACGTGTGATTACCCCCGTTTCACTGTCTCCTTTACTCTTGATACAAATCTACCAATAAACCGTACCTCTATCTCACTCAGTCCCGATTACATGGCTGTCAAATAGAAACGGTTTTGCCTATTCCCTGTAGCGTTCCCTAAAACCACAAAACCGCACTATCGCGCTGTACATAATTTAGTAGATATGATATAACATTACTTTCAATCCTGTGTGAATAAGGTCGCTGCTAAAATAGACCATTTTACTTACTTACAGATTGTTGTTGTGTAGTATTGCGTTTAGTTAATGTAAAATTGGAAAGGAAAATTCGTAGGGTTTAATGTAAAATTCGTAGTGAAGTGGATGACCATTAATGGGACATTTGGCACACAGATAGTTATTAGGACGTAGGCATCCACTGAGATGATTTCTATGATAGGTATACGGACAGGCTATGACTTGGGTTAGGACATAGGATACTTTTCATCCCAGAAGCACGTCCCCGTGGGGTAATTTCCGACATCCACGCGGGCGTAGCCGCGGACAGAAGCTAGTCTAAGAATAAAAGGACACTTCAAAGTTTCGTGTAGTAGGATCATCCGGAAATGTGCCCAGAAGATTGGCAGAATTTCCACGTTCAACGGCAATGCTAATGACTGGGTACTGTTTAAATACATAGTAACTGTCAGACACAAAAAAAAGGATTGATACGAAGAAGACGCAGAAGAACTGTCAGAGACTTGGTAATGTATACGCCGCTGGCAAAACATAGAAATTCACTGATTTGTTACTTATTTTTATTTTTTATTTTTTTTTATTTTATTAGGGACAACAAACAGCAGTATATTAAATATTACACATGATTGGAGTACTAAAATAATAGAATTAACAAATACACTACTCACGACGCTATCCACAGATTACCATATAAAATACTTAGCATAGTTACTGTTAATAATAACAATAAGGGCAAACTTAAAGGCACTCAATACAAAGTAAAAAATTATTACTCGGTTTGGAATCAAATAAAATCGGCGTGGAAGAAACAAAAAAAAAAGGACAAACGTAAAGCTAAATAAATACATGAGGTGTAGGAATCAAAATTACGTAACATAAAAATAAAAAAAATATTAAAAAAATAAAAATATTATGGCTGTTCCATTAAAATGGATATAATTTGATTTTTGAACCTATTCTTATTCAGAAATATAATATCAATTAATCCAAACTTTTTATTATAAGTGTCGACCAATCGGTGCAGCGGTGAGCGTGCTCCTGAGTTGGTATGACGGAGATTAGTGGCAAACAAACAGCGTGAACGTACTTCTCTACTCTGTACTGTGCGAGGGACCAGGTAGCACAAACTTTTCACAAGATCAGAACAGTCAAACTTATTGCGGCAAATGCTGAACAGGGTCATCATTTCTAGGAGTGTGCGTCTAGATTGTAGGGTCAGGTTACTGAAGGACAAATCGTATGTAACTGTAAATATTTATTCATTTATGTGTGTGTATATTTTTTCATTTATATACAACCCTTAACATGGAATTAACGATACTCAGGAGCCGTGTTACCTACATTTTTGTTGAACAATAAACATTCGCGCTATATTGCTAGAGATTTCTCATTCTCAACACGATTACTAGGCTAGGTACACATACACTATAAAATAAAAGATGTTTTCTTCTATCATAGAAGAAAAAACAACTATATATTTCCATTAAAAAAAGCCATTACAATAATTTACTTCTCTGATGCAATCCTCCTCCAGTTTTAATAGTTCATCTATCAGCCTGGCTGACTGGATATCTTTTAACAACGGCACGAGCTATTCTCGTATAGCTCGGACATAGCTCAATTCTACAAGTTATTGATTGTAACTTCTGCAAAGGTCTTTTGTAACATCAACATATTTATAGGTATACTTCGATGTTTCTCCCACAGTATCTTCGTATCTTTGAACAAGCTTTTATTTTTAGTTTTATTCATTTGAACATACCTATATTAATTGTTAAGATATTTCATTAGACTCTTGAGGTACCTAAATATAGGTTTTTGTATTGTTTGTACATGTGATATTTTTTATTTAATAGGCAATGTTCAATACAATGTAAATTGTTAATGAATAAATAAATGGAATGAATCACTATTTCATAAGAAAAAACCGACCAAGTACGAGGTAGGTACATGAAGAGTTTCGTACAGTAAAAACACCTTTTTAGCATGGGACTCCCTTTAATTATTATTTTTTTATTATTCTTTGTTATAGCGGCAATAGAAATACACAATCTGTGAAAATTTCAAATGAGATACAGCCCCCTGACAGACAGACGGACGTTGACAGCGGAGGCTTAGTAAGAAGGTTCCGTTTATCATTCTTTGGGACGGAACCCTAAAAAGGTAAATAAAATAACTCCCAAAACAGTTGTAAAAGTCGTAAGTAAATTAAAACGGTGGATTTAGGAGGATTTAGGTTTCGTGTTACGAGTGCCATAAATAAACTAAGAAAGGTGAAGAATGTTCTGTAATAATTGATTAAAAGCGATAAAAAAGTAACCCACTTGTGTTTAAATTACAGCTCTCGTATCTCCAAACTTACCAATCAAAATAAAAGGTTGTACTGTAGGTACGGTGAAACCAATGTTCAGTTTTAAATACTTGTGTTTGAAATTCTCGCAATCCTATTAAATCAAAAGGCTTTCTATCTCTTTTTATAATACCTACCTACTTTAAATTAACGCTAATGAAAGTCTTCTCGAAATACGTTAATGTCTATATATTGCCAAGATCATCAGACGCTTGGAAGACATAGTGATCTCCTAAATGATGCTAAAAGCACAAAATAGAACTGGGCTCAAAAAAAAATTGCAACGTTCATAGTGACACACATAGATACGTTTCGATACATGAATAAATAAGAACTCTAAAAAGCACTTAATATTTTAATGTTAGTGATCTATTCGCCTACAATTGACCTTTCTTCCACCAGCATTTACAAGCAAAATAATACCTAAGTACTAATAAAAATCCTAATAAAAATGTTTCGTATTTTAACGACAGCCACAATCTCAACAACAAAGTATTATAATCCTCATAACTTCATAAGTATTAAAATCCTTTTCGTAAAATTCTGCGAAAAACATCCTCAAAAGGTTTCCTTAAATATCCATGTAACAATAAGAAACGATGAGCTGTTCGTAAGAACGGTTTTTAGGGTTCCGCTTCTTAAAATATTGCGCTAGAAATAATTGAAAAAGTGTCTGTAAAAATGTATAGGGTTAATGCCTTTAGAATGTCACGAGAAAAGGAAGAAATGAAAAGGAACACAATCTAGAATTTTCTGTTCTGCGAAAACTCATTTATGTAAAGGTCGAATGTCACTTTTTCAATACAATTTACTTATTCAGTAAAAAGTTTTCCCAGAAAGTAACACCCATCCATTAGGCAGGTACTTCCCGGTAATAAGAAGAAATTACTTAAAATTAACTGAGTATTACTCACGATCGATTCTTATGAGTAAAATATTCCTGGGATATCAAAAGCAGCTGTTCTAAACAGCAGTAAAAAATACTAAAAAAATTAAGGTACTTATTCATAAAATTTTATTGCACTCAAAAACACATTTTTACAGTCCTTTCAAAAAACACCATCAATTAAAAACTCCCCGAACTCTACCAAAGAATTCCTTTCCGCTTGACCGATTCTTTAATAACGAAATCACCGAATCAGCTCCTTATAAAAGTCCCAGAGAATATTGAAGAGAAGACATTGTTGGCAAAGTTTTTTGTAAGAGTTTGGGGGTATATTACACGTCACACAATGTAGAATCTGAAGTACTATCGACATGGTAACGGTTGACCACTTCCAACGTTATTAGTAAGGGCTTAGGGGTGAAAATTGGTCAGCTGCCAACTTTGTCATGTGTACAGTCAACTCTTGACTGACGTCGCATTCGATATTATGTATGAATATGATATTGTCCAAGTGTTTAGGACCAAGTGATGAATGTTTTTTTGAAAAGAATAAGTCATGGGATTTCTTTTGAGGAGTTCAGGATGGACTCGTTTGGTCAGTCAAATGAACTTGTAGCTTTGTTGTAGTTCTTGATTCAGAATAATGGGTTATTCAAGTCCAACTTAACACGTTGATATAATCTGCAATACAAAACTCGAGCTTAATGTACAGTCAACAAAGCTATTTGGTATACAGGCAGCTAACTTTAAACTAGGTACTTTAAAAAATGTTGTGAGTTTGCTGGGTAGTAATTTTTTTTACCTATGACCATATGCTTAAAAAGTGATTACGCACACAATAAAAATGAATATTGGCA
Source organism: Eupsilia transversa (assembly GCA_914767815.1). Lineage (NCBI taxonomy): Eukaryota > Metazoa > Arthropoda > Insecta > Lepidoptera > Noctuidae > Eupsilia > Eupsilia transversa. The sequence continues at coordinate 10,298,524 of OU611897.1, read as the reverse complement.
ATGTAGTGGAGGGATGAATAATTTTGCCTGATTACCAAATAGCTTTGTTAACTGTACATACGTACTTGTTATTTTTTGTAAAATAAATGAACATTTATAAGTAGTTACTAAATTAAATACTAATTTAAAAAGGTTGATTGTAAGCATAATCAGTCTATAATGTTCCCACAGCTGGGACACAGGCCTCTCTGTGAGAGGGAGTGGGCCATAATCCACCACGCGGCCCCAGTGAGCGTTAGTAACGCAAATACTACACATAGTATAGTTTTATTTCCTATAAATAACATATTATAACATACACTGTGTGTGTGTCGCAAAAATCTAAAATAAGTTTAATTTATATAAAACGTATTTTTAACAAGAAAGTGTTACCTATATCTTTTTCACGATTTTTTTACCTATAATTAACTAGGTACCTAAACCGAAGGAGTATATAAAGAGAAAGCAGGAACAAATGAAAACTGAAAGTGAAGCAAACGTTAATATTTTCGTACTTGATAACTAAGACGGTTCTAGAGATTGTAACGAATCTTTTGCGGAAATAATCGTTGAAATGAGGTCAAATATTGAGAAGAAATCTCTTAATAAAAATCGATACGACTCTCTCATCGTTACTTGTGTCTCTGAAAAAGTTATTGACGTAAGTTGAGAATCCTAAAATATACTAGAGGATTTCTCTTATTGTTTAATTACGTTAAAGTCTAATTAGTTATGTGTTCAAAGAGAAAGTATGAAATAGTACAGATGTTGTAGACGTCCCAATTTTACGCTCAATCTAGGGGGCATTTAATTAATTGAATGGCCGAAATCTTTTGTTGTTTGGGGTCGATATTATAGACACTTTTGTACAGACAACCCCATCGATTACCTTACGATCATTAAAATACTTATTCCAAAAACAATTACAGAATTATCATGTAATTTCTATTAAAAAAAAGATAAACATGGCTTCTTCAAAATGTCTATAATTTAAACAATTAAAGAGTTTATTAAATGTATAATGTAAAGTGATAAATATAGCTTACCACCCTGTACCATATCCTACGAATAAATAGGTATCTTTGTCATTTGCAACAAACTCCCCACCACATGCCAAAGACAAAGATGCCACTTTGTCTTTGGCATCTGCTGGGGAGTTTGTTACGCCACTTCTTCTTCCCAGCTAAAGCACAAGGAAGTGGTGAAGGGTGGGCGTTTTGGGGGACTGTCTTATGTAATTTTCAGCCAAGTTTGAATTAATGACTTTGGATTTTGATTGATTTGTCTAATATGTAACTATTATGTTTTAAATTGTATAGTTGCTTCAATAAATATGGTTATTTTCAATTTATGCATTTAAAAAGCGCATCGAATATTTTCTACTGCATTGCTTTTCAATATGAAATTGTTCACATGTTTTCATCGAAACAATTTTTCATACAACATTCCCAAAACGGTTATTTACATTGATATTTAAGTACCCTTGAATCCAAATCAAATCAAAATTCATACGGCCAATACGGAACCCATTTCCTCGACCCACACACCTCTTTATTCTCTTTTATTACGCTGAAGTAAAACGTGCCCTATACCAAAGTGTACTATTACCCTCAAAAGGTACTATTTAGGTCAAATACCATTCATATACTTCCGGTCAGCGCTATTCATAACCCGGAATGGCAAATCATTGACAGTGGAAAGCACTTTTACCGGTTTCACCCCTTTGTATAGTCGACCTCAAAATTGGTTTACCACCCTAAGGCTAGAAAGATAGATGATAGATAGCGTCAGGTGGTACACTTTGTGTTGTCATGTGACATTATGCTGAGCTGAGGCCCTTTTGGCATTATAATCATTATTTTCTGTTTGTTTTAGTTTTAAGGTGTATTTTGTCAATAAACGCATTTTTCTTTCTTTCTTTCTAGATAGGTATAATTTATTTTGTCAAGGTCATCTAGATAATATGGAATGTTTAATATTGAAAAACTTATTATTATTAACTATTCTTCAATTAGTTAGGTAGTTAATAAAAACAGTAGGTAAGCTAATCTTAACATAAAATAATCTAACACTATATGATAATCAATACAGAGTGTTTTTTTTAAAAGGAGTTAATGGTTCCCAATACAGTTTCACCGTCTCTCTTATGAATTTGGATTTACCCGTACTCTGTATCATATCGTAACAAAGGTCAGTACGGCGGTGAAAAAACTTTTTTTTAAAGTCACTTTTAGTTTCTGTCCGTGTGACCGTGTTGTTCTTCTAAACTACGCAAAGGATACGCCTTCTGGAATAAATGGACACCGCATCACCATTTATTCCAGAAGCTTTATGTTTTAATATTAATATTAAACTTACATTATAAATTATAATATAAGAAATCTCGTTGTTTTGATTTTTTTGTCCAGTTGTAAATGTGCAAAGCCCACCCCGGGTTGCTAGTAAAATATTAATTATCAAAAAATATTATAATGACAGCATAAGCAGATAGTTGCATTGCAACCTTAGTGAAGTTTTACTACTTAGGAATTGCTGTCGAAAGTGGCAAAGAAATTACGAGGCCGACTATACCTACGAACGAGCCAACGTCGAACAGGTAGAATATGAAACCGACACAATAAATATACTGTGTTGATATTTTTTCGTTCCATTTCGGGGTGAAATGGGAAAAGGTTATCGTCAGGGGTCCCCGGAATTTAGGAGTGCCTTGTAACGACTGTGATGGGCTGATATTGGGAGGAGAATTGTTTTTATTGGATGGAAAATAATGATAATTTATTGGTAGTTTTTGATAAATTGACGGAAAATAACATGAAGGGGATCGTGGCTAAGCATTAACAGCCGCTCGGGACGATCAAAGGTTAAACTATGCTTGCCAAGGTCAATCAAAAAAAAACTTAAAACTAGGCTGAGAAAAATTAAGATAATCCCCCAAAAAGGCCAACACTTCCTGGTGCTTTAGCTGAAAAGAAGCAGTAGCGCAACAAACTCCCCAGCAGAACAGATGTCTGTCAGTGGATTGGTGATCATCCATTATATAGAGAGACCTCTGTTCCGTTCCTCAAACTCTCGCTGCCATTCGTAGATCTTTGGCAGTCGTAAGGGTTAGTCAGAAGCCCAAACGTCTAACCAATCTTACCAAGAGGTATCGTGTTACAAAATAACTAGGGTGAGGAGATCAGATAGATTTTTGTTAGATGCTCCATGAGAAATATTGTTAGACTGAAAGCTGACCCTAACATTCAAATCAAAATATTTTATTTCACATAAACCTAAATGGGCACTTATGAAACGTCAGAAGCTAGGTGCACGGTTCCAATTGGTCGTTTCCATTCCATTGCTGGGCAAAGGCTGATGATGACTGACAAAAACAAACGCCTACAGTTTGCTTTGTTTTTTGTAACTAGATTAACGCGGTTTGGTCAAGTGCTATTGAAATCAGTTCTCTGAGTGGAATATCTCAAGCTATCAAGCCTCGAGTAATGAGAAACAATTATCTACCTATTGAATGTCAATCTCTTGGGAGGCTACGGGACTCGATCACTCAGTCCCTGCTAAATTGATTCAAATAAACTAACCGATCATGACTAAATTACAAACAGCTTTAACATACCTAAAATTGTGTTTGAAACTTTGAACTCCTGCCCTTTCAAACGCGCCAATGACTCAGCTTTAGACCATTACTTTCACAAATCAAGATAACTGCGCTTTTCCAGCTAATCAGCAACGCTTTTACTTCGTGTTCTCACACTTTGGTAAAGCCAATTACCGGCAGGTTACAGAAGGTCTTGTAGGCAATGTTTTTGCAACAAATTATACTTGCAAATTGTCCGCATTTTGGGACTCTCGGCAAATTTTAGCCGAACCCTATTTATTTATGCATGTCGCTTAGCAGGAAATGCACGGTCGTCTATCTCGGAAGGGTTTGTGTTATTCGTTTAGGGTAGTATGTCACGGACATCCATCTAATCAGGGTTTTGCAGAGCTTGTTATTTTGATAGTGGGTGGACTGTGGAGCAGATTCCCAGTAATATTAAATGCTGGTGGTTATTATAGTAGGGGTGTAACAGATTTTTATTGCTAAGTTTTTTATACAGATAGATAGGACATTAAACAAGGTGAATATTGGCTAAACTTAAAACTTGGTTTCACTAACAATTTCAATAAACAAAACAGAAGATAAAGAAAAATTCAAAAAGTTCCTCATTACACACCGCCAAAAGATATCATCAATATAATTACACGAGACGAGATACGTCGCATCTACACGACATATCTCATCTCTCAGTGAGTGACAAAGCCATTAATAACGTACCTTAAGAGATTATATTTATAATGAATGTTTCTCGTTTCTTGCAGAGCGGTGGCGTGATGTTTTCTCCCCTGGGACGTCTGCGAGTGGCGCAGGCTGTCAGAAAACAGGTGAATATTAATCAGTTACTGTCGGATTAATTAAGAAAGACGATCTGATAACAAAAGGAAAAATGACCTGTCATTAGATGGGAATAAAATGACGTTGATGTGATCAATAAAGGAATGTATGGAAGAGTAAATTAAGGAAAATTTCGCGATGAAATTGCATGTTAGATTGGATTTAGTAGGTTGTATTCGTAAGCTTTGGGTATTCATTCCCTCTCCTGGTTTGACAATATTGTCCAACCGTATTAAATGCTTTTGTTCAAATAAGAAATAATATACCCTATAAATGAAATCGTTAAGTCAGAATATAATAAAAACTTTTTTACAAAAAAAAACAACCTACTTCCAAAAAGACGCTACAAAGTGAAAAATTACTTTTATTTCGGAAGTCGGTTTCTTCGGTTTTGTATTTTAGTTATTTGCCATCGACTTCCGAAATAAAAGTAATTGTGATTTGGACATTTTGACACCGTTGGACATTTTGAGAATTGGACATTTTGACCCTAAACGATTTTTCACTTGTTATCTAAGTTACAATAGCCTAATGGCAACTGCTCATCACTTTTTACAAAATATTGCTTTTCTCGATGCAGGGAAGATATACATATAGGCACATCTATAGGGTGTGCCTATAATATTTGAAGAGTTCCCTCGATATCCATGGGATTCCCTTATCTGACTTGGTGACAATGGGACCACCTCAAGAGCATATCCTTCCAAACAAAAAAAGAATCATCAAAATCAATTCAAAATTGGCGGAGTAATAGCGTAACAAAAATACAAAAATATATATCGAATTGAGAAGCTCCTCCTTTTTGAAGTCCGTTAAAAAGATGAAAATTAAAGAAATGATGAGAAACCAAAATGTTGTAGGTATTTTAGCTGAATCTTCCGTATGGAGTTGCTGAAAGGTAAATAAATGCGTTTTATTTGACATAAAAAGTCATACGTAAAAAACCCTGTCATCACAGCCCACCTGACGTCATATGTGCGAATAATGCTAAATACTTCAACAGGTTGACTTTAAGCATAGTTCGTCTACTTCCAGATGAGTCAGCTGCCAGTCCTGGGCACAGAGGCTGCTCCTCTTCAGGCTCCATTGTGCTACCAGCTGTTATGTGCCCCCCCTCTCGCCCCGATGCAGCCGTGTGCGCCTTGTGAAATGCCGCCTCCGCCATACGCTGTGTACCCGATGCCGTATGATAGTGAGTACTGCTCAAATTAATTGTATTAGAACCAGGTTATGTTTTACTTCACTATATGGTCAGCAGCTTGGAGTGACTTAGATGTAAACGAGTTTTCTTAGGTTGCAACCAGACCGCGGTCGACTCGACGATATTTGACATATGAGGTGACATATTCTGACGATCAACTTCGATCGACCACGGACTGGTTGCACCCATATGGGACGTATCATATATATATCAAAGATGTATTGGAAAAATAGTATCCTAAGTATTGCCTTACTAAATTAAAATTATTTATTTACAGCGAAATATATGCACATAATTTATATGGAAGGGGGAAAGGAATCATAGTGCATAAAAAATCTACTTCTTGTTAATTAATGTTCATCATTTTCTTTCCTCCAGCCACCCCAGCGATCTACGGTCCACCAGCCCAGTACGCCCTGGTACCGGCTCCATATAGCACCCCATGCTGTGAGCCGTCGTGCTGCGCCCCCCTGGACAAGCAGCCCCGAGTACCGCCGCCCCCGCTGCACCCCGCGTTCATCTACTAAACTCACCCCCTGAAGAAATATATTGAAGGCATTGAATAACATCTGATGTTGGTGAAAATAATAGTATTAGATAAGAAGAAGTCATAGTTGACAAAAAAGGTAGAGTTAGTCCAAAAACATTATAGCAATATGAACATAGTAAAGACAAAAGAAATACAGAAGTTACTGATAGAACACAGTGTGACTATACACATTGAGGATATAACTAAAAGTATGTCAGAACAATTTGGCAATAATTGTGAACAACGAAATAATCAAATTACAGAGATATAAGTAATTTTAATGGAAGTTACAGATGCTAGAAGTTGACGAAACACCAGATTGATAGAAAAGACAAATCTAAAAATAGTGCAAGATATGTAATCTTTGCAAGATAAGGTAACAATGGTGATGCATCTTGTTTCAACGATAAACGTAGTCTGTATTTATCAAAATAATAATGCCTATAATATCTTTATAACCTCTCTTTCCACTGTCAAATCTATAATCCAAAATTTTAACAGATATTTTAATTATAGTACTGATGTCAATGTCTTTAATATATTTCTACATCCAAAATCATTCGCGAAGAAGATTTATTTACTATTAATTATATTCAGCTTCTTCGATGTATTCCATCTTGATTGCTCAAGTCTTCCAATCCAGTTCATGCTCACCCATCTTCAATACGTATTCTCCTCTTTAAAGAAAGTATTTGTGAGAGATTGTCTGTGACTAATCAATGGACCTCAGAGAGATGGTCAAGTGTTCAAGTTAACTCTCGGGTTAGTTTTGATTTCTCTGAAAGTCTGGTCGCTTTTATTTTTTAGATTTAAGATAGCTTCAAACTGGTATAATTAAGAAACCGTGGATTCGTGCTATCGTTATTATTATAGTGAATCTTATTGGTGTATCAAATTGCTGTTTAAATAAAAATCATTTGTCATTTTCGTGGCGTGACTTGCAATGTTATAATAAATAATTATATCATCTACATATAACAAACTACTTTTAAAATGTACTTGTAAACATCTATGTACGATACGAAATATCTGTCATGGAATTTCGATTTCAAATAATGTAATCAAAATGATTCTTTAAAATAATTTGATAAGTTAATCCACAATTTAATGAGTTGGTTTATGGTGGTAACCTGGTGAAACGCCCAGGCAAGATCAATTTGATACATCTGTAGTTATTCTCATTATTAGTGTTAGAATATCAAAACTAACTTAGGTGCGGATATCTCTATCTTTTTAACTATATCAATTTTAAAAGTAATTCTATTGTGGATGTCCAAACTTCTTAAATATGGTATAAATAAACTCGTCAAAATGACAATCGTCTTTTGAATCGAATAAAATAATTCAAGTATCTAGTTTTTTATATCCGCACCCGAGTCAAATATTTCAACACTTTGTTTAATAATACAACAAATGTGCGTTAAGAGCACAACGAATTAAGCACAAAATCGGTTAGTTGCTAGTTTTAGATGACGTTACCTCTGATAAAAGACAGATTTGTTATTGCTTGTTATCCTTGAAAAGGATTTTTGTTTATCCTTAGAGTAAGTTGTTTTTTGAAACCCCAATGTTGGTGCACAGGCGTCTTGGAACTGGAAATCGGAATAAAGATTTTGATAGAACAATTTGTAGAATAATCAGTACTCGTAATAATTGAATAAGTGGATATTGGTGTAAGAGAGATATATCGAAATATGTAATTGCTTGAATGAGCTATAGAAGAGAAGATAGTTAGCGAAGTAGTTAGAGATCTTTGGCGATTGGCTGCTTGCCTACTTGAGGGACCTAGTTTGAAGATAATAATAGTACTTTTAGACTCAGAGTTTAGTTTCATTCCCAAGACGCCTATGACCTTCATAATCTAGAACAGAGAAAACAAAAAATATTTTTTAATATTATTTAGTTTTTACATGTTGCTGTTGAAATACACTGGGGTCCAAGATGTGATAAGGAAATGTGAAATTCAAAGTTGGATTTAAATAATTTTGAAAGTCACATTTCTAAACCCGTTATTGTTGTGTTGGAAATAAGCGTTAACTCAGTTTTTATGCACACATTAAACTTGCTATCTTGTAACATGTTTGAGTCAGATAAACATACTGAAATAAATTGACGTAGAAAATAAATAGTCAAGTTCTAAGATGATAATATAAAAGAAAATGCAAATGCTTAACCTTATGCAGACATCATCGTTGAAATCTTACTTGAACATGTTAATAAAGCAATCACTAATAAAATTGTTTAAAAAAATTATTGATCGAACAGCACTCTGTTCTCCACAAAGTGATTAACAATAGACTTATAACGAACCCATAAAGCAATGAATTCGTCAAGTATGTGATACGGAATAATTTGAGAAACGATAGCAATAGTTTTATTTAGTATATTAGAAGTAGATTCTTTTAAATCTTCATGTTCTCATAACCCATTGCATCGTCGTAATTAACATAAATATCAAAGAATTTAAATACTTTAGAGATAAGGTCTCTTGCAGATGTGATAATTTCAGTGTCACGCGAGTTATTAGTCCTGTCGTGAATGTATTTCGAGTGTGTGGCTTACCTTACTGAGCTAGAATTCTTGCTGATGCAATTGGGTTTTCATTTAGTACCAGAATAATAATAGGACCAATAAATGATTCCCTTAAAATCAAAAATGTGCAATAATCTTCGCGTCTGTCTAGATTAGTATATCACAAATCTCTATACGTAAAAATTGTTGTACTAATATTAATCATTTTGATATTGTATTCTATCACTTTTTATGGCTGCTAGTTGTGTGATGCTGCGGTGAATGAATTTGCAGCTACTTTTTATTTTGCTTCTCTAATTTCATGTTTGTCAACCTTTTGCTTTGATTCTTACAATTAGATCTTTCGATGATCTCACTGGTTAGAAATATAATCACGTTCTCTTAATATTTTATTCAATCAATTTTATTAGCAAGCTGTTCCTCATTATCTTTTGATATCTTAAGGATAGGTCTATATACCTGCTATTTGCTAAACACTTTTGCTTCAACTATTCTATCAGCAACTTCATTCACCCGAGCACTGTCGATGTGGTCTTCTGCCTTTAGTCTTAAGGCTTTCGTCTCAATTACTATTGTACATCATAATTATACGATTAGTGTAACTGGAAATGCTGTCAATTTATCGTCTTGGATTTTTACAATATATGTATATGTTAAGTATAGTACTTAATGCGATGCTTCGCTCAATATATCATTTGTATCTTCGTGTGCTTGTAACTTCAGTTCCTTGACTTTGTGTTACCTCAAAAGTAAAGTTTATATCTAATCTATTGTCGTGTCATAATCTATCTATCGTGATGGTTCACGCGATGGAGTTTTTACTTTTGATTCTTGAAGAAAAAGGCGTATAAGTAGAATTTTTGTAAAAGGAAGACGAGGAAGGATAGTGAGGGAAGATGATTTGAGTCATGAAAGAAGCCAAGATAAAAAAGCATTGAAGATCATATGTACCATTTTCGAGGGCCTTCATGGCAATGATCACCTATCCCGCATTCTTGATAATTATAAAGCAAATACTTTGTCGTCGTGTGAACCAGAATAGCACTCATCGTATATATTTCGATGTTGCACTATCGATGTTTTGAGTACAAGGAATCTATATCCAAGCTAAACTTAAGGTCTATCTTTATCACTTTCATTGCTTTATCAGTTTTTGGCGTAAATGTATATACATAATACATTGAGTTAGTATTTGTACAAGTGCATAAACTACATACTTTTTCTGATAAATTATGTCTTTCATATCTTTGAATGTTAAAGTTGTTCATTTGTCTTCTTCATCTACCTTCCTTTTAATTAAATCCTTGTAATTTCTTTCGAGTTCAATAAAATTGAAGATCACCTGTTTTTAACGTACCATTTCAAGCGGAAGTTATAAATAATGAAAACAAAAATCGGTTTAACAAAAACGATTTTAGAGAGTTACCAGGTATAAACAAGGTAGCTGTTTTGTATGTATTTACGCCAAAAATGATCACTACGAACATAATACGTGGCCTAGATACATACTGCCTAACATATCGGATAACGAATCACTACGCTAAAGTTAGTTATTTTTGTTATAAATGTATATAATCTCTCGCTAGGTGGTTGTAGTTGTGTGGACGAATGTAATTTAGACAATATTAATGTAATTATAGGTTAGGAAGATTAATGTGTATTTATTGAGATTGTCACTTATCTTAGGTCGGCTTAGTATTGTGAATCGTTTTTAATGGGACTGGCTTTAGTTTGAAGCCTTATTTTATCCAAAGGATGTAAACAATAATGATTGAGAATTTGAAGAAAACGATAAGAAACAACGACCCTAAAAAGAAGATTAGTAGATATACTGAGGCAAGTAGGTATTTCTAATGTTTTCTAGCAAGCATATTTTAAGGATATAATTATGATAAAACATAATATGTAGGTAATAGTCTCTCAGACTTCAATTGATGATATCAACGTTATTCGAGACAAAGCGATCATCTCACTAAAGGCAGACAGATCTCTTAGATCTCTTTCCATTACATCTTCATCCTTGAAAGTAACCCTGGACTTAAGTGATTTTAGTGCACATTGATGTAGTCTAGGTTCTTCATCTATTTCTAATAAAGATTTTGCGTGGAAATTTTAAATCCAAAGCTCTAAAGCCAGTTCTATGAAAGACTTATCTGTCGCCATTTGTGAACCGTAGTTATAATTAACTTTAGCGGGAAAGCTGTCAATAGCAGTAGTGACACTCACTGTATCACTGTCGGTATTTGTATCATCATTCTGATTATGTACTGGTTCGATTTTAACTATGATGGTCTTTTATTGTTATCTGAGGCTTTCATTTTCAGGATCGTCTTTTGGTTTTGTCTAATAATCTTTGTTTTTAACCTAAAAAAATAACACACTTTGTTTGTGAAATTATTAGGAAGAAAGTCCTGTTTAAATTGAATAAGCGTAATTCCAAATTTTATTTAAATTGCAGTTTTGTAAGATTCAAATTATTCACAGATAAATATTTATCAAGAACGCTCATATTTCAAGAATGGATTCTAACGAAAATACCAATTTCAACATATTTTTTTCATGTTATTTATTGAATAATTAACAAAATTCTAGAGATTTCCGGCAAAAATTATTTCCTTATATTCTTGTGTTATTATTTGTTCTATAATAAAAAGAGGCTCTAGAACCTTCCTAACCGTGTCCACATCATTGACTCATGACATACAGGGACAAAGACAATACAGTTGTTTTTTTTGTAGTTATTTTCTTAGAATGGTCATCATGAGATGTTCGTTACGTCCACTTATTATTTGCTTTAGCGGGTAGACAGGATTAGTGGTTATGCTAAAATAAGTCTTAAGTTTTGCTCGATTACGTATATTTTGAGAAACTATAATATAAAAAGTTTTTGCTTTGGAATCTTCACCATTATGGAGTACAGTTATAATTGAGAGAGAAATCGGCCGTTTATACTGTCAAAAATTAGTAAGTAAGCAACATTAAAAACGGGAGAGGAAGATTTAATCAATATCGTCTTTATTATTTTCCATTGTGGTTCTATACGTCTGGCTGACATTGCATGTTTCTGTTTATTCATTTATTTATATTCTGGTCTGTTTTTTATTTTCTGTTCTGGAGTTTCTACCACTATAATAACTTTGTAACATTTGGTCGTATTCTCTTAAGTCTTATAATAATAATGCTGGTAATTTAAAAATATACGTATTCGAGCAACACAAAATTTACTTCTAATAGAAAACTCTCGATGTTTACAAAAACTGAAATATCCAAAAAAATAATATAAAATAATAATTATTACTATTTAATAAAAAGAAATAATCGTAACTTTTCTCAACTCCAGTGTCCGCAGCAAAAAGCTTAATAACTTAAATAATAAGTTACTTCTAGTGGTCGTTTAAGGATTGTCCAAAACAAGGCATCTGTGAACGTTTTGTTGATTTTGTCCAATTTTCGAATTGTATAACGTGCTGTTTGTTTTGTATAGTGGCGTTATGATGGGGAAGATTTAATAAAAATAATCTTTTCGGAAATAATAATAATTAGAAATCTTGAAAAAATATTTGGAGAGTAATTTATTGCTCTTATCTTCAGGAGTTAAATAATAAAAGTATTTTTGAATGAGGTTCTACAATGTTCATTTTACAAAAATACATATAAGCTGTTGAAAAAGTAAAATAAAAAAGGGATTCACTAAGAAAAACCCATAATTTACAAAAAATGTATGATGGCTGACTGAAAAATTGTTGTCATCATTATGGTGAATAACATGTTAACATTATTATTAAATAATTGTTATCATTATTTCAATATAATAATAAAAATCTTGGGACTGAAAAATAATAATGAAATCGTGGCGTCACTGTCCAAACGAACACAATTTTGATAAAACCTTTACAAATTTGTAGTCCAACGTTTTTTTGTTACGATAGTTTTACCCTTTTTAGAGATACGTATAACGCGAAATAAAAGAATATTATTTGTTGAATATAGAAAATATTTCATAGCAATATTTTTATTGTTAACTACTTTTAAGGTACCCTCTTAAAAGCTATGCGACATAGTAAACGGCTTTTTATATATCGACCAGTGTTTAGAATGTATGGCACATAATAATTATTATATTATTATTAAATAGTGAATTTAGAAAACTATTAAAGTCACTTATCAAGCTGTCTTTATACTGTATGTAGCAGAAATATAATATATAACTATATCTATGCTATTCTATACATGTTAGTATGTGACTCTGTATATTTCCTAATAACTATTAAGCGTGGACAAATTTTAATGTCGTTATTAATTTCTATGTTTAATAATAATATTAGAATATCTTCAATAATAATTATTATTATAAAATAAGATACGCGCGCTATCGTGATCATTATTCAATCATTACGCACATAAGTAAAAAATAATAATATACGAATTAATTATAAGTAATAATAATAATTACACCATTGTATCATCGAATGTAATTGTTGATTGTTATATTATAATTATTATAATACAATTATTGTCTAGTTATTATGTATGTGATATTGTTATTGGAATAATAGATATTTTAAATGCTAATAAAGTAATTTATCTATTACCCTTCTTGTTGACTTGTGTGTGTAATAGTGTTATTAATTAAGACACTAGTTTTAAGTGAGAATTTTAAAGGTAATTTCAGAAAGTGGTCGTATTCGTGGTAATATAAAATTTATAATATCAAGCCTAATTACTGCTTGATGTGTTCTTGTAGGGGATAAATGAAACATTTTTGGACATACAGCCTTTTGTCATTGGAAGATTTTATTAACTATTTCACTTTAATACTGTTGTTTTAAAGCATGAAAAAAATTATTCGAAAATCAATTATTATTTTCATTATTATCAGTCTCGTACTCTCTCTAACTTAACAGACTTATTAAATGCTTCATAAAAATACCAAATAAATAAAATACTATTAACGCCATTATATTCTGCATTTTAAATATAAATTCATGTTTTAAAACAACATTTTTACATCCATATAGAATTACCCTATACCTACGAAAAATATCTGACAATAATAATCCTCATTATTAAATAAAAATATTATTATTATTATTGCCAGAACGTTGTCATTTCAAATAAAGCTTGTATGTAAACTTAGTATGATCTCACATGAAAATAATAAATTATAAACGATCTATTTTACAAAAAATATCTTTCCTGGAAACTGTAATAGAGTTTTTCTTTTTAAAAGTAATCTAGAAGCTCTCATATCACTTGCAATCTGCGAATCACTGTGAGAGGGTAAGTCATGAGTTCTCATTTATATAAAGTATTGGAAACAGAAAAGAAGGAATCAAGTTTATTTCGTGAAAAAATCAAGAAAATATTGAATTATTGTTGTTACAGATCAATTATTGTATAAAGAATACTGAATTTCAATCAGAAATTGGTTTACCTATGTATGTGTTAACATCTAAAACACGCGTTATGTATGTATTATTCACTAAATACGCCTACATGTATGTTTCGTGAAGATCAACGAACAAATGGCACAAATGTAGCGAGTTGAAAGATGTTACCCTTATTATTATTATTATTTTCGTAACATTATTTGGGCCGCAATGCAAACGCGAACTTTCCAATAAAGATCATTTTATAACGTTGAAATGAGTTGCTATATTGCAAATGAGCGCTCATGACCCCTTCTATAGAGCTAAGTACAATAATTAATATAATATTGAAGCAATAACGAATAAATTAATTTAAGTCACGTGTAATAAATTTAATTAATGTACAATTTGTTGTTTTTTTTTTCAAAATCCTAATAGTTTACCCCATTATAAATCTTCTTCTAGAGTTTAGTGGCACATCTTAAGGTGTTATACAAAGTGACATTTTATCAGCGATAAAGGCTCCCGCAGACAGGCGCGACGCGATGATACGTGGCGCCTGTCTGCGGAAGCCTAAACGGTGAAGGAAATGTAAAAAAAATGTTTGGGACTGACATAAGATACGGGATAGGTTACGTCAATTTTGTTGAAAGACGTTGTAGAAATACGAAACGCTTTGAAAGCGATTGCCACTTGTTTACGCCATGGATAGTCTGCCAGGTATCTGACCTGGCCTGTACTAGCTTGTTGACGAATCTTTTTACCACTAAAATTCGGCTAGCGGTCGCAAGTGATACTGCTGAGCATTCGATCATGGGTTCAATTCCTGGGATTGGCAAGAGAGTTAAAAGATTGTCCCAAGCAGTCCCCGAGTTAAATTATGTTTCCAGGAATACATACAGTCTCGTCCCTATCTTTTTTATAATTCAAACCATTATTTAAAAAAATGGATGGTTCAGTTTCTTCAAAAGTGTGTCGGTATCTGCGACTTAACTATGTGACACCTTTATCTATACGATTTTTAAAGGTGTGGGTGGACGTTTCGACTGCGAAAAAACATATAATATTCGACTGGCAAAAAAACTTACCTGATGAATTTTATAAAACAAAACCATATCAGGGATCTTTAAAGCTTCCAAAACATCCGCATAACCATTAAAATAACCCACATGTCCAACCTCAAATAAACCAAACCACGTGGTCGCTTCAGCTCCTTCACTAGACAGGTCGCTGACCCCGTGACGTCGGCTGGTAGGCCCAGACAGCTAAATGAACTGGGCCTAAGCCTAAAAGCGTCATCTCATTTCCATGTGAGTCAGACGACATAACTCACTATCATGACATCGAACAGACGAATCGATTTTTTTGGCGGTTGACTCCTTTCGCTTAGAAATAGACTAAGTTTTTTTTATGCATAGTCAAATTTTATTTCATACTAGCTTTTGCTCGCAGTTTCGGTCGTGTGGAGGTCGGGAACGTACTTCCTGGATAAAAAGTATCCTATGTCCTAATGCGAAAGTGAGAGATTTATAATACAAATGCGAAAGTGAGTTTGTTGCGCTTTCACGCAAAAACGGCTGACCGGATTTGAATGAATTTTGGCACAAGGGTAGACCATGACCTGGAGCAGGTCATAGAGTAACTTTCATCCGAATCCGCTCAGCCGATTTACTGCGAAAGCTAACAAATAAACTCACCTTCGCATTTATAATATAAATTTATGGCAATAGGCTCGCCCCCTATTAAGTACATGGGACTTAAACATAAATGGCGAAATGTGGGTGTAGGTACTATAGGTACACCTCTGCCTAACCCTTCGGGGAAACAAGGCGTGATGTTGTTGTTGTTGTCGTTAGAATTAGGATTCTAATTTCAACACTTAAATGAAGGAACTGGCAGGGTAAATGTGGTATTTAATCCAGGCTCCGGGCTACTATTGAGAATTTCCCACTGGAATAATAAATTATACTTGGCCTGACCCAGGACACTCCGAAATCATGCTTGTTACCACTAGACATACATGCAAACATATTTGTATGTATAAAAATATTATTTTCCATACCATTGCCTCACAATAGTAAAGTGTCCTGTTTTGTTGGTGCGTAAACAGACGAAGCTTAAATAGAACAACCTGTTAACACCATTTTGTGGGACCAGTCTTTATTTTTAAATCTTTATCAATAAATAAACCCAGACATGGAACAATTAATATTATCTGTTGGCCTTACTAGTAGATGTTTATTCTTCTGTGCGGGAATCAAAGCTGTAGGCCCTAGAGCAGCAGGCAACCGTCTAGCCACAGCATCAAACTGTGCCATCAAAGTTGGCCGAGAGGTCGATGGACCTCCTGATCATAATCTAACGAGCCTTGTGGCCAGACAAACACAATCGGATAATGTTTGTAGGTAAGGCCTGTTTTAAAAGTATCTAACAGAAATGTAAACAAATGGATTTCTATTTCATTAAGAAAAGGACAGAAGATAAATTTTAGTTTAGTCCTGTCAAATTAATCAGCGCCTGAGGTAAATTGACGTAATTTTAGTAGGCAAGTTTTTAATCACGTCTAAACTTGTATGGAGTAGTGACAGGCGCTGATTAATTTGACAGGACTAAACTAAAATTTATCTTCTGTCCTTTTCTTATTGAAATTCAAAGAAAAAGATGCACTGAACTTAAAGTGAACAAGGGAATCGGCACCATTATCCAACAAACAATATTCTAATAGTGAATTATCGAACAAGCACCTCCTCTTTCATTCGATTACATAACTGATCAATATAGCTAACTGATCCACATCGTTACTTAACTCGATGAAGACCCGTTTAGTTGGAGGCGGTCGGTACATACCCGTCGTATGTCGCGGCGTCGCTCCGAATTACCACCACTGCTACCCCCATTTGATTATTAATTGGCCGCAATCCAGTTAGAGAGATGTAGGAAGATTGGATGCGGCAATTTGTATCGAAAAATATTAACTGTACGGCCCGTTAATATTTTTTGGCACAAATTGTCGCATACCATGCCATGTTACCTCTGATTTTGCATCACTGTCAAAATTATAGTGATATTTATTGTGTCGCAATAAGGTTGCTGTTGTGTTGCTGCTGTCAGAGGTAAAATAACTCAGTAGGACTGGTATGGTAGTTAGCTGGAAGAGTTCTAGAATGAATTACTAATGTTGGCCAAACACCTAAAAAAAAAGAGTAAGGTAAGTTCTTTAAGTTCTGTGAAAACAATTAGATTATGATAGTAGTAACCATAATAGAACTATATACTACCAATATTATTATTTAAACACTTAAAATTATATCCACTGACAGTTTGAAACACTTTAATCATTATTATTTATTTATTTTACCTCTTACAAACTATCTAGACGATTTAAATCTTTGCCTTTACAGATCTTAGACAGATTATCGAATTAGGATAATTAGAGAGTATGAACTAATATTATATCATATTATTTGTAACAGATAGGAAATATTATAACGAAATATCATGAAACCTTTAAGCAATACCACATCCATTCGAACTATGTTCATGGACGACTACATGCGGCCTTGTATAAGAGCTCTTTCTCATTGAGCGGTGTGATGTTTTTCTCTTTAACTTATTTTAAACTGATCAGAAAATTCTCGAGATTACTTAAGGGGCATGCGCTAACTTAACCCGCGAAATTCAAAGTTTTCTTACGTTTTTTTTCAATTTGCAGGTCAGTGGAAGCTTTACAGAATTATAATCATCAGAATCAGCAATACAAGTTAAGTTAGATCTGGCCTCAAATGTCATGATTTCATGAAATAGTCATTCAATAGGGTACTTACTTGGAGAGTTGTATTGATGATTTTTATGATTATAATTCTATAAATAAATATTTGATACCTACAACATAACCTGATACTGACCTGCAAATTGAAAAAAAAGTAATAAAATTAGAATTTCACGGGCTAACTACTCTTTTTTTTTTGGATGGAAAATTATCAAATAACTTCTCCTGCTCTGGGCAGAGTGGGAGGGCGTGTCAGACTCTTACTGACTAAAGCCCACCCGTGGTCTTTCAGTTGCCTGTGTGTTGCCAGGGGCCACGATATCCCTTTCGGACTTTCCGCCCTGACAGGCATCGGTCGTAGCGGGCCCCGTCAGTGATGCTGACATCTCTTAGAGGCGCGCGTGGAACAGCACGCGCCGTCGACCCGGGCCTAGTCCTTATCGGGGGCGAGCTACCCATTGCTCACCGCCCGCAAGGCCTGCGCCTACGGTGGCCGGGAATCGGCCTGGGATGCCCGACGCCCAGGGCATCTCCTGCGACGACGACGAGCATGAGGAGGCGAAATTTGCCTCTCCCTCACGCGCTCCGCCTCCGGAGGTGACGGCTCCCCATGCCCTCGCGGGTTACCCTGACACTTTCACCTTAACTTAAGAAGCTACCCACTGTGGTGCGACTTCACTTTGCACAAGCTTACACGATACTTTTCTTTTGACAAACTGAATCCAATCGGTTTCTCACACATATAGGTCTTATTTCCATGAAGGCAGCTACAAAATTGCCATCATAGCTATCACCTCAAACTAAGCACCAGATTTCAAAGACAATCACAAAAAAAAACACACTTTTCCACCTACTTGATGAGAACACAGCCTTACACCGCGAGAGGCAACTCCGCGAGCTATGTAAATCCTCAAAAATATTATTTTTAATTTATCGTGGTCAAGTTGACTTTATTATCTGCTGCTTTATGATGCAAGAGATTGTTGTCAAGGTTTATTTTTACTGGCAATGTATGCGGTACTGTTTGTTGGATCTCTTTATTGAGTTACATTTGTGTAACGAGTTTGTTGGCCGGGAAATTGATTATTTTTGTTAATGAATGAGTTTGTTGAGATTTAGGATGTGGCTTACATTTAGGCCACTTCCTATATCGTCACTTCCACTTATCGTCCATGTCCTAAAATAGAAAAATCGAAGACCTGTGACATCTAACAACCCGCACTGGGCCCGCGTGGTAGATGGTGGTAGTTTCGAAGTTTCGAAGGTGGTAGTGAACTCCTCTCTTCGAGAGAGAGTGAGTTTAACGGTAAACGTATTCAAAACATCATGCTACCTCTCATTCATTCTGCCTAGCCTTTTCCCAATCATGTTGGGGTCGGCTTCCAGTCTAACCGGATGCAGCTGAATACCAGTATTTTACATGGTGCGACTGCCTATCTGACCTCCACAACCCAGTAACTGGGTAATACGATACCCTTTGGTAAGACTGGTTGTCAGACTTATGGGCTTGTGACGACTCGTAACGACTGTCAAAGATTCACGAATGACAGACGGGACCAACGGCTTAACGTGCTTTCCGAAGCACGGAGGAGTCTCGGTATGTAAAGATGGTCACCCATCCACGGACTAACCCTGGCAAGCGCAGCCATCATGCTTCCTCTGTCATCTTCAAATGTTTTACAGAAACAGAACGATGTTTTAACTACGTTTACCGCTTAACGTATTTAGTGATTGTGAGTACCTTCAGAACTTTGGTCAAGTTATAGGCGTTGCAAATATCTCCGTAAAATTGATGCGTGTTGGCCCGGGGTTCTCACAACAATAGATAGATGTGTCTCGTTAGTCAGCGCTTCGTAAGCTTGTTCTCATCTCATACTGGCGAACCTAACACCCAAATGTATGAAATTTTGTATATGCAAGATTAGGTTTCATCCGCGGCTTCGCCCGCGTTTAGATCGAGAAATATCCCATTGGAACGTGTTACCGTGATAAAAAGTAGCCCATGTCCTAACCATTGTCATGTTCTACCTGTGTGCAAAATTTCATCAAAATCCGGTCAGCAGGGTGACAGCCAGATTTTGCATTTAAACTTTTTGGTTATGAAAGGACCGTTTTGTTTTTTTTTTCATCGACCAAATTACAATTTTTGGCGTTTTTCCCTAAAACAAGGATATAAATCAATGATGTACAAAAATCAGTAACGAAATACACTAATTTAACTATTTCTGAAACAGGCAAATTCGGATAACCCCCCGTTAAATATGGACAACTTACCCAAAACTTATTTGGAGGAGGAGAAACAAGCCGTGAGTCCCAATACACATACTAACCTCGTATTTTATGGTGTGTAGTTATAAACCAACTCCACATTACTAGACCCATGACATACACATTAAGCCATTAATACACTCATGTACGAGATAGTAATATATGTAAAAGTGTGGCCAAAAGTGTCCACTGTGTAAAGGCCATTAAACCCGAGCTGCGGGTAACGACCCTCGGTCTAAGGGATGCGATGCTGAGCATTATGTTCGGCACACTCTAGTGGGAATGATGCTAACTACTTGTGTAACTACAGATTGATGATGTTAACTACTAGGTTCTGACTAGGTTCTGGAGCCATTAAAATAAATATTTGGGTCTCTTTTAATTCACATACGTACTAAACGAT
Organism: Eupsilia transversa; assembly: GCA_914767815.1. Taxonomy (NCBI): domain Eukaryota; kingdom Metazoa; phylum Arthropoda; class Insecta; order Lepidoptera; family Noctuidae; genus Eupsilia; species Eupsilia transversa. Next base: position 10,278,042 of record OU611897.1, on the reverse strand, counting down.
CTCATGTCTTTTTCATGTGGGGGATGCACAAACTATACATAGTTTGTGCACCTGAACGCACACGCACCTGAACGTTTTTCTTCTATTTTTATTATTAAGTTAAACACACTTAACACACACACAGCAGCTAATGTTCAATTGTTCATGTTCAAACATTTGTTCACAAACTACGCACTTGACAAAAAATATACAATTAAAATAGAAGGAGGTTGTAAATTCGAGGTTCTTCTATTTTTATTTTCTGTACAATATAATTATTACTTATTTAGCTACCTATATCTATCATAGAAAAATATCTTTTACATTGATAATAGCAGTGATAGAAGTACCGACAAAAAAGACCACGTGAAACCTCAGATGAAGAAAAAAGAAAAAATCGTCTCAAGAATATATCGCTTCGTCACCGCCAGTCTGCTTGTGACCGCAGCCGGTGCAATTCGAGTGAAGCGTCTGGAAGTAACTGGGTTGTGGAGGTTAGATAGGCAGTCGCTCCATGCGAATACTGGTGTTCAGCTTCATAGGGTTAGACTAGAAGCTGATTCCAACATAGGAAAACACTAGGCAGATGATGAGTGGAAAACCATGAACATCAGACACGAAGTATTATTATTTACTGCCGTATGTTGGACAAGATAAGAACATGTTCCATTTTCTTGATCACAGAATGCAACAGGATAAACAGGTGTGTTTTCTATATCGTAATTATGATATCATATATTATGATAAAACAATATTTCGATCATAGACTTCTAGGATTGGCGTTTGTCCATAGATATAGTACGTCATAGTAGGTACTTACCTAATACAACAATTTTTTAATCTAATCAAACTAGCCTGTATTGTCCTTTCGGTAGGAGGCAAGCATTACTTAAAACTCGTTTAAAGCATTTTGTTTGATTGATTGAAACTACCTAAGTAGTTTTAAGTACCTAATGCTTGAAACTTGAGACTGAGTTTTGTAATCCCGCCATCTTCTACTTTAACTTTTAATATTCTACATGTTAAACCTTACCCAACACGACACTCGTAGACGAACACACAAAACCTACTTGGACCTATGCCCGGTACCCAAGCAAAAAGGGCGTGAAGTCGCCATTTAAAAATAAGCATACGCAATGCGTATTTTATTGGAGTTGTTCGCATTCTATTCCCACGCTTAGCTACAAAATAAAAGCACTAAATGATAGTAGCGACTGACGCGACATCTATTGTAGGGATGCACTCAACATACACACCCCCATACCCCCCACACCTCCCCCACACCCCCCCCGTTCCCTATCAATCAGTACTGTAGCGCAAATGTGAAAAATCGAAAAAAACCGTCGCGAAATCCGCCTGTAGACTGGTTTAGAGTGAGATAACAGATGTGTTGGACTAAGGAGGGAAAGAGATGGAGAGAGGATAGTCTAAATTATTGTATTATACATAATAATATTCGGGTGGTTTAATGTATATGCTTGGGTAGAAGAAACGAAATTGGTAGACTGATTTAAATTAGGTTTATGCGATTTTGGTAGTGGGGTAAGCAGATCAAGACATTGTGTTATCGGCGGTATTTGACGGAACTTTTTTTGTTTTTGTTTTTCATTAATAAGTCGGAGTATGTAGGTACTTCATCTACATTATAATATTAGAAGAGAAATGGTGAGAAGATTCATGTGAAAATAATTACAGTACCTACTCTCTCGCTAATCCGCCGCTTGTCTATCCGACAACTACTGACTGATCCGTTTTTTTGTGAGTCGAGACTGGTCTGATTATACTCTGACATCCACCGTCATTCTGAATCTTCTGCTCGATAATCCGCCGTCTACCATCTCGATCATGCATATGACCGTACACAGTTCTATACTTCGCCGCACGGTCGTAAGCATGCACTATAATCCGTCGTTTTCTGTAATCCGCCGTAGATTTGTGATCAATGTGGGCTGCACACCCTTTTAGATAATACATATAATTGAAAAGTAATTGGGCTTAATCTGACGATTATTTAATCACTACAGCAGCTAAAGTGACTTTTCAATCCAGAAAATGATAGAATAGAAATACTCTTTATTATGTACACCATAAAAATGACAGACGGACATTTTACATAGGGTGACACAATTTGCGGTCTTATCGCTAAAAGCGATCTTTTACAGACAACCTTTGGATGGAGTCAAGGGAGAAGGAGAGATAATACTGCAGGTAGTCAGTGGTGTACCATTAACATTATACAATAAATACATACATACATAAAGCATATATACTACCTATCTATATATATTTAAATAAAATATATACCTATATATAAATACATACATACATAAAATATAAACATGAAACAAAAGCAAGGAACGATGTGTAATGTTGATGATTAAGGAGACAAGTTACACAATAAAGCTTTGAATACACGATGTATTTTTTTCAAATTAACAAGTTGTGTTTATTTCATCAGCATTTAGGCCCGTATTACAGAACCTAACAAGCATTACTTAAAACTCATTTAAAGCCTTTTTATTCATTGAAACTTAAGTAGTTTTAAGTAATGCTTGAAACTTGAGTGAGTTTCTGTAATACCGGCCTTAGAATGCGTCATTTAATTGTCAAATAACCTAAAATTGGTAATTCAGATCCTATCATGTAATATTCTTACATCTATGCAATTCACTAATTTTTAATCTTATACATCTGTTTTCCCAGCATAAAAAAATATTCACAATCTGAAATCCGCACATATTCTGTAATACTATAATCGTATTGTCTCCATTTTCTTAGAGGACGCTTCGAGCGAGCCCACTACACACCCCTGCAAACTGGCTACACCCCATTCCGAAACCCAACCCTACTCCATCCCAATAGAGTCGCAAATGTACTGTCAGATTTTGTCCCATAAGTCTTTTCGTGTCAACCCGTCGATTGCCGAGACCCGACGGCGCGGGCGGTCGAAGGAAACCTCACCACTTAATTTAGGGTTAAAATATACTTCACCCGATTCTGGATAGCGCGGGGAGGGGGGCTCAAGGTCACATGGGGCTCGTCACGACACATGTCATTGGACTGGGTCTGGGTGATACTGGTTGGTGATTATGGGAACTGGTGTTGGGTGTCTAATTTAATGTAGAAGGTAATTTATCAACTCGTTATGACCCACTTTTATAGAAGGGTCTACCATTGAATGATGTAGGTAATTATAGATTTTCGGGGATAAAATCTTAATCGCCAAACTTGGCAGACGAATCGGTGATTCTGAAAATAGATCTCGATTACCTTTTAGCACTTTCACGGGCGTAAAAGAGTGACCTATTTTAATGAGAGTCACACAGAGAGCCTAGACCCTGGCAATCGCTTTCAAAGCATTTCGTTTTTCCACAGCACTTTTCGACAGTATTGACATAATGTAAGCTTTTTGGTAGCTTCCATTTTTATTTTTACATCATCTTTATTGCTCCAGGCCCTCATGTCTAGGCCCTCAGGTGGTAAGAAAATTAATTACATGGGTTCATTTTCAACAGTTTCATTTTTGCATATCAGACCGCATCAGCGAATGGGTTGTGTTTTTTTTCCTTCTATGATCTCATAATAACTCACGACGATACCCATGCTTGGTAATTATGACGAAATCCACGTTTCATGTAATTATTTACGTTTATCGTGATCTTAAGAGCTAGAATAGTGGTTTTAAAGTCAACTTTCAAAATGTGCGCAATGGTGGAGCTCAGTTTTGAATATTATATTTTCGCTTGTAAAAAAAAGCTAGTCCAGGTGTTGTTCTCGCAACTGATAAAACGGGATCATAAACCTTTCAGTGTCCACAACCTTAAAATAACAATAACAAATAATTCAAACACCCATTTACTAGCCTGACAGAAGCCTACAGTAACGTTATTTTAACTGAACAACAGCCTGGCTGGGATAAAAAATGATAATGTAAACATATGAATATTAAATGAACGAGCGACGCCCCGGTATAACTCACTGCACTCTCCATGTGTCCGTATGAGTAAAAACATGTGGAGGGACACTGCACCACTAACACTGCAAAAGAACAATTTTTGTTAGGAATTTTTAGATTTTCAGCTCTCGGCGCTAAGCAGTGGTACGTACAAACCACGTATATTACAAATATACGATAAAGTTTAGTTTACAACCTCGAAAATAAAATTGGCCTTTAATGAATAGCGGGTGGCCAATTCGATGATATACAACTTTAAATTAAGACAATTTTTATTACAAATGATAATAATATAATACTTTCCCATAATTATATTATAATTATAGGCTCGAGGATTTTCTAACTGATTGGTTTGATGGGATACTAACTAATATAATATAATAAATGCGAAAGGAAGTTTGTTGGCTGAACGGATTCACAGAGGTCACAGTCTCTTTTAAAGTCTAGACATAATCTTGGTCAGATCATGTGAAGACCATGTAGATTCGTGTCTGAAATGGTCTTTTGAGGAAAGAACCACACAGATTGAGTGGACCTGTCCAGTCAGTGCACGCATTTGTCAGTGCACGATTGTGCAGCTCAACTCAGAACTCAACAAAACCAAAACACAAACACACACCTTTCTATAATACTTGTCTCTCCGCGAATCCTCTCCTCTGTTTTAAACCCGCAAAAGATAACGCGGTGCACTCATAAACTGTTGAGTCAGACACCGGTCCTCCCGGGACACGCGACTATTCGTAACTTGCTCGCAATCAAAATGATCGATCGTTCGCAATCAGAATGTTTACCAACAATACAATGTTTTTGTTAAATGAGAAAATGCTGCTCTTAATAACATCCAGGGCGTTTTAATCGCTACACATAAACTCTTTCTTTCCATTCGGGTAGGCAGAAACTTCAGAACTCCTGCTACGATTTTCTTCAAATCACGTTTGACTTCGTCCACGGTCATTAAAACGCGCAGATTGTCACACTGTATCACTCTCAAATCAAATCATTATATTTTAGACCAACTAAGTACCCGCCATTAGCAAAAAGTCACCGTAGCACGACTATTTATCAAAACTTACGTTTATCTATCACAATCTATCTTCAGATATTCTATTCATTCATAATATTATGCCTCTAATCCACCTGCCACCCTACATCACCGCACACAATAGCCAAACCACAGCCAATTCCATTCATTCTCCACAATAAAACTCTATTTCAAATTTGTAAGAACTTTTCTTACTTAGGATTCATGAAATACATACAATATGACCAGAGCATCAACTACACAATCCCATGATAATATCCCCATGCAGTTTGCTTTATATATGGTACTAAAATACTTGACAGACATATTTATTGTCGCTTAAAAATTATTACACTCACATTAAATTCGGAGCTGTTAGCTACGAATGTGCTACGAGACGGTAGTATCGTTCGTAGCGCGTCGTAGAGGGTCTACGACGTAGAACCTTATGTTCATGACATTAAGTTCTTAAATAGTTAGTAGGGGTATTAGTTTTGGTTGAGAATTAGTTGAAGTCAGTTATGGTTTGAATATAATTACGTACTTACTCATAAATAAGTTACATAAACATTTAGTTCATTAATTAATAGTTTTAATACTGTGAAGGAAAACATTTTAATGAAGCATTCAGAGAAATCGTAGTGTTGTATGCTTTTTCGTATACGAAGCGGTCATTGCCCTAATGTTGTAGTAATATTATAGACTAATGTTTTTATTATTATACCTGGACTAAAGTGAGGCGCGCGCGTTTTGGGGCTGTTTAACTTACTTAAATAACTTTGGAAGTTTAAGCGTAGTGGTTTTAGATTTTTACCATATTTGATCCTTCTGAGTTTTGAAGTTCTTAACTGATCAGATATGTTTTGATTAATTCTGTGCCTATCTGGTGAAAGAGCGCAGCCACTTCTAATCTTCATTAAAATACAATCAAATCAGCGGACCTAGGTATTGTACTTTACTCGTGGACAAAATTAACTCCGAAGTTGATTCACAGCATTCACAGCAAGCACGCACTTTACTTTGTGTAAATGATTTCATCACCACTGGTCTCAAAACGGTGAAGTTCACGATGTTGTGAGGAAACCGGCATGTCCTAGAAACAAAAGTTCGAAGACACTATTTGTGATATCACCAACCCGCACTGGGCCCGCGTGGTGGATTACGGCCCACTCCCTCTCACAGAGAGGAGGCCTGTGTCCCAGCCGTGGGAACATTATAGGCTGATTATGATTCACAGCATTTGACGTTTAAGATAAAATCATCACAAACTCTTGTCTTTTGTTTCATAAAACAATAAACTACCGTCTTATCTATGATAGCTTGTAGTAAACCCTTTTCCTAAGTCATTTTTTATGAGTAGTATTATAAGTGGCTAAAAGATTTCTATGCATTTCTCGCCCAGTTTTCTGAGGAGCGATCGTCCAAGTTTATCTTTATATATTCCGTAAATGTGTGATTTAGGCGCCCAACTCCCGGGATGAGGGGAAACATTTTGACTTCATTAGCATATGTTGGGTAACCTAATAATCATATGATATAAACCACTAAGTTCAAGATACGAAGGGTAATCAGATAAAACTATCATTATAATAAAAATTCTTGAATATAAAACTTAAATATGCGCATTTAAGATGTATGGTAATGTATTTCATCAAAATTCTACATTCTACGAAAAAGAAAATTCGTATTTTATTCACAAAACCCAAAGCAAATAAAACGGCGTTGGTTAAATTTATGATATCTAAGATCTTACTGTCTTAGGACATAGAGAACATAGTTTTTTTCTCCGCCTCGTCCCAACTAGTCATAATTTAACAAGAAAACGTGCCCGTCGCCGAAATGAAACATCTATATTCATGCTCTATAGTCTTCTAAAATACGAGGAGGAGTTAGACCGTCACGGTCGACACGAAACATGAAAATACACAAAATGATCTGATTAAATTCTTTTGAACGGAAATCTTTTTGACTAAATTACATTCGACGAGCGTCGAGTCAAGCAAGCGGCCAATGAAGGCTGATGCGATTACTGCCTGACTCATAGCCAAAAAAGAACACGATGCGGCATTCCAATTGCAACTGTGTGTAGTATTTTCTCCCGATTATCAGGGAGCGTTTGAAGGATGCAACTGGGGGGGCGGGGAGGGTGACGGCGGGGGAGCGCGCGCCGCCCAGTCGAGCCGTGGCCGCCGCGCACACCGGACGTAAATGGCGCGCTAGAAACAACCAAATGAGTACTCCGCGAGACCAAATGCGAACCCCGTTCACCACGAGACGACCGGCCAGATACTGTTGACTGTGATCATTATTAGTAGTTTAAATTAATTAATCATCTAGTATAAGAGTGTTTCGGACTGTACCGGTTTGTGGCTAATGTGAGTTCAGATCGCGAGCGTGTGGCTGCGGATCACGTGCCCTACATTTGGGTGTCGTCGCCGGAACGCTCAAATGCTGCATTTATACGTTTATTTACAATCAGGCAATGCTTCAGTAGTAATAGTCGTGTAGCCTAGCTTAATACGTAGTTAAGTAGTCCTAGTGTTATTACTGTCATTAAAGTGTATCGTCCCGTAAAATGTTGATGTCATCTGTATCGAACGCATGCGATCTCGCAAAGCATTTGCGATTTGGACTATGTAGTGTTCATGTATCAGCTTGATGCGATTAATTGTGATCAATAAATCATTTAAACACTCTTTTTCATGTTTTTAGTATCACCCCCCGTCCGTTTACGAAGACCAGCCAGTCTTTTGCACTGAGTGTCTTTGCGTATATTTATGTGGCGTAGCCGGTAGCATTGTAGTTTGAGCCCTATTACTAGTGTTTAGAGTCTAGATTGGGGAGTGGAGCTCTGAATAGAAACATTAAACCCGAATGTCTGTAAATTCACCATCTTATTTCTTCATTTTTAGTTAGCTCCTCCGCAATGCTTCGCTAGTGGCTATATACATTTCACTATATGTAGTTTTTGGAGTGTGTAGTTTGTGTAGTTTGAGGTTGGAGTGACGTTGTATTGGAGTACCGTGAGCGATGCACGTGGCTACCTGAAGGTAAATAATTGCTCCCACGTGGCTGTGAGCTCAATTAACCTCCCCGTGGGGTCGGCACGCACACTTTCACTGATGGAAAACCTGTACAACTAACTGTTGTTATAAATACAACCAGTACTGACGTCACCCTCCATTCGGTGTCACTAATTACTGATTTTCGGGTTGATTAGTTTTTCTATTACCAGTTTTGGCATTAGACGCGGTTCATTTGAATTTGACTGCGGTTTTTGATGTTCTGGATTTATGTAGCGGATACTACCAGATTGACATTTTTTATTTTCTTTGAAAAGTGTTACCTAATATTTTCTGAAAACAGAAATTTATAAAATACATTAAAATTTAATAAATCAGATGACTTAGTCTCACAAATTTTGAACCAAAGCTATGACCATCAGTTTTATGTACATAGATGAATTAATATTCTATTCGGATCATTTGGTAAAACACATTAGATACGTGGTGTGTGTGCGTCTGTGCGTGAGGGTGTTTGTGTCTGGCGGGGTGGATGGGTGTGCGAGGGGTGTGGGGGTGTGTGAGGCCCCCCGGCGGCGCGGAGGGGGGGTTGCGGGCCGGCACATGGGCGATCGATGCGGGGCGCGTTGCCCGCGTATCATTTGCGTGCCACAGCTCTTCTCCCCTCTCCCCGGATTCCTTCGATGACCTACAGAGTCCAGGATCCCGACAGATTCCGTCAGATCATTTGTATTATATTGTAGGGAGCACGTGATTCTCACATGGTTGTTATTGAGAGGTTATTTTCTTATGTCATGTCGATTAGCAATTATGTTTTATTTATTTAATTGTTATTGGTTTGTTGATTGCGTTATTGTTTCTTTGGGATTATTGGAATCGTTCTTTAAACTTTGTACGCTCATTATGACACTAAATGAGTTTCGATAATAATAATAATTTTGATCAGTTCGTTTAGTTCGTTTAGTTATGAAATCTTGCTGGTAATGAGATCTAGAGAAAACTTAAGTTCACGATTAATAATAATACGTATTTTTGGTAGTCAGTTAATTTACAGCATTTGAATAAAAATTAAACAATTAGTGTACAACATTAGGTTGCTTCGGTTGATATAAAACTTTTCTCCGAATAATTTATGTTTCAACATTATATTATATTAACTACATACAACATTAAAATTCTATTATAAAGCATGCAAATCATATAGGCGAGGGAATAACAAGAGATACCTTGCATGTACAATTATTGTACACACTTCAACAAAACGTACTAAAAATATTTTTATATTGCTGATTAAAAGATTAAAGCTTCGTTGCACATAAAATACAGCATCCACATTTTTACATCGTGCCAGTTACATGGTGGAAGCTTATAGTAAAATCATTTCTTTACAGCTGATTATAATATCAAAGATACCTAACATGACTTAATTAAGTTACCACGATAAAATTGTTTTCTGCTAATATTTCTTGAACCAATCATTCGGTTCTAATTCCTTCACCAAGGTCTCTTATAACGAAAGCCAACTTGTTTTACGAAAAGGTTTTGGCAAATAAATGATTATTGACTTACAAGATGCTTAATATTCTGGGTTCTTCTTATTTCTATCTTACTTACTACATGTTCCGATAATCATGTGCCAATTTCGATAATGCTTGACCGAATTTCGTAACGAAAAAGGGTACATATCTATTAGTGTTATAATTGATTAGTGAGGATTACATAATTTTTATTTAGTTTTGGATACGACGAAGTTAACTAAATGATTCGAAGTTTTTGAGTTATGTACATGCATAGAGTTTATTATGCAGAATTTAATGTAATTTATTATATTCTGCAATTCAATTTAAATTGGGTAAAGCTAGGTACAAAACTATCATAACACGTGACTGAACATTATTTTATTAATTCGGAATCCTAACTAATATAATATTATAAATGCGAAAGTGAATTTGTTGGTTACACTTTCACGCTAAAACGGCTGAACAGATTAGGATGAAATTCGGCACATGGATAGACCATGACCTGAGTTAGGATATAGGATGATTTTTATCCCAATATTCCCACGGGATCCAGAATAATACGGGGGAAACTGTAGGTCGCAGCTCTAAAAGAAAAACAATACAATGTGTAACTGAATTAATGCACATTATGAAAGTAAAGGCAAAACATGCAAAACATGACCGTGATAGAATTTTATGTAACATCTTGCATGCCATGTGTGTATACTCATGTTTTGGACAAATAAATGATCTTATCTTATCTTTACTGAATCGAATTCTGTCATTTTTATATACGTAATTTTTCATAGTCACACTTCCACTGTACGTCAAAACAAATCAAAATGTATGAAGTACCTTATACGCTAGACCCTCACACGTGTTGACTGTGTGAATGAGAAAACTTGCAATTTTCCTACAATCTTCCATGACAACAAATATTTAGACACACAATACCCAAAACTATACATGCATACACACATAACATCAGACCTGTTATTCCTGAAGAGTCAGTCAGAGGTGCACCTATAGTACACCCAATTTGGCCACTTATGTTTAAGTCCCTTGTAATAGAGAGCGAGCCTATTGCCATCAACCGGGCACAAATCCAGTCTCCGGGTTGTTAATGAGAAATTCCAGATCGAAAAACCCAATAATACTTTGCCCGAACCCGATCCCGATTGCCGATTTACCAAATGATATCTGTATACTTGCCTGCCTAGCCATTTTCCAACTATGTCGGGGTCGGCTTCCAGTTTAACCGGATGTAGCTGAATACCAGTATTTTACATTTTAAATGGTAATCATTTTAAATATTTTAAAACATCAACACAGGTCTCAAAATTATACGCCGCATTTTTTTTTTAGAGAAATACTAATTATCTATTTATCGTCGGTAGTCTACAGCATCCGTGAACATCTACCGTTACATTTCCTTTCATCCCTATCACAGGACGATCTCATTTACCTAATTTAAAGGGTCACTCTCCATTGATGGTGTATTAATGGCCTCGTCAACAACCCTTACTTCCTTCCCGGTATTATTTAGGATCCGACAGTTGTCGGAACCCAAATTATTTGGATGAAAATTCTCGCGGTAGTATTCTCTCTTCCGTAGCGTTATGGGATCCGTTAAGTGTTGCAGCAGGAAAATGGGAATTTGTAGGTCGGATAAGTTTATTATATCTTAGAGTTAATATTTTAAAGGATTCTGAAATATATCTTTAGAGGTGCTGTTAACGTTCTAGAGTAGAGCTAGAGTCTACAGTAAGAATTATATAGTATAATATAAGAGTAATCATACAAAAACTTATCTATGTTCATAATTACTTGGAATTTTAATTAATTAGTTTCCTGAAAACAAACAAAAATGTCTAGTAGAAAGTTAAAATTAATTCTGTTTTATATGCAAAAAAATATCATGACAAATATGTTTATTTCTGACACGTGGATTAATCACTTAAAATGTCAGAGACATTGTGTTTATAACGGCTTCCGTGACATGGACGCAACTAGGGTTATCTGTCGGTTAGTGTGTTTGTAGCTCGGGAACCACTTTATCTGTAAAAAAGGTACTTTTTAAATTATTTACCAGAAAGGTTAACTATTAACCGACTTCACAGAAGCAGTGTGATTGGGACAGTCGCAGAAATCTATGATTAATCTTAATTAAATATTGTGTGTCACCTAGTTCAGGTCAGCGCCGCCATATTTTATTGTCCAGACATCATAAACTTATTGAAGTGAAACAAAATACATCATAACGATACAATTACATAACAATACGTCGTCAGCAGAACAGACGGTCGTTATTCATGATCGATTTGTTTTAGACATTTGTGTGTTTATTGGTACGAGGTAAAAATCAAACGTTGTTTTATTTTTCAAATAAAAGAAAAATAATAAATAAACGTGCCGCTGCAAACATTTACAAAGACATTTCGTACTAGGCTAAGGTTCTTGTGCAGGAAGGTTTTTTTAGGTTTATTATTTACTGCTGAAGTAAACAAGACTTTCCTCACAGCCCAATCAAAATCAAAATATTTTATTTTACATAAACCTACATGGGCACTTATGAAACGTCAGAAGCTAGGTGCACGGTTCCAATTGGTCGTTTCCTATGGAGAAGAGCCGGCAAGAAACTCCACGGTTACTCTTTAAAAAAATAAATGGGTTTTAAAATGTTTTGTAAAAATGTACAGTTTGAATAGGTATGAGAGGACAGTAGGTATGAGAGACAGACATTCTAAGATATTACTAGTTTTTTCCAGCAGCATCGCTCGCGTGGATGTTGAAATTATCCCACGGGAACGTTCTACCGCGATAAAAAGTATCCCTCTCTGTAAAGTATCTCTCTCTGATAAAAAGTATCTTCTCTTTTGTATCCTCTCTTCTTAATTCTTTATTTGATGCTACTGCTGAGTATGAAGTCGTGGTTTCGATTCAAAGGTGGGGCAAAGTGATATTGAGTTTTTCTTTCAGTTTCGAATTTATAATATTAGTGTGGAAGTATGGATTAACATAATTATTTAAGAAAATTATAATGATACAGCTATCAGTCAATCTTCCCTAACAACCCCAACAGATCGTCGTTGCCAATTTCTATTGATATGAATATCTCAAGGATTAGTGGTCCGAGGAGATCGCTCGACTGAGCCCGACCTGATTATAATGTCTAGACTAGAAATATACAGATCGATAGACACACTGGCTTCCTTATAGTTAGCCTAAATCATAATGTTCCTAGATTTTTTTCTAAGCTGGTGTAGTTGGTGGATTTTATTTAGTGTCTGAAAAGTTGCGTCTTAAAATGAATGGATATGACTGTTCTTTCCTGCTTTTTATTACCTGAGATGAAAGTAGTTGACTTATACTTAACTTGTTATTGCCCACGACTTCTCTCGCTTTCAATTAATCAACTAAACCCTCGCTCTCTTTGGAAAAGTTTTGTAAAATCGGAAACGTTTAATCTGCCAACCATAATTTTACAAAATCAATGTAATGCAACGTTCTGGTGATTGTAAAGTCTTTAAATTGTCATGATATAACCTACACTAATGTTATGAAGAGATTTTTATTTTTGTTTGTAATTAATGAACTCAAAAACTACTGGCAGGATTTAAAAAAATTCTTTCACCCGTAGAAAGCTATATTATCAATAAGTAACATAGGCTATAATTTATAAAGATATCACTCGGGTGTCAATAATAACTTATTATTCTAAACATAATGCTTGCTTATATAAAATTGATGCTAACTATTTTGATACCTACTTGAAACTGTAAAGGAGTTTTCATTACTACTGAAGCAAAAAAAAACTGTATATTTAAAAAAAAACGTGAAAATACAATTCCCCTTACCATCAGCCCTAGTACCTGCATCTCTACCTACCCCATTTCTTATGTGACGTCATCCCTTTCCATACCTTAAAACCTGATCTCATTAAGAAACTTGTGAACTCTTCGCGAGCCACTGAATCCCGAAGTTTCCAACTTTTAAAAAGTTTATGTAAAGTTTTTTCAATGTCAACAAACTGTAATACGGTTCCGTAAGAGAATAAATTTGTTTTGAGGTAGACAGGTGATCGTTAAGTTATAGCTTTACAACTATGAGGAGCTCGTGGCTAAGTAAATAACAGCCACACGGGTCGATCCATCAGGTTAAGCTGCGCTTGCCGAGGTTGGTCCGTGGATGGGTGACCATCTTTACATACCGAGACTCCTCCGTGCTTCGGAAAGCACGCTAAGCCGTTGGTCCCGTCTGTCATTCGTGGATTTTTGACAGTCGTTACGAGTCGTCAGAAGCCCGAAAGTCTGACAACCAGTCTTACCAAGGGGTATCGTATTACCCAGTTACTGCGTTGTGGAGGTCAGATAGACTAGGCAGTCGCTCCATGTCAAATACTGGTATTCAGCTGCATCCGGTTAGACTGGAAGCCGACCCTAACATGATTGGGAAAAGGTTAGGCAGAATGAAAAAAAAAATAGCTGTCTTTATGAGTTTGGGAAACGTGATTAAATGTTTTAACTGTCAACATCGTCATCATCATCGTGATCATCATCGTCATGATCATTGGCAGCCTTTTTTCTCGCTGCTGAGTACAGACCTCCTCCCTTTTGTGCCATGATTTACTTTAAGTTCATTTAAACATTTAAAACTTATCAGGGCTTTTCTATTCAAAACTCAAACTCAGAACTTAGTAGTTCCAAATGATTTCTTTTTGGTACTAAAATCAAAGCCCAAGACTCTATTGACCACTTCTTCTCATCGTTTCATTATTAGATGTAAATCTAAATATTAGCACGGCTGAAATGCCGAATCAAGTAAAACATATAGATCTTAATGTAAGCTACCTATATTCTTGAAAATAAATATTATATTATTCATTCATTCGATTTGTATTTCCATCTACATTCTACTTAGTAAAAAACTAAAAAAAATCACTAACTGACAGACAGCACACGCTCAAATCGCTGAGTAGCATACAATTTTAACAAGAGTTCATTATATAACGCATGTGTAATTCACCCCCTAAAGAGTTTAAATAGGGGGTGAAAGTTTGTATGAGAGTTCGACATTTTTTCCGATGGAAAATCCTACCTAAACCATGGCTTGTAAAATAAATTTAAACCTCATCGACTCTTAGAATCTAGGTAGACGTGAGTTTGAGCTTCATAATCATTATCATAATTTAAGCTTGTCGAGCTGAAATGCATTGAAATAGCAATTGCATCGTGTTGTCAACTCCACTATCACATAACTGACGAATTAATATTTAACCACGGCATACGGATACCACATAAGAAGAATGAACTTAAAATAACTTAACAACACGACTGTATCCGCCGAATGTGAGCGTTTATAATTCATTACGTCACCATAAAAGTTATGGAAATACGTGCATCTTCTAGCGTTATCGTGGACGGAAATTTTAAAGCTGAAACAGACATGTAAAATGTTTGGAAATATATGAGTCTTCATATATTTCCAAACATTTTTCTTCTCTAGAACACAGTTATACCGTCATCCACGATAATATTGTCACGTTAAAAATTATAAAAGCGCACAATATAATTAGCAGAGGCCAACAGTACACCTCACATCCCAGCACGCGTGACGACGGAACCCTTTTCTACTGTAGTCATACTAGTCGTGCAGAGGTACAGTAACACCTATATTTTACCACCACCAACACAAATTAACCTTACCCACCAGGTTATAGTGGACGTAACCTTGAAACACCGTACTATCTCAAGTTCGAATCCTGGGCGTGAACCGGTACTGTAAACATCAGCCCGTTATTTATTACTGTCGATAACAAGACGTGGAAGAAAAACATCGGAGTAAGGAGTAGGGATTATTAATTGTAAGGTGTTTAGGTAGTGTTGTAAAAGTTGTCGTTTACATAGTAGGTAAATACTACGCACTTACTACTAGTAGTATTTTTCCATAATATCCAAGTTGCAAAAGTAACCCTATTGTTTACACTCGCTACACTGTTGTTTACACGCGTTTTTTTTTAATTTAGAACTGATCCCTCTAACTCATCTCTCGCACTTTATATAGGTATTTCATAAAAATGTGCCAAACATTATTGATACACATTTGATTTAACTTCACAATGTCTTAATAACATAGTGATCATGCGATTTGTATACATTGTACTAAAAATGCGAGCTTTACATACAACACCTTGTAAAACAACAAAAATGTTTTATTTTATTTTATATGAGGTAAGCAAAGTAGAACTTAGAAAAAGCTTACTTTGATATAGTTCATCATCACTCTATCTCTATATTTTTAAAAGAGCAGGTTATCAAAATCCGAATTTAATTACTATTCACCTTGAAAGAGACAGTTTGACAACAAATACCTAAACGAAATAAAAAATAAAAACGAATATTTTTACCAAACAAAACACAATTAAATAATCTAAAAAACAATTTCAATCCATCATTCCATTTATTTTCACAAAATAATCCGCTTATATTCTCTTTTTCTAAACTATCTCAATCCGGCTTATCAAAGAAGTCTGCAATCAACGGTATTCAGAATTTTCTCCGAATTCAGCTAAAAGAAAAACATCTATACTTATAATAAATCTGTAGAAGTGAAAATTCTGTACATTGAAAATATCAAAAAAATAAATGGCAGGGGGTGTTACTAGACCGACACCGAACCCAAAAGTGTGATTAAATTTTTTTTTGTCTGTCTGTCTGTCTGTCTGTCTGTCTGTCTGTCTGTCTGTCTGTTTGTTCAAGTATCACGCAAAAACTACCGGTGCGATTACGATGAAACTTGGTATAATTATTCTTTAATATCCTGGGCACCACACTGGGTACTTTTTATCCCGGAAAAGTATCCTATCCTACGGTTGGGGGGTGTCAAAGTTTGTATGGAAGAATTTTAACGCGCTGTCCGATTAACTCGAAACTCAATATTTATACTTAAACCCAAAAATTAAGAATAACGTGTATCAGGATTTTTCGAAATTCAACCCCTAAGGGGGTAAAATAAGGGATGAAAGTTTGTATGAAAAATCTTATTCCTTGAGGTAATAAACACGAAACTTAAACGCACGAATAGTTATCTAAATAAATTATAAAGTTTGTAGTTTTTTGTTTTTCTAAATTACCCCCCTTTTTTTTTTTTTTTTTCTTTTTTTTTTTTTTTTTGGGTGGGAAATCATCCAATGACTTCTCCCGCTCTGGGCGGAGCGGGAGGGCGTGTCAGACTTTTACTGACTAAAACCCACCCGTGTTCCTTCCCTTGCCATGCCAGGGGCCACGGTTTCCCCTTAGGACTACCCGCAACCCCGGCGGGCAACGGTCCTAGCGGACCCCGTCCGTTTTGCTGACATGTCTTTGAGGCGCGCGTGGAACACGACGCGCCGTCGACCCGGGCCTGGTCCTTATCGGGGGCGAGCTACCCATTGCTCACCGCCCGCAAGCCCGCGCCTACGGTGGCCGGGAATCCTCCAAGGAGTACCGACGCCCAGGGCGTCTCCTACGGCGGCTAGCGCGAACTTTGCCTCTCCCTCACGCGCTCCGCCTCCTCCTTCGTCTAAATTACCCCCTAAAGGGGGATTGGGGGGTGTCAGTGTTTGTATGGAAGAATTTTAACGCGCTGTCCGATTAACTCGAAACTCAATATTTATACTTAAAAGTCATGGGGATGTATGGGGTAATTTCCGACACTCACGCGGGCGAAGCCGCGGGCAGCAGCTAGTACAAAATAAGATTATTTCTGAGAAACAGCGATCCAAGGTGACCGGGTTGACATTGGTGCAGACCATCAAACGATTGAAACTTAATATAATATTTACTTGAATGCCCCACGATTTTGTTCGCGATTTACTTTAGTACTACGAGTAGAATGTTTGTAATACAAGTAAAAAAACCGGCCAAGTGCGTGTCGGACCAAGCACGATGAAGGGTTCCGTAGCTGGGATGAACTTATCCCAAGAACAATTAACATTGTAGTTGAAAAACATGTTCTTCCATACAAAATGTATGGTAGAACATGTTTTTGTTGGTCGATAATTACTCGTTAACTAGTAGAGCTTATTTAGCTGTGATAGTTTTCCTTTTAATTTCGTTATATATACTACTGCTGTGAATTTTTCCACACCCAGAACTTATCGTTTAGCTGGCAGGGGGGGGGGGAGGTTGGGACACTTGACTCTAACAAAAATTAGCACTTTAAAGCTTAATATTTCGCAAACGGATCCTTCAATCCAAAAATGGTTTTAACAAAGTCACAATATTTTTGAACGACCTTTCCAAAGATACCCCACACCATGGGATAGACGAAAAAAAAATAGATATCCCCACTTTACATGTAGGGGAGGAACCATACAAAAAAAACATGATTTTATTTTACCACTTTGTCGGCGCTATTATTATGTATACTCATGCCAAATTACAGCTTTCTAGTACTAACAGTCTCTGCTCTAAGCAGGGGACAGACAGACAGACAGACAGACGGCCATGACGAAACTATAAGGGTTCCTTGTTTACTACGGAACCCTAAAAAGGGTAATGGTTTTTATAACTGTTATTTCATTAAAGATTATGATCAGTTGAAAAAAATGCGGGGATTTCATTTTCATTTTTTGGCGGCTAATAAATTACTGTGACAGTAAAACATGAACAGTAATAAAAAGAAAATTGGTCGGTTGTTTCATCCTACAGATACAGTACAGAAAATACTCAAGTAGTGTAATAAATGAATGGGCAGTAAAAATATTCGGCAGTTCCTCGCTCCGGCTCGCGCGTGGTTGGTCACAGATCCATTGGATGCTGTAACTAAGCCAGGGTACCCCGACCAAATGGGTTAGGTTAGGTTAGAACTGTGACCAACCCCTACTTCCAAGTTACATTTCTTAACGACTAATTCCAACTTGTTACAGTATTTGTATCTAACGCGACGTGCATTTTACTCTACTTACGGTTACCAAGAGTATAAACACGCTGTGGATGTGTGTGTAAGCGCAGGAGCTCTCAGGATCGTACGAGATAATGGCGAAGTCGAAAATGTGTGTGTGTGTGATATGTGCTGACGCTTCTCGTCTTCACGCACACTTTCACAGTGTGTTTGTACACTTGGTTACCACAAGTAAAGCGTGCGTCGCTTCGTGAGATATAAATACTATAACTGACCACACGTAACTGCCCATTCCGTCATTTTACTGCTCAATTATTTATTTAATTACCCATTAAAATATTTGTTATGACTCTTTTTATTTAGTTTAAAGTTAAACTATAAATATAATATAAACATGCATTTTACCAAAACTATAAAAACTACTACCGCTTTGAATCAGTGCCATAAAAAATACCTCGTCGTGCGTTGATTATGGTCAGTCAAAATATAATTGGGTCTTTCCATTAGGAAATTCCGAGACTCCCCCATATAACATGAGAGTTTTGCGCCAAACTTACAAAATATGGGTGTATTATTAATCGCTATACTTTTTCCTTCTGCAGATACAGGCATAATCTCGTACTTACTGCTTAGTTCTTATCTAATTTTATAAGTTTTGTCATACGCTATTAGGTGGTAAACACGCGGGAGGCCTTTCTGGTCAATGCCACCTAAACTATCTTTCAAATGGAAACACAACAACCATGGCTCCCGACAGTAAGGCAATTGCAATTGATCAATTGCCATTAATTTGTATTGTAGTAATATTGTCAATCGCTTTAATTGCATTTAGGAGCTGAATAAGTGTGAGTATTTAGGGGTATGAGGAACAGGGTCTAAAGTTCACTCATCTTCTATAGAAAAGGGAGGATCTTGCGATCAGACGAGTGTCGTGTCTGGCGGGCAACTGCCCAACGATTGATGTCGGGAAGTTATAAATGTATATGTTGTTCGAGCGGTGAACTTTGCTTGCACGATTTCGTGTGACGTCAGTGTGACGCGTAAATCGCCTGTGGTGATATAGATGCCGCCACAGATCAAGTATCAATCAAGTAAAATTTTACAATTGCAATTTATCATTTCGGGGACCCATAATCGGTGTGATGGTAGTTGGTACTTCCCCGAACGAAGTCAAGGTACTAAGGCTTCTAGAATAAAAAACATAGCCTCAAGGTGACCGCCACGACATTGGATGCCCCATCAGATAATTGACAAACAGTCCCGAAGGGGCCAATTTTCTGTTTTTGTTCTTTCATTTTTTGATATTTGCTTCAAATCATTTTGATAGATGGAAAGTAATTGAATTTCTGACACGAAAAGCTGATTTGATGTGTGTTCAAATTGACGTTATGTCTTGAATAATATTGGTTGACTTTTTCATACAATAGCTGACTTTTTCGCAGACTAATATCTTTCCTAATTCTGACTTCTTCGAGCCTACCTAGGTTGAAGACTTCATCGCTTCTTGTACTGTAAAGTTTTGTTCATAACTGCCTACCACATGGCCAGGCGTTCTTTGATTTGACTAGGCTTATCCCAAATACAATTATTGCGTATTACAAAAGATTAACCAGTACAGTCAATTCCGTACTTAGTTTTTTTTTACATTTGGATAACTTTTCAATGAAAGCTTAACCCGAAATAACAGTTTAAATTGATAATAATGAAATATCGATCTTTCTTCAAAGAAAGAAAGAAAGAAGAAGAAAGAAAATACGTTTAATTGCGGTAAACATGACGCAAAAAAGAAAATAAACACAGAAAAAAGAAAAAAATTGTTGGTTGGGGGAAACATGCGTCACATCCACGCAAAACGGCTATCGCTCAGCATTATGCTGCGACCCTATGCAAGACAGAGCCCCAGCGCTGGTTTTCAGCGACAGCCGGCGCCGACGGAATGACGTCGAATTGACGTCGTCTTCTATAATTTAAAACATTCTCATATCATTTCAATCCCGCCATCTCTCACAAACAGACCGCATCAACCTCACACAGTACCTAAAACCCTTAAAACCATGTTTACTCATCCGTTACGATCCACTGCATAACTTTGACAATACAAACTGGCACTGTTCAGTACCACTGCATGCAGACTGGCGGTACTATTGGTACCGATAGTGACAACTGATGTATATACGTTTGTCCGAAGACCATTAAATTCGTAATAATGCGATGCAATTGCAGAGCTGAGTCGTTGTGATTTCACGACGATCAGGGCTGGCACGAGAGAGAAAAACGTTTGGCTAGTTGCGTAATATAATTTAACATAACATTACGCCTTGTTTCACATTTCGCCAGTAATGTTTAAGTCCCATGTAATACGCGGCGGGCCTATTGCCATGTAGTTTCTTTTTCTGGACAAATAACCAGAACTTAACAAATAACATAACATCACGCTTTGTTTCCCCGAAAAGTTAGGTGCATGTACACCAGAACTACTAGTATCTGTGTTAGGTTGTGGTGCCCCAGTGGAAATGGCCTCGACTTACGAGTTGTATGTCGTGGGTATGTCCCGAACCCAGACAGGCGCTTTACTTTGTGTAAATAATTTCATCACCACTGCTCTGAAAACGATGAACGAAAATATCGTGAGGAAACCGGCATGTCTTAGAATAAAAAAATCGAAAACATGTGCAACCCGCACTGGGCCCGCGTGGTAGATTACAGCCAACTCCCTCTCGAAGAGACGAAAATATCGTGAGGAAACCGGCATGTCTTAGAATAAAAAAATCGAAAACATGTGCAACCCGCACTGGGCCCGCGTGGTAGATTACAGCCAACTCCCTCTCGAAGAGACGAGCTCAGTGTCCCAGCCGTGGGAACATTATAAGATAAGAAGTTTTGTGTTAGGAAAGCTCCTTAGGGAAGAGTTCGTAAAAAATAGGTATTATTTAAATTTTGCAAGTAGCATTTTCTTTTTTCTTTAAAAACTACTATTATTAAATACTTAACCCTCTATTGCAATGGGGTTAAAAAGGTAAATTAAACCTAGAAGGGAGCTTCTTGTGAAAAAGTTCGTATTTTTTGTATTAGCCTCTAAGCTGTTATTAACTCTAGTTTTACGGAAAAGGTTGGCAGTAAAATGACAGGCTTTTTAACACGTTGTAGTACTACAACGTGTCTGACAAAAAACAATGAACCATTGCAACCTCAATATCCGTAACAATACCTAACTTTTACGCCGAGATTTCCCCCTCTGTAAGCCTTCCACGTGACGTCACCTGACATTCACAATCCTTATGAAATACACAGGTGGTTGCCGTCCTATCCACGTAACTTTAATAAACTCTTACCACTTGGCGCCTTAAGAAATATTCAGAAAACTTTTAATTACTATAGTGCTATGATTTATCGGCCAGCTGCGGTGCTGCGGAGTTTATTGCCCCATTTCTTCTTCCCAGCACAAAACACTAGGAGACTGGCTTATGTATTTTTGACGTTCAAAAAGTGCTGATTCTCAGCCTAATTTGTATAAAATGACTTTAGTTAATTAGCAATGCATAACCCCGTTAATAAAAAAAAGAATTTTGAGTTATATCAAGATAAACTCAATTAAAATCCAACCATAAACTGCCAGCCCTAGCATCATCTGTGTGACTTAATATCTACAGGGTGCGGTTGTGTGCGTTCCCCCTTCCCCTCACCCCCCTTTGGCAAGCTCCGCAGTATACACACCCGTTATGTACTACACTATGTACAGTATACGCATTTTAACACCAGTTTATACATATACAAGGCAAAACCACTAGTGTTTGACCGATTTGGCTGCAACACTGTGGTATAATGCGTTTGAGTGCCTAAAGGATTTATGGGCGGACAGACTTCCAAGAGATTTATTGTCAGTTTTTAACAGACTTCAAAAAACGAGGAGGTTCGCAATTCGACTGTATGTTTTTATTATTTTTATGATTTATTCTTTTTTTATTAACTTTGCCTGGGTTGTTTTTGAGTTAGCTAGAATAATACATAATATGTTCCCACTTAGTCTATATGGATGAGATAATAAGTTCCTGTCACTGCTATTTACATGGCAAGTAGGTACCACAACTAAAAAGTTAAAAATAAAAACATTTAACAAAAAAAAAAACCGAGTCGTGAAAAATGTTTTTTTCGCGAGTAGGTTGTTTTTTTTCTACAAAGTGAAAATGAACTTTAATTTTGGAAGTCGATGGCTTTTGAAATTAAAGTTATTTTTCACTTTGTGGGGTTTTTTTGGAAGTCGGTTGTTTTTTTTTTCAAATAAAAAATCATTTGAAGTAAAGCTAGTGGTGACGGAGATTGTTAATCAGTATCATTTGGTGATCAGCGGCATGTGGAGTTTATATTCTGTAGCTCAAAATTTTCAAAAGACAATATTTTTTGACTATGCTTTTCCCACAAATGTAGGGTCAGATGCATTTTAAATAGCCTCTCGAGAGGAGATCCTATCAGAATATACCTGTATAACCCGAAAACTGTATCAGCCTTGCCAGGCTAGCGTTATAAAGACTTCTGACATGAAACTCTGCAAGAACATGGGTGCACATGTAAATAATGAAAACTGGAACCTTCACATTGTTAGTTCTGATAAATGACGTAATTAGAGTAATTGATGCTTTTAGGAAGAACCTTGATATAGTTATGGATTTGTGCTCGTAAACTTACCTTAAGTGAAAACCTTAAACGATCTAATATATTCATGCTATAAAAGGTAATTGTTATCAGCTCAGTCCTTGACCTAACCTATTATGGATATATTCTATACCCATGATAATAATAGCATTGTTCTCAAAAAGCCCCTAATCCATTTCCGTGTAGCAAGCTACGCCGTAGCATGGACTACGGCGTAGCTTGGCCTACGAAGTATGACGTAGCCTTGCTTATGATGTACCAGCACCTACGACGTAGCCTGGCCTACGGTGTAGCACTGCCTGGGACGCAGGACGCCCTAAGACGTAGCTTTGCCTATGATGTAGCACGGCCTAAGACGTAGCCTGTGCTACGGCGGTTGACGGCCTGGGACGCAGCACGCCGCGCCGTACGACGTGGCACGGCCTACGACGTTGCCTAGTCTACGGCGTAGCACGGCCTACGACGTAGCCTAGATAACGCTCCGTGCTACGATGAAACAGACATTTAGAAAGAGTTTCATTTATTTTCTCTTGGTTTTCTTATATATTAAAATAAAATAATAAATATCTATCTGTTAAACACAAAAAAAAACGACCAAGTGCATGTCGGACCACGCACAATGAAGTTCCGTAGTTGCGATGAATTTATACTAAGAACAAACTTAACTTTGTCGTTGAAAAAATGTTCTTCCACGTTCTACGTTACGGTTAATTCTCCAACTGCAAATGTAAGTTTGTGATCCTGAATAATATTTTTTTATGTGATAAATCTATAAATTAACGATTTTCTGACTTTTCTCTTTACTTGTGCTGTGTAAGAGCTTGCTTCTTGCCAAATTTTATGATTCTATGCCAACGGGAAGTACCCTATAGGTTTTTGTTTATTTGCGAGTATCAAAATATGTCACATAAATGGCCGTATTTTTGCTTTGACTTAAAGCTTAATATTTCAACTTACATATATATATCACGCGTTCCTCCGATACATCCACGCGTTCCTAATAAAAAATATTTTGACAGACAGACGAACGGACAACGAAGTGATCCTATAAGGGTTAATTATTTCTTTTTGAGGTACGGAACCCTAAAAAATATAAATATAACTGTCACAACTACAAGTTAACTTAACTAAAGTTACAGTAAACCATTAATAAGTTATAATAGTTAAGTTAAAGTGAACTGAGTTTCGCAAGATCACAGCCACCCCAGCACTGGACAATTAACCCACTTTCTTCAGAAAATGACGTCACCACATTTTTTTTATGTTTCTCATTCTGCTAGTAAGAACTATAGAGATATTTTTTTAGTATAAACCTGCAAGTTTTTGATTTAATATGCAGGTTTCAAGCAAATCTCGTTTTAAGTTATTTTTCATTGCATAATTTTTTGTGTGGATGAGTTTTACTAACATTGAGTTTTGATAGAAATGTCATAATTTTACACTACGATGTTTTTAGATTGTATAATAAGTTTCAGATGTAAAAAAGTAGGTAAAAATGGTATTTAATCAGTTTTACACACATGGAGATAAGGTTATGAATATTTTTCATAATAATTACGAACTTATTTCGCTGTACTCAGATCTGCAATATCAAAATTGATCTACCAAATCAATCTGTCCAGCCTTTTCCCGACTATGTTGGGGTCGGCTTCCAGTCTAACCCGATGCAGCTGGATACCAGTATTTTACATGGAGCGACTGCTTATCTGACCTCCATAACCCACTGGGTAATACGATACCCCTTGGTAGGACTGGATATCAGACTTTTGGGCTTTGGACGGACCCGTAACAATTGTCAAAAATCCAGAGACTTCTAAGTAAAAAACTCCAGTTTAAAAACTAAATCAAAACTTATCACCTTGAGAAAACACACAAACAACATACTTACCTAATCAATTAGGTACATTAAACTCAGCACTTACCGTAACACACACATAATCTCTGTCCGGAGATACGACATGCCCCATGTCCGGACTCGCGTATTACTCATACAACAGCTAGAACTTAAAATTTGGGTCAAACTTTCAAGTATCTACTACCCATTAGGGGCACCATTTTTAATCTGCACACTGGTACATCCATCTTCTTTTAGATTGTGTTTTTCTTTTTTTTTTGTCTCGGTTTTCTTTTAAAGATTTTGGTAATTAAAATCATCGTTAGGGAAATATTGTCGTAAAGATCTTTGTATACTTCTTATTCTAAATTAACTAACAGCTAACCTAACCTAACTAAAACTCAAAACAAATATGGCGCCGAAAAATTCCTCCGCATCGCTGTTGACTGGTAATGTACGCAAGAGACTGGTGGCATTGCCACGTTGTATGGCGATGCTTAGCTTCTGGACAAGGTAAAAGTCCGCCCTTTGCTCACGGGAAGTGTCTACCAGCCGTTTAGAGATTTCGTAGGACAAACGATCTTTGTATAGATTTAAAATGTGGAACATTCGAATTACAAACTTGTGTGTGATGTTTTTATTAATTTGACAATCAGCGCTAGATTACAGCCGACTCCCTCTCACAGAAAGGAGGCCAGGAGAGGGAACATTATAAACTGATTATGCTATCCAATAAGTTGAATGCTGAATTACGTTGATTAAAGACTTGGGTTTTAAAATGGCCTTGCATAATTCAATAAACTTTCATTTTGGCAGACTAACAATATTATCACGTTTGTGAAATTCGACTATTTTATTTAGGTAAATTAACAATTATAATTGGTGTGTTAATCAATAAGTTCCAAAATTCATAATTTCTGTTGATTTTTTCCATAAACACGATTCGTTCCAAAATACCAACATGTTTCCCCAAACACGAGAGATTCCTTCACCATGATATGACGGCATATTTCTGGTTATACGCGAAGTAAACTCTTGATGTATCTCGTAACATTTCACTATAAAACTTTTGGTTTTCTCGCGACTTTTCCTCAACCGTTTGGTTAGTCGTAAACCTTGTGCATGTTCGGAACTATAACGTTAATAAAGTTAGTTATTTTTGGTGTTTTTGCTTTACGAGATACTGGTGTAAACATGGTGATTTTAACCACCACATCATCAGCAGCAGCTTAGTCCACTGCTAGCAATAGGGCTCTCTAACTGCACGAGGCAAAAATCGAGTCCGATGTTTTGAATACAACATTCCAATATCAACTACAAAAAATGCCTCATACACCGAACTTGGTATTTTGGTATTGTTTGTCGAATTCAGACAGAAAGGTGATGGCGATTTTATGACCAATTCATAGAAAAAATAATTTTAATATTACATATTAAAATAATAAAAAAACATTTTAAAATAATATTTTTTAGTAGTCCTTAATAACAATGTTTTTTTATTTATATTAATATGTTAAAAATTACGCGTAAATAAATTAATAATTTATTTACGCGTAGTAAACGTCATTGGGAAACAAATATTTTAACACAATCCCTGATCATCTTTTGAGTTTCATGACTAGTAGTAGGCATATTATTTTACAGACTTATAATCATGAAACCTACGCAAATACAGTCGTTTTCACAATAAAACTCATAAAAATACTAATAAAAACATTTACGACTTTAAAACCTCGAAACAGTAATTCTTTATACACAGACTTTATACGATCATCTAAGACTCAACTGGGGCAATGTTAGTACCATAAAAAGAACCCCTAATTTTCCCAAAACCCACCAGGTGGCGTAACGATCGGAATCGTTTTTTTATAACCGATTACCCATTACTACGATGTGCCCCCTTGTGAACTAAACTAAAATCATGCCCCTAAAAAATGACAACAGTTATAAAAAGGGAATTTTTAGCAACTTTACCATATTAGAAATATATTTTTTCCCATACCACGGGTTTACGATGTCAGTTTACGAGCCAAGGTTTTACGATTTTTTTATATATACCCAGACGGAGTTATGGGTGGGGTAATGATAACGGTTATCAGGGTTCTGACAATCGGCAAATTATTATCGATTCATCGGCAGAGCGCGGGTGAATCCGGGATGAAACGTGATGGTACACCGGAATAATTTTATTATTAACAACATATGGTACACCCAACGTGTTATTCATAGCACGGGAACATGTTTTTATGTGGTTTTAGGATGTTTTTCGCACGTTGGTCCTTTTCCTTAGATTTGTGACTTGTATTTCTGTGGGAGTAACTTATTTCGTCCTTGTCTTTCTTTTTCGATAGTTCGAAGTGCGAATATCGTTGGTTAGACCTTTGTGGATTATGAGTTTTTTCGCGCAGTCTGTTACTTTATCTAGAAGATTAGATTAATATTTCATTTAGTATTTTTTTCTCAAATCTGTCAACATAAAATCGAGATTAATACGTGATCATCATTCTAGAATATGGACCTACATTTTTATTTCTGTCAAGTGTACTACTTCTACTTATCTTATTATTTCCTCCAAAGGGGGTTATTAGATGTCACATGATATATAAATAAGTGAGTTCAATAAATACATAGTCTGATTTATTGTACATAAAAATTTAACACAGCACTTTAGACGTTGAAACACAGGAATAAAATAAAAAAACCACACCTACAATAACATTAAATCACTACAATTCCAGTTAAGTAAGTAGTTAACCAGGTGGACAATCGTAATACGATAGCCCAGTCCCCACCCATCTTACAAATGTGCGTGGGAGTCAAACAGCTGGCACAAACTACATTTCATAATATTTTATGTCACTAATGACATATAAGTATACTTACTTCTTAAGCAATTTAGCTTTGTTATACTGATTGTAAAGCAGGGTTTTCTATAATGTATTTACCAAGACTGTCTCGTTGGTCTAGTAGTCGCAAGCGCTGCTCCCGAGCATGAAGTACTAAGTTCGGTTCCCGAGTCGGGCAAAGTGTGATTGGATTTTTCCCTCAGGAATTTCTGTTATGAGATACTGGTCTATGCCCAGCAGTGGACGTCTTTTGAATGAAATGAGATTGGTGATTCTGTACTTATTACTAAGAACAATCAAATGTGGTATAGGTTCATCCTCTTTACGTAATCCGATTAATTTGATTATTTTACTTAAAACTGACCTTATCAAGAAGATTAGGATAATTTAACCTTTATTATGCGAGAACGTGAATCCACGCGAGACACAATGGATTTTTGATTGTGTCTGTACGGCGTACGAAAGGTTAAAATAATAAAGACGATTTTTTTTGTTAAAAAATATAGGTACATTATCTACTAGTATTCCCGTCAACCTCACAAACTAAGTTAAATACCTACCTATGTGTGCCTCTGTTAGAAGTGTGTCCACGTCAATACTGCATCGGTCAGATGCACTATTATACTGGTCACTTCGGGCTCGACTTTACGATCTCAGGCTCGCCACTCCGACGCCTTTAGCAGCTGAGGTTTTATTGTTTATATGACAGTTATATTAGCTAAGCCGGATTAATTATGCAAACTTTCTAAAATCTTTTGCCCTGCTTTACGTATTTAACGTAGAGCAGGGCAAAAGATTTTATACACATTCTTCGTCCAATGTATAACGGGTCAGAAGGGTGAAAATCTGACTTCCAGTTTTAACTACCAAGGGGTATCGTGTTACCTAGTTGTGGAGGTCAGATAGGCAGCCGCTCCATGTAAAATACTGATATTCAGCTGCATTGGGTTAGACTGGGAGCCGACGCCAAAATAGTTGGGAAAAGGCTACGTAGATAATGATTGATTTTAACGCTATCCTACAAAAAATAATTTCAATATCGAAACAAAAAAAAAAAACCTGATGTATCGTGGGAACACCCGTTAGAAAGAATATAGAATATAGAAGATAATAGAAAGATCCTATAGCTGTATATCATGTATTAATACATAGCCATCTAATATGGTCTCAAGTTTCAAATGGGGGTCAACAGGGCATAACGCTTTTTCGTTACGTGACGATTCCTACCGCAAGCCGCGTTATAGAACTTCGTTCCAAAAATAAAAAAAGTACATTTTTGGTAGTACATAAGTAACCTAATCTTCGTAATTATTTTTCTCCTAAATCTTTTTATTTTAATTTTAATAAGTATCAAAGGTGCATTTAGACAACCCGTAAAGCAACATAAGCCTGGCATAATATTTAACTCACATTAAATTCACGACCTCAACTGTCTATTTTAAGCATGTCTGACGTCACGCTCCACCTGGGGTTAATTGAGGTCAAACGTTACCTTGTCTGGCATAAACGTCTTACTTAGGTAAATAAGGTACTTAGGTATATAATAGGAGATATAATTTTGAGGCTGCGATTTTATTTTGGTTATTAAAGAATGCTTTTCGTGGAAAAAGATAGATGTTATTTTTTGTAGGTTTTATCTAAACTTTTTTGTTACATCACGCTAAACCAGGTGAACGGATGTGGATGAAATTTGTGCCATAGGCTACTTCTTATCCTGAATCGTAGACTAAGTCGCGGGCAACAGCTAGTTTCACATATAGACTGACCCAAGTGAGAAATAGAGCCATTGATAGAAACCGTCTAAAAATCTTCATATTTAGGTCCATACCAACCAATGACCAAAAATGTGAATTTTTCCTTGAGTAGTTCTCAAGGAAAAATTCACATTTTTGGTCATTATACCTTTACGAAAGCGTCTCAAGACTAACTAAAAGGCTCGTAATTCGAGTGAAATAGTAATAGTAAAAGACATAAGGATACATTATCGGCATCTAAACAAGAAACAGGATGTTTTTCGAGTTCTTCCAGACTACAGAATTGTAGACTAATCTGTGCTACATCTAACGAGTGGGCTCCGAGTCTGTGATGTGCCTTTTAGGGCAGGTAAATGTAATGATTGTGTTTTGTGTAGTCTTAGTAGGTAAGTTTAATTAAGTCAAACTTACCCATTTAAGAATCAGATGATTTGGCTTTCAAATAGGTTATGAAAAAGATAATGATAAAAATAATTATTATGCTTCTGTTTCGGACCGGGTTCGAGACCTTTATTATTTTTTACAAACTAATTTACGTAGACAGTGTTAATTTGGGCAAAGACCTTGCTTATCTTTTTGCACTCAACTTATGATATTAGGATATTACGGAACAATTTTATCTACTACACACCTCAAGCTCATTCCTCGAATTTCGTGTAATTTTTCAAATCGTAACCGTTTCGTTACTCGGAACCACTTACATATCACTTTTGACAAACGTAAAAAAGTTGATTTTTGATTTGGTTGTAATTGACACTGATATCAGTAGACATTGAATATCGTATAGATAATTAGATAGTTGTCGATTTGTGCTTTTGGGAGTATAACATCTTATAAAAACAGGAACTTCGACAGAGTAACAGTATCATCACAATGTAGGTACATCCGTAGTCGGTTGATATCCCATCCAGATAAACTCAGCGCTTCTCCTCCACATTTATTATGCGCACAGCCAAAGTGTGGAACCCTCTGCCAGCGTCTGTGTTCCCTTCCACGTAGAACCCGTCTGCTTTTAAAGAAAGAGTGACATCTTCCGGGCAGGCTCGTTCCATCATAGACCTCATCTATCGCCTTCCATCAGGCGAGATCGAGGTCAAGTGCAGGCCCATTTTGAACAAAAAAATTAACATATACCTACGTGTATATGCTATCGCCCATGTTATAGGACTCAGCCCAGCGTTCACCCTTCAACTTAATAAAACGCCTTATTATTTAGGTACAGAAAGCGTGACTGAATTAATTTGTAGTATTTTACGATACACGTGGCAGCTGTTTATTGACGACAAGTATTTACGTCCTTGCTTGTTGCTATTACTCAGTTTAATGTAGAAAGGTCTTTATAAAAATGAAGAAACATATAAAAACATGCTTTATTTTACACTAACATAGTCTTTATTTTTCGTGTGATTTTATTCCACCCATGGGCCTCTGACTTCGCTTCTCCTCACGATGTTTTTCTTCACCGTTTTAGAAGCAAGTCATAATTAAATAATATGCACATGAATCCGCATTCGCATCCGCTCAAAGCTTTAATTAGTATACTTACAAGAAAATCTTTTGCAAAAAGATTTTACAACAATATAAATATTTTTCTTATATTTAATATTCTGCAAGCATAGTTAAAAACTCCCCAATAATTCCAGACTATTTAGTTAGACCATAGGCATCACATATTCAATGTTCAAGCTGGATATTCTAAAAGTCTCATCTCACTCAGTAATATATCTACAGTGCGTTCGTTATAACTTGAACCATGAAGCAATTTGGTAGCACTGAATTTTGCAGTCTTAGTTTCTAGCAAACGCATCACGGATCAAGTTATAATGAACGCACTGTAGAGCCAGATTCAAGTTGAAGTTTCAATTTAAAATCTAGATAGATTAAAAACTTAGTTTTCTATCTAAACACCTAGAACTGAAGACCCCGAAAACCCTAAAAAACATGGCCAAAAAACTCCTCGTACCACATCATTAGGACGGACACCCAAACACAAGTTTTCATAGCTTGGGAGCGACGCGCCGCCGCCCCGAAGCCAGACTCCGCGGCGCCGCACAAGGCTGTCTGTCTAAGGTTAAGGACTGGCCGGCCTGCAGATTGATTAGGTTTATAGGTCCTGACGGTTATTTGGGGGCGTGGTTTTTTGGTTAACATTTCTGGTTAGAATGGAATAGTGATTGATTTTAATTGAGTTTTTTTTGGTGGACAATTCACTTAAATGTTCTTGGTAACTGGGTTTTAAGAATATTAAAGGTTGTCGTTGTACTATTGACACGTTTTTGGTATTACTTAGATAATTAGAACTATTAATATTACTCTGTCAGATTTAAAAATGTTAGGATTATAGAATAAAAAATGTTAATATCCTGCCATAATATACCATAATGATTTCGTCAACCATTTGATTACATATTTGCACTTATTGGCACAAAAATGTTCAATCCATCCATATTATAACATTATATGATTGCTTACATGCTTCAACGTGTATCTAATTACAAGGAGTTAAACCGGTTCCTTGTCAGCACCGTCTTACATTGTACCTAGTTACGGCGGGGTAATTGCACAGCACACTAACAGTAACAATGGTTTTCATTTTGACAGTTCAACAAAATTCATTGTGTTATTTACGTTTTTATATTAATCTATTTTTAACTGTCCAGGCAACAGAAAACTCTACATCCTCACTCACTAGTACTCACTACACAAGACTCACACTCAATCCAAAACTTGCCTTTATCCCCACACTATACTAACCATAATAACACTATATAGATATTACTATTGTTAAATGATTCGCGACCACTGTCTGCAGCATTAGAATTTGTTTAATCAAAAGCGTGGAGACCTGGTGTCCTGAAATACAGGCCCCAAGCCTAGTTTAGGCGCCAGTCTCCACAATATACTTACTGTATCCACTTGTTCCCTAGAAACCTTGTATTTAATATGTATTGTGGCGAGAAAAGAAAGCTTATTCTACCGTAATCTATTTACGTTGTTGAGCAGACAAATTTTTTCGAACATATGAAGCAATGGATTAGGAATATACTTCAAAATCATTGAGATTGTGATTGAAAGTGTCTTACGCAATTATGGTGCTGATCTCTCAGCTTAATAAGTAAGTAGGTATGCTTTGAACAGGATCGGAACAAGTTTCGGAGTTTCATGACCATTGTCGTATCAGAATAAATAAAGTCTACCCATATATACTTCGTATGTTCATCCTACAAGACAGAAAGACAAATCAAATCATTTATTTCTTTGCAAACATGGGTATAGTACATAGGTGTTTATAAAGTAAAGTTCTCCATATTTTACCGTCATGTGGGCGTGCAAAGGTTTACATTAATAATGTCAATATGGTTACAGCAATCAAAATATTTAATAAAATATGATAGAGTATATAATGTCAAACGGAACAAAAAGTAAGTGAACCAGGATCACAATAATTATGTCAATCAGTGTAACAGTATGTCAATCAGTTAGTCAATCAGTTAGTTAGTGAAAGACAGAGCCCAGACGGAAAGTGTTTACAAAAACTCAGGGTCATGTTCTCACATGTCGACGGCGCGTTGTGTTCCACGCGTGCATCAAAGAGATGTCAGCACCAATGACGGGGCCCGCTAGGACCGATGTCTGCCGGGGTTGCGGGGAAGTCCGAAAGAGATACCGTGACCCCTGGCAACACAGGCAACTGAAGGAACACGGGTGGGCTTTAGTCAGTAGAGTCTGACACGCATCGCTCAGAGCGGGAGAAGTTATATTTGATAACTAGCTGCTGCCCGCGGCTTCGCCCGCGTGAGTGTCGGAAATTACCCCATACATCCCCATGGGTTTTAAGTATAAATATTGAGTTTCGAGTTAATCGGACAGCGCGTTAAAATTCTTCCATACAAACACTGACACCCCCCAATCCCCCTTTAGGGGGTAATTTAGAAAAACAAAAAACTACAAACTTTATAATTTATTTAGATTACTATTCGTGCGAAGTTTCATGTTTATTACCTCAAGGAATAAGATTTTTCATACAAACTTTCATCCCTTATTTTACCCCCTTAGGGGTTGAATTTCGAAAAATCCTGATACACGTTATTCTTAATTTTTGGGTTTAAGTATAAATATTGAGTTTCGAGTTAATCGGACAGCGCGTTAAAATTCTTCCATACAAACTTTGACACCCCCCAACCGTAGGATAGGATACTTTTCCGGGATAAAAAGTACCCAGTGTGGTGCCCAGGATATTAAAGAATAATTATACCAAGTTTCATCGTAATCGAACCGGTAGTTTTTGCGTGATACCTGAACAAACAGACAGACAGACAGACAGACAGACAAAAAAAATTTTAATCACACTTTTGGGTTCGGTATCGGTCTAGTAACATCCCCTGCCATTTATTTTTTTGATATTTTCAATGTACAGAATTTTCACTTCTACAGATTTATTATAAGTATAGATTACCCACCCAAAAAAAAAAGGTTCTCACACGTGGTTTGTCAGTAGCCTATAAATTACCAAGACCTCGTTTATTGATCCTACAAAATGGACAATTGGACATCATAATATTATTAGTCAAGTGTTTATCCCTCATGATTGTATACCTAAAATACATATCTCCGTACCTGCGATACAAGTAGGTCATTGAAGACACGTGGAGTGATAAAACAGTTTATTACAATGCCCATAAGTAAACAAGTTTACTATACTCGTACACGCATGTAACAGTACAAGATATGGCGAAATGGAGGTATTCACATCACACAACAATATTTATTTACCACCTTTTGTATTGCTGCATTATTTCAGGACCTCGTGGCTAAGTAATAACAGCCGCGTCGATCCATCAGGGGCCAAGTCTACTAATTTATAAACGTTACAATGGTCTGTCAATAGTGAGTTTTTGACGGTTTTTGTATGGCAAATCTGTCAAAAACTCACCATTGAGAGCCATTGTAACGTTTATAAATTAGTAGACTTAGGCCCCTGGTTATGCTACGCTTGTTGGGGTTGGTCCCGGCTGTCATTCGTAGATCTTCGGCAGTCGTTATGGGTCGTCAGAAGCCTAAATGTCTGACAACTAGTTTTACCAAGGGGTATCGTTTTACCCATTTACTGGGTTGTGGAGGTCAGATAGGCAGTCGCTCCATGTAAAATACTGGTATCTATTAAGCTTAGACTCGACGCCGACCCTAACATACTTAGGAAAAGGCTAGGCAGATTGATTGTATTACCGCATTTAAAGAAAATAAATGACTATGACAATGTGAAAACATAATAATATATAAAAGAAATGTAAAGGGTCGTATTAG
Source organism: Eupsilia transversa (assembly GCA_914767815.1). Taxonomy (NCBI): domain Eukaryota; kingdom Metazoa; phylum Arthropoda; class Insecta; order Lepidoptera; family Noctuidae; genus Eupsilia; species Eupsilia transversa. The sequence goes on along the minus strand of OU611897.1, from coordinate 10,243,294 downwards.
GTGGCGTTCTGTAGTTTCTGGGGGTGAGTTTTATACAGTGTGATTCTTCATAATGTGCACATATCGAAATGAGGGATTCTATGCTTAATTTGACAAACGGAAAAAATATTTAAAAAAATCTATTTTTATTTTTTTATTTGTTTTGTATTTTTTACCCCAATGTAAAAAAACGGTGTAACTTTTAAATGATCTATCGCGATGAAATAAACTCCATACCTAATGATTGGTAGTAATTAAGTGTTCTTATAAAATGAAAATTGTGGGAAAAACCCCTCCCAATTAAAACCAAAAAACCCTCAATTGAAAATAAACAGGTATTTCGTCCAAAAATCTCTTTTTTAAATCATTTTTTACAATATTTGTAAAAAAAAAAAATAAGACGATTTTTTTTAAATAATAAAAAAATGGAAAATTTTTTATTTACATTTACTTTTTTAATTTTTTACCTTCGATAAAATTAAGCATAGATTCCACCATTTCTATATGTGCACATTATGAAGAATCACACTGTATATGTATATGTATCTATTTGAACTTATAATATCCATGCTAGGCAAGTTGCCATTCCCTTGATTTTCAAACCACATGGTTTTGCGTTAATAATGTAAGTACAAAGCAATCAATGAAAATTTTCTGACTGACCGACTCCTTGGCAATTCAAAAGTGCCTGTGCTTGGTTTATTTGAAATTAATGCTTTGAGTTTGAGTTTGAGTTTGAATATAGCTCTGTCCTCCCATTTCTGACAGATATTCAATTATATCTGTTGTCAAATAATGTATATGTTTGTTTATGTCACTAGTGTATTTTTTCGTAATTAATCACGAACGATTAATTAATCGATCCATTTACTTACGATTATAATAATTATGGACCTTGCTAGTACTTATATAAATGCGAACGTAGGTAACAAATTGAACATAATCGCACTCATTTTGAAGCAATCGTTGTGATTGCCATTAATTTATATTAATGTGGCCTGACATTTTGTTAAATCAATAAACTAATTGACAGTATTTTAAGGACACCATATTATTATCTTACTAACATTACGCTTTGTTTTTTTGTAATCGTAGGTATTCCGTGTTTTAGAACTTTTGTTTTGCTTTTCGTTCGAATAAAATGAGAAATTCCAACGTGCTGGATCACTGGTACATTCATTTCGTGTATACTTAATTTCCATGGATTCACGATAGTCCTGTTCGAAAGCACAAAAACCTCTCAAGTTTTTTCGCGAAATAAAGAACATACTTAGGGCCAATTTCAACCGACTTCAAGAGCTGTCACTGTCAATATTTCTCAACAATGATGACAGCTCTTGAACGCGGTTTAGCCGTGCTGATCGATCGCGTTTTGTTTCATTGGTGAAATTCACCCTTAGGCTTTTAACTTCGAACAAAGATCGATCTGCACCATTATGCCTTTATTACAGTAGTACTCTAAAACATAGAAATGTTTGGATCTATATAATAATGTGTCTCAGGCGACCGAGGCGACCTTCGAAGGCTAGTAGTAAACAAATTGTGGTATAACAATGACTCATTCGTCGGTAGAATAGTAAATACTAGAAAATAGTGGAACTAGGATGTTCACACGTAAATAATAAGGGCCTGTTATTGTCCTATAGCAGGGCAAAGGCGTCTTCTTAAACACAGAAGGAACGAGCATTAATACCGACATTTGCTTACTTCAAATTGGCGATTTCAAATGATCAACTCGAACTGTTACAGAAAACTCAATGTTATATGAAAACAAACATGACTTCACGTCTTTTTTTTTTTTTGGAAAAAAGTTTAGAAAGATAAAAAGAGAGAAGAATTCTAGATGAAAGGTTGAACCTTTTATCTAGAATTTGAGACTTATGATTGGCTGTTGCAGTAATCATGACATCTAACATGAATATAAGTTCATGAAACTTACTTCCAGATGATTTAAGTTTATTTTAGCTAAACTGTTGTTAGTTCAAACAGCTAAAGGCCAGGTTTCAACCTACAAAGAACCTATCAAGAAACTTTATACATTATATCTTTTAAGTTTTAGCAAAAACGTTTCATCTTTGAAAAATGCTTTTCGATAGTGAACCTTACAGCGCTGAAATTCAGTAGGTCAATACTTCACTGTATGTGAAATCGAGCCTAAACTTATATTAACAAACTTATGCGCGCTGTCTTCATCTATTCCCCTTCAAATTATGAAGAAGGAATACTTGCGAAACCCTTGTACCAACCACACACATCCCACCATTAAAAAGTCGCTCTTATCAAGTAGGATATATGATTGAAAATGCATTGACAGAAAAAACTTGAAGTCTTGAAGTTATTCGTTTATAAACCATTTTTCTTTCTTTCCTTACTTTCTATATATTGATATATTCGGTTAATGTAATGGTCGACGATGGGTCCTCTCGTCCGTATATTTCCGATGTTTATTAAGATTGCTGCAGTAGATTTTTGTCTGTTGAAGTAATGGACGCATATGGAGAACAAGTTTCCCAATAGTAGGAAGATCCTTGAGGAAGGATCCATGATTGCATGCATGATTTTTGGATGAAATATAGCTGTTAGTGTTGACGGGAACCCCAAAGAAATACGCAGTGTTATAAGTATGTAAAAGATATAGGTACATTATTGTTTCAATAGGTGTCTGTTGGACTCGTAATTTTTATTTTATTTCCATATTATTATTTATATTACATAAACTCCATGCTTCTCTGGGATGCAAGCGTAATAATTTTGAATTTGACTAGTACTAAGTAAAGTTCTTTATCGTGAACCTAGTCCGGGGAGATATAAACAGATTTTTTGTAACTGTGTACCTGTCAACGTCAAAATATTAAAGTGTATGTGCGTTAAATGTTATTACTAACAACTTAACGAATAATATGACAGAACTGTGGAGACGACACGAGTTGTGTAGACCGTATTAAGAGACGTCGGGGCACTGAGGAGGTAACCTTGCGGGTGAATTCAATACTAACAACCTATGACTTTGACAGCTCCAAGCGCACAGTTATAAAAATCGAGATGCTAACACCATAAAGGCTCGTTCACACCGGCGCGACTTGTCGCGCGACGCGACTTTAACAATACAATTTCTAATTAAACTTCACGATTGAACAATTGCCGGTGTCGCGTCGCGCGACAAGTCGCGCCGGTGTGAACGAGCCTTAACTCAGCTAGCTCACTAGTGCCAGTTTAGTCATAAATGTACCTACATAGACATATACACATCATCACACACATTTACAGCACCTACACCGCACAGATACACGCACGCACACACTATTATCAATAATGTCACTCTCTGTATTTACAATTTTTCTGTATACTTCGTAATTGGCGTAGTGTTTAGATTAATTAATGATATATTAACTGTCACCTGTGAAGCTACCTTATAATAAATAAATAAATAAATAAATAACAGCTATAACTGCTGCTGCCGCAAAGCAAGGTTGCAGCGGTTCCGGTAAGCCTTCGTAGCGTAATATGACAGGCACTGGAGACAATCCCGATTTATCTTTGGCCATGATAGCTTTGATGTCTCGTCTTTAACTTTCAACGAGGACATGTAGGTACTTTGTTTCTTAAACTTGTTTGCAAACCATAGAGGCATGATCTAGTGATACTTTTTTTCATTTTAAACAACTGAATTGGTTACCCACCTGCAGCTACAATAAAAAACCTGCCAAGTGAGAGTTGGATTCGCACAAGAGGGTTCAGTACCACCGTACCTTTAAAAAAAACGTTTCTTGTCTGCCCCTTTAATTTTTAACTTTATTTTATTTTTATTATTTGTTTTTATAGCGGCAACAGAAATACCTATTCCACCGATTACGGTTCATGATATACAAACCCGCTGACAGGCAAACGGACGGATGGAAGGATGAACGGACAGCGGACGTTTACGAATAGTGTTCGGTTTGCACCCTAAACATATTAAAATCTAACTTTTGCTAAAAAGTTAAAGAAAAACGACTCTTTCTAAAAGCTCATCAAAATCCTTTGTAGGTATACTTTCAGAATCACTTTTGTGGGTCAAATAATAGACGTATTGTACTGAAATTTATTATGTAGGCTACACGTGCAACAATAACCTACAAAACCGTCTTCAGACACGACCCAGACAATATAAATAATTCAGAAAAAATCCCCAAATGCTATTTCAATACTAAACCGAGCAATTATCATGACAAAGGGCGAATAGCCCCGATAGCCACAAATAGCCCGGATATTGTATAGAAAGGCTGTTTATACATAGAAATAGGACGTTTCTCGTCTGTTTCCTAGTAAAATACGGCTTTTATTCTATAGAATAGTAGGTAAAACTTTTGTGGTGGTGCGATGATGTAATAGTTCTTTAGGTATTTTATCTAGGAAGGGAATTAGGATGAAACTAATCTTGTTAGTATTGTAACATTGAATAGGGGAAATAGAGTACCTATATTTTGTAATTATAGTAGCTTTCGTATACTCTGTCATTCTGCGATATTTTACAGTCGTTACGTGTAGTCGGAAGACCAAAGCCTGACAACCACTCTGTCTAACCTCCGTAAAACCTGAACTCCCTGCCTGCATACCCCTAATAAGCAGAGGTTAGATAAACAGTCACTCAATGTAGATAACTTCTTCTGTTGCATCAGGTTTGATTAGAAGCCGAACCCAACATAGTTGGGAAGGCGCTTAGCAGTGCAAACAGTCAGGGATTCCCGGGTTTAAACGCCACTTCAAACAATATTGCGTGGTTGTTTATGCCTGCAAAGTGTAAATTATTTTTAAATGCAAGCCCACGAAATTAATCAATAAACTCCTCTCAACATACACACTTGGATTTTTGACAAGTTTTTTTTCCCATGAAAAACTACAGTTTATCCACCGTGTTTAGGCACGGTCCTCAGTGTTGTATGGATCACTATGGAAGCTTGTTGACAGACACGTTTTTTTACAGCGTGATTTATACGCCGTACCGTAAAGAAACCCTGCCGTGCACAAAGGGCCATATGATTGCATGGTATTTTATGTTAATTTAAATAATATTTGAAAGAATAAAAAAATATATAAGGATACATTTTTACATTTATTAAGTACTTATGTTTCATGCTGGATTATATTTGGATGCAAAGTGAATTGTTACTGAATAAATAAATTGAACATGTCTAAATGACCAAAAAAGGTTCGTTGCTTTTCGTATGCCTCAATATTCTTAGTTTGTTTATACTAAAGATAAGAAGTAGGTTATTATTTGTGATTAGTCTTGCATATTGATAATTTACTATCATTATTTAATAACACTATAGTGACTGCTTCGCTGGTCTAGTGGTCGCAAATGCAGCTGAGCGTGGAGACGATCAAAGTGTTAATGGGTTTTTCCATCTGGGACTTCTCAGTAGCAGCCCGGAGTCAGGTTTTATGCCCGGTTTTTTCGATTTTCATGGGACTTAAACATAACTGGCGAAATGTGGGTGTGCTCTAGGTACCTAGTACCCTTCGGAAAATACAGGCGTGGTATAATGTGTTAATAATGTAGTCTTAGAGTGATACAACCATCCCAAAATGAACCCCACAAAAAACGTCATCGCACAAAATAAACAACAAGACATTGCACTCAATAGCCTCTCCCCCCGCTACCCCTTTAACTCTGTGCCTAGCAATAAGTGTAAGTATCATCTAAGTAGCAACGTTCTGCCAGCCTATATGTCTACTAGCAACACTATATCATTTTAATAGTACACTAAAGAATAGCCAACATTCCCTCGAATGCAGTAAAAACATTAATCTGGAAAATTTGGCATCAACGTTGTAAATTTTAATAGGATATCTTTCAACAATGGGGGTATGTCCGTGGTTTATTTCGTGATAAAAGTATGTTATCTGTGGTTTGTTTTGACGTGTCCATAGCTGTGAATATGTCCAATTTCTCATAGGTTTGTCGTTCCAGCTTGTAGCAGCTTACTGCTTTTCTTGGTCTTGATGTTCTTTCTAATTCGTGTGGTTAGCGACTAACCTGGTGTCAGAGTTTTTTCATGCTGTCGAGAAATATCTCGCATGCCGTTATCCTCACGATGTTTATACAATACACACATGAATCCGAAAAGTCAGAGGTGCGTGCCTTGGGTTCGAACTCAAGACCTATGGCTTGGCAATCTGACGGTCACATCACTAGGATATTACTGCTGTAGGCTTACTGCTGGTCTTATACATTATTGGCCTCTTAAATTGTCACTGAGTTGATCCTCAACCTTACCAGAGAAAGGTATCATAGGTTTAATATAAAAGGTATACAGATTTATAAAATTTTATATACAGAATGGATTTTAGAGAAAGCATATTTCATTTAGACTACTACTAGCAATTTCATCCAAGTATGTTTAGCCGTTAAGTCGAGAAAAGATTCAGACAGACAAAGTTTCTTTCGCATTCATAGTATTAGTAGGTACGTATGGATTTAATAATGATCTTCAATCTTTTTACAATATAAAAATGATAATATAACATCACGCTTGTATTCCCCGAAGGGTTAGGCAGAGGTATACCTATAGTACACCCACATTTCACCAGTTATGTATAAGTCCCATGTAATAAGGGGCAAGCCTATTGCCATCAATCGGGCACAAATCCAGACACCTGGGAATCCAACCCAGGACCTAATGCACAGCAATATTGCTAAGAACACTAGACCAACTGGGCAGTCGATTAAAACGATCAGATCTCAAAATAAGAGGACTTACTGACTCAGGTACCCTATACCTTCGTGGCAAGTCTTTAGCCTCCCCAAAGAGAATCATGTTCTCTTTAAATTGTCAATTAACAGCTTGGTCTTGCATCACTGTCAGGGTTGCTATCATAATCTGACTTTTAAAATTAATCACTTAAACAACTCTACCTACCCTATATAGATCATATGCATGATTAACCTCATAATTTTCGCAACGTAGTCTAGATCCAGACTTCAGAGAGATCTGTTTTGCTACACAATGTAAACTATACTGGTGACGTCACAGGTAGGTGTGGTAGGTAACCTTCTAACAAATTACTGTGATTGGTCTGCTAAAGGCCGGTTCAATAAGTTGATTGAAGAACACGCAGGCAGTGCATTAAACGAATGTCAACTTTACAGCGCTAGTAACTAAGTTAACTTTTAAATGTCAAAATGTAAGTAGTGATTTCGGGCTGTTGCAAATGAAAATGATAAAACGATTGGTCTAAAATTGCCTTCCGATTATCTAAGTTAAAACACATCCTTTAATTGCTCTTAGAAAATGATCATCCAAAGATCGATTTGCAAATGTCAACTTTAGGGGCTGGTAGCTTTACTTTTGAATGACAAAAACTGTAAGTATGAATTATTGGTCTGACATCGTCCTGCCTTCTCTGTGTTAGCATATAAAACAGTGCTCTGACCGAAATAATGACTGACTACCTAATTTAACACAAAGCTTATTAAAATTATCATTTAAAACTTGCTTGATCTGTGCGGTTTGATTTGCTCCATTTTTATACCTAATGATAATAGTGTCACCCTGTATTACTAACATGGGACTGAACATTCAACGGCAAAATGTGGGTGCGCTATGAGATCTCTGCAAACAAGCGTGGTTTTATGTTAATTAATGTATGACCTCACTTGTTTCAGCAGATATTCTCCGATAAATACAAGTTCGCAGAATCAGAGCTTACATCACACATTCTGAATATCAACAAAACTTGCCCTAATTCTTCGTCTACATGCCATCTATGTATATCTATACATAATATAATATAAATTATAGTCGTTCTATGTGTCTGTGCATTTAACCGCGTTGTTCTACTAAACTGCGCAACGGATTTTGATTTGTTCTCACCATCATTTAGAGCTTCTTTTCCGCAAGATTTATATGATTCAGCCATATTAAACTTACATAATTATCTACTTAACTACAATCATTCATTCATTAACTGAATCTCGATATTTTGTCAATTCGTAAAAACCGTGGGAAGCAGAGGAGGTGCTAGTAAATGAATTTCTAGTCACTTAGTTCCTTAGAACTGTTGTCTAAATATAATGCATGTATCGATTAGGCGTGTGTCTACGTGAGGTGCAACACAGGCGACAGATTTGAATATGTCACAGTGTTACAGTCGACTCAATTATTAATTAGTAAAGCACCTCTACTCTAGTAGGTATGTCTTAGTAATGGAACTATATTCTGCCTATTATGTTAGAAGAGTATATATGCTGTTTTTTTTAGCCACAACTGGTAAGCTCTTGGCCTGAATCTCACTTGATGGTAAGTGATGATCAGGCCGAAGGTGGCGAGCTAAACCCGGAATCCTCAACCACAGAGGAAATGGCTATCTTACTTTCTTTCGCTTCGATGGATTTGTATTAAATGGGGGATTATAGATCCCTCTGATACCCACTGTGAGTACGGTGCTCCTGATCAAGCCTTCCTTCATCCGTTGGAGTGTTCAAAGTGTACACCTTCCGTTTTTAGGCATAAAAACACGCCACTGATGCCGAACTGGGCTCATGGATGCTGCTAAAAATACAAGCATTAATAAAATGTTAAAGTCAACTTAGAACATTTACTTAATTCAATTAGAAAAGTTAATTTTGAAAGTCAAGAATTTACAAAGAATAGAGGAATAGAACTAGTCATACAAAGACGTAGTTCCTGTTTATTATAATCTAAATAACAATCGGTCTGATAATATAAGGAAAGCATTAAAAAAAGCCTCCTGAACCATTCTTACTATATTTTCACTACAGCAGAGACGAGAATGTTATGCGTAATCCTTGAAATCCTTTTTTATTTTTAAAGTGGCCAAAAGGAGGTACATTTTCAGTGCAGTTCCTAAAACCTTCGCTCTAATAAAGACACGAATCATGTTCGTTATTCTCGCCGATTAAATTCTCGATTAATAAATCAAATAAGCACGATTAATAATCATGTGTCTGTGCACGCCCTAATAAGGGGTGTCAACCCGTTCATTAGGTGACAACACCACATCACGCACGGATACTATTAAGTGTAATTATGTGACTATTATGTAGTCGGCTAGGTTTAGGGAAATGAGGTGTTATTAGTTTACATGCTGTTTAATATGTTGAATTATGATTGGGCAACACGTTGATCAAGTGAGGTGAAGGTTAGGCGTTTTGGGGGACTGTCTTATGTAATTGTGACGTTCGAAAAGGGCTGATTCTCAGCCTAGTTTGAATAAACTACTTTGATACTACTGACTTTTGATTTTGATTATGAGTATTGTTGGTCAAAAATTAAACTAAAAAAATAGTGTAGTGGGATATACTTTGGGGGCATCTCAAAACAAAAATAAATGTAAATTGACAATGTATGTATCTAGTAAAAATCTACAAATCTTATTTTTTGGGAAAAAATAATAGCAAAAAAAAGAAAAAAAAAACCTTGTTTAATTGAAATTCCTCTTAATATTTTCTACTATAGCATATCAGACATGGGTAGATTGTTAAGCTCAAAATGTTAAATGTTTAAAGTAAGAACTGATGTAGACAGCTATGCAATTTTAATATACAGGGTGGCAGGGACATCGAGGTGAAAACGGTCACCACGTATTCAGTGCATCATTCATTCTTTATAGAATTTTTTCATCGGATAATGGAAAAAAAATCTGCTGTTCCATACATTTTGACCGTGTAGGTATTGCACTATTGTAGGAAACTGCAGATTTTTGTTTTAATAACCGATGAAAAATTTCTATGTAGGGGAGCTCAGAATGATGTACTGAATACGTGGTAACCGTTTTCGCGTCGATTTCCCTGCCACCCTGTATATCTTTATCACATTTAGTCGTAGGGGATAACAGTTTATTTTACGTTCATCGATAATGTTTTGTAGGTGTTTTATAGACCCCATAAATCGGGGTCAGACCTCGAAGTGACCCCAATTATTACTTGATATACTTTTGGGACATATTTCTTGGAATTCAGTGTCTAACAGGCTATCACATAACTCAGTTTAGTTTGCTATAAGTTAGAATCAATGAAGAGCGAATTTTTAAGAGTCTACATTACCTAAAAATGCTTAGCATGAACCTCCGTTATATCGAAAATACTGCAGCATTCATTTTGAAATAAATATATGCTAAGTTGAGGATTAATGAAGCACTATATTTGAAGAAAAAACTATTCCATAATATTTTCTCGACAGAAAAACAATACAAGGTTACCTCCAAACCGAAGAATAAAACGTTGGTATAAAAAATACTTCAAATTAAATCATGAAACTTTGCATAATAACTGAACTTACTATAATGCAGATAACTACTATGTTTTTTTTATTACTTTTATTTTCACCGTTCAGAGTCGCTCTCAATTTGCAAGCAGTATCGTGCAAGCGAGATAAAGAATGAATTTGAGCTGAGGTAATTATGGACTCTTAATAATCATGGTTACGCAAAACAGACCAATTAACGTCCGGGCGTCATCGAAAAAAGAGTACTGTCTATCCTTAGTCTCCCTTTGACATGAAATCAGGGTTAAAACCACCAGAAACATAATATCTTACAGCCCAAAAAGTGTATAAAGTACACAAGATCGTGTTATCAATTAGTGGACGATCCATCAACTCGATCCTAATCTAGATTGAAAAGATTTAGGGGTTACTAACCTGGTTGTGTTTCTGTAATGCTCAGGCCACATTGTCGTGATAAGACGAACGTCACTTCACGCGCTCTCTCTCGCACACCGTTCGACGTCTTGCTGAGAAACAGAGAGCACTCGTAGAAGAAATGTAGTTGGCTTTATCGCGACAATGTGACCGTAGCAATAAAGTCGGCCTCGTTCATTGCTTTACTACTTTTGACAACGATTCCCAGTAAATTGAAAATTTACTAAGGCTGAAATTATCTGTCAGATTCACAAAAAAATACCTTGTCGTTATATGACATGCAGCGGAGGTTGAACCCTAGGGGTGATAATGCAATAACGAGGTCGACAATACTTATAGGTAGTTAGTATACTGTAGTTGAGCTTATGCTGGGTAAACAGATACTGCGGAGTACGAAATAAAGACTTTTTAAATAGAGTAAGTCTAACAAGATATCATAGGTGTGCACTTGGCTGATGATAACCCAACAAATCTTTCGGTTATTTTCCTCAATATTTATTATTTAATACCAAAGTGTGGAATTTGTAACCTTTTAAACTCAAAAACTATTGGACCGATAAAAAAAATATTTCACCAGTAAAGTGCTACGAGTCGGGTTCGCGACAAGTCAATCGTCATCCTGAGGATGCCTCGTTGAGAGGTGAAACACGTGTCGATTTATTCCAGAGTTTTTTAAGACTCTTTAAGAATAGTTAAGCGGAATAGGTTACTCAATATATCTACGTCTATTTTATTTTATAATGGATTTCCGCCAAGTCACGCCTGAATCACTGAGTAACATAGGCTACAATTCATAAACATAATTATAAGGCAGGCGACGCCGCTGGTGGAATCTAGCATCTAATAAAATGTTGATGTAGTATTGGTACACCTCAGCCTACACCTTCGAGGAACACTGGCGTGATATTAATAATTAAATACTCAAAATCTCTGCAAACCATTTTAGATTCTACATATTATCCCTTAAACCGTCTTTTTCTTCACATGCGTCGCAGTCCCCTGTCCTCCATTTTATGGTGTTGCTAAGGGAAAACTTCGGGAACGTTACTCTTATAACTACTTTATGAATAGGCTTTTTGTGCACAAGTAATGGTGCAGTTATTTTGAGTTACTATGATGGAAAGACCGCTATTTCTCCATGGGACTTCCCGTTTGGATCTGTGATTGGGTTGTTGGTTAAAAATAAGACATTGAAAAGTATGACTTTATAATTCACACAACGTTTGTGTGATAGATTTCTTAGATGTCTTAGATTTCTGTTTGTTTCTGTCAGAAACACTGAAGTATTTCAAGTTTCATCACAATTAATTACTTATAAGTAACGTAGCCGGGTCTGTATATTTGAAAGCGCTAAAATGAAATGCTTACCAGATTTTACTAAAATGTGTTCACCAAATTCCAAAAAGTACCAATTATACACGTTTGAAGATCAAAATAGATAGTGTCAAAAAATATGAATTGATTATTGTATGTAAGTATATTATGTTTGTATCGGTGTGTAGGTACATGAAATTATGACAACCGTGCAAATTCGGCTGCTTGTTTCTAAAAATCAGTTTTAATATTTTAGTCTTTTATAAGAAATTCTTGTATTGCTTGTGTGCTATTTGTAACTATCGTACGTACTTATCGTAACTTAATATTTAATGTTTACCTCTAAGCCAACAACAATAAATATTATACAAATAACATTAAAACTCTAGACTCGCCCCTAATTTCAACCCCAACCTTCAACAAAGTCGGTACAAACAGCAACTTCTCAATTAAACAAGAAACGATAAACAAATATACTCTATTATAACTGGAAGTAAAACATCCATTATAGAAGAAAACAATGAAATGTGTTTGTCATTTTTGTCCATTTCGAGTTTTAACCGACCTCTAAAACTTTGGAGGAGAAAAACTCTGAAGTTTGAAGATGGTTTCGGGTTCCATTTTTTAAGAGATTTTGTTTATTTGATTTTTAATACTAAAAATCGAAGTCTTGCTCTTTCAACCCCAAAAACAGCGTTTGGATTTGTTTGAAGTTTAAGCGACGCTTGCCGCAATGTGGATGTGTGAGCATCCATTATATTATATCGAGGCCCCTCCGTGCCTTGTCATTCGTAGATTTTTACCAGTCCTTACGGATAGTCAGAAACCCAAAAGCCAAAATAGGTAAATATCTCATAACTATGGAGCTCGTGGCTAAATAATAACAGCCACACGGGTCGATCCATCAGGTTAAGCTATGCTTACCGGGATTGATCTGTAGATGGGTGACCATCTTTAACATACCGAGACTCCCCTGTGCCTCCATAAGCACATTGAAATTGTACTGCTACTGCTGAGCATGAGGTCCTGGGTTCGATTCTCGGGTTGGGCAACGTCGTGTCGCGTGCCCAACCCGAGAAATGTGCGATAAATTAATATAACTAGCGAAATATGGGTGTACTTACTATAGGTACACCTCTGACTAACTTTTCGGGCATTACAAGCGTGATATTATGTTAGTTATGTTATGTTTAGTTGAAACCAAGAGCCAAGAGCTTCCCCGTTGTGGATAAAAAAAAAAAAAAAAAAAAAAAAACCTTCTAAATACAGATGAATGTGTTACTAATTCTCTTTTGTGAGTGATTGCGCTAACCTAACCTTACCCTTGGGTTTACAGGAGTGATGTTATTTTATGTATTACTAGCTACCGCCCGCGGCGTCGCCTGCGTTGTATATCGGTAAAAAGTATCCTAACCTTCCCCAGGGTTCAAAGTATTCCCGTACCAAATTTCATCAAAATCGGTTCAGCCGTTTTAACGTGATGCGCGATCAAATAAACAGAAAAACAGACAAAAATTCTAAAAACTGTTGGAACGTGTTCTGTTATCGATTCTCGGTATCCCCAGCCAACTTTTTTTCGAATATCTTCCATGTATGTGACTTTTGACCCTCTTCAGCTTTACTATACATATAATGTATAGATGAACATTTCATTTGCGGCTACTCTCTTCGGGTTTTCTGTGATAAGGGCTACTTTCAAAATCCGTTTTATATACGCCTTCTTTAAACTCCTAATCCTACCCATTCTCGTCACAGTACACATAATTATGTACTTCCTTACAGCCTCATCTCAGTGCATAAGTCAATTCTTGTTTTTTTATCATTGTAAATTTATAGTTTCATTTATTTTGTTATCCCCCAGTGGGATTCATAAAATATGTCCGTAGGTTGTCTTTGGCATCACAGCGGGACCTATCAGAATACCAGCGCTGCGGTTTTTTTTAAATATCCCAGCAATAAGCTGAGATAGAAGCCGTTTTGGCCTCGCACCGGTCGTTACATTTTTGAATTTATTTTTCAAATTTTTTTCACTGTTTGTATTTCCTGTGCGTGTCCCAAATAACATATTTTTCTTTCTTTCATATATGCATGTAGATGTCATAGTTTCTACCAGGGGACAAAACAACATTTCCTCCAAGCACATTTCATCCTCAAATGAGCGAACATTTTTTAAACTTAAATGAAGTTATTGAACTCTCATTGGCCCACTTTTAAGTCGAAACTTTCCACTCCATGAATAACGTCCCGAGTTCGATTCCCGTGCACTGCACCGAGCTGATTCAACGTTATTGTGTTGTAAATCATATTATAGTTTTGTTTACTTTTTGCTATGTTATTTAAATGTAAACAAGAGTTTTGTGCGGTTGCAATATTTTGGTGAAATTCTAGAGGAAATAGAAGTTTAGTTTTAGTTCGAGATTTTGTTTAGATGACGGTATTTTGTTATTTTGTATCTTTTATTACAGTCCTGTCGCTGAGAGAACGCGTTCCTGACATCTGTAAAGTTGGACATTTTCTATTAGTAATAAGGATCAAATTCGCAAAACACATACTTATTCGTTATTATGAAACTGACAGGTGTCAAGAACGCATTCTCTTGACGCGCGACATCCGGACTATATATACACATATAAGTTAACCTCTGGCCAAACTGAACCGAATTCCGCGCGGGATGCGGGACAAAATTCTCTCGCGCCGATTGTGTCAACTTATTTGTATGAAAGTACTCAAACTGGCGCGAATCGCATTAAAACAATCGACGCGCGCCAGTGCTTTAGATCATAGAAAAAAATACAAGTATGGGATAGAAATGGCTTTAAATAAAGATATGACTTATAACGAGGCTATTATATAAAATAACTACTAAAAATATAGGTAACATAAATGATTCGTTAGAGATCTAATAGAACTCCAATAGTCTCCAATTAGAGATCCCTATTCATCTCACATAAAATCGCTGTATCTTTATGTGAGGTATCTTTCAGAAACGTCAGTTGCATAGTATACTCGCAACCAACGTATGTTAAATACCTAAGCAAGGCAAATATGCATTAATCGTAGGACACCATTCTTTAGTTTCTAACTATCTTCTTATTTAGTTGACTGTATAAGTCTATTTATTTTAATGTTATTTTCATATATACTTGTGACTTAGAGTTCCAGTTTTTAGTTTAATAGCAATACGTAAGTGGGCACGACCTTTATGCTTGCATGGAGGCGTTTATTCGATTAAGTTCTGTTTACGTTTTTAGTTTTTTCGCTTGAGTATAGATTTCTATGTTTTTTTTGTGGGTATATTGGCGTGTGCTAGCTGACATAAGGCAAATAATTTAATTTAAGTTTGACATTTTTGTGTTGCGTATTGTTAATTATTTTGCATATTATTGTATAGAGTCAAAATGGATCAGACAGCTGTGCTGCTGGGGAGTTTGTTGCGCCACTTCTTCTTCCCAGCTAAAGCACTAGGAAGTGGAAGTGAAGGAGTGAAGGGCGGGCGTTTTCGGGTCTTATGTAATTTTGACGTTCGAAAAGTGCTGATACTCAGCCTAGTTTGAATAAATGACTTTTGATTTTGATCTACACGAGTAAAATAAATATAATTATGAGAGTAAATGTTTCCAGTGACGTACATAATCAGCCTATAATGTTACCACAGCTGGGACACAGGCCTCCTCTCTGTGAGAGGGAGTGGGCCGTAACCCACCACGCGGGCCCAGTGCGGGTTGGTGGATGTCACATGTCTTCGAATATTTTGGTACTAGGACATGACGGTTTCCTCACGATCGCGATGTTCTCCTTCACTGTTTTGAGAGCATACACATAACATAACATCACGCCTTGTTTCCCCGAAGGGTTGGGTAGAGGTGTATAGTACACCTCTGCCCACGTCTGTGGTTTTGAGAGCAGTGACGCTGAAATTAAATACACAAAGTAAAGTTACTGCCTGTGTTCGACCTCGTGGCCGATGCCATTGGGCACCAGGGCTTCCAGTGACACAAGACCTAACCTAATATCATTCTCTAGGCACCAAAACCTATTTATTCTACAACCAACGCTTTACTGTTCCATGTTAAAGTTAGCACAACTTAAGGCGAAAGCACCTTCAAATTTTCTTTCGTCTTTTGCCATTTGCAGATCAGTATCAGGTTTTATGTTGATCAAAGTATCATTCGCGACCGTAACAAGTAGTTACAGATTGATAATAATGAAAATCATCCATACCTACAAATCTTTACGTTCAATAGGTACATTAACTACGCAAGCCATTCAATAGGGTAATTTCCAATATAATAATATAAAGACAGAAATGTTAATATTTTTAAAGATTTAAAATAAGGAAGACAGCTATATGTTGTCTTAAGACCGCACATTGACGTTATACATCGCTTTTGCTTCCTAAATACAAGTTCCTTATCACTACCTAAATAAATAGGGTATTTGAATGACTTTTTCATGAAATCATAACATTTCAGGTCAATTCTATCTGAGAGAGTTGTATTGATGATTCTAATTCTGTAAACACCCCGTTGTTGTTGTTGTTGTTGCGAATCATATTTTGAATCAATATACAACCTGGCATTGACATGAAAATTGTACAAAGAATACAAAAAACTTAAAAAATTATGATTTTCGCGGGGCATCTTAGCGCGTCCCCCTTAAAGAGGCAATTCTCCTAATGACGTTACCCCTCAGTGATACTCGAACCACTTGGCATTCTCTGCTCCCAGAGGTACACCTGGAGTGGGCGTACCCTTATAACGTTCTAGACTTTTAGAGTAATGAGTTTCTTGCCCTAAGCTTCTAGTGGGAGTTTGCTTGTGATACTTATACTTTGTAATTTCTTGCAAAGGTTAGGGTAACTTAAAGTTCAAAGGTAGTCATGAAAAGCAAGGTGAAACTATCGCCAATTTATTTTTAAATAGTCTTGATTATAACATTAAATATTGAGCAGTCGCCTCCTGACTGCTTATTGCGAAAAATTACGATTTCCAATATACATATCTTTCAAGTGTGGTGATAACGGCCAGGGATTGTGTGGTTGTCATTGTTGCTATCAGTCAATGAGGCTGAATGTGACTAATATGATTTTGGTATTTTTATGTGGAAAGAATTATAATAGTTATAGACTTCTAGGTCTGCGTCAGAATTCCTGAAAACTAGTGATTCATTGGCAAACGTACACTGGTCCTACTTAGTTAAACCAGTACGTAGTTATTAGCACACAGAATAACTATGTTCATAAGGCATCTTTTGCGACACCTCTCACCTCTCACGGTGAAGTAGAATGATATCCTTAGTAGAGAAAAAATCTTTGAAACAAAATAAAACACATCAAATACATACCGCTTTTCCGTTAGTCCCCCTTGACATGACATAAACAAACAGGTAGAAAATGAGAGTGTACAAACCTCTCTGTCTGCCCCTTCGGACAGTTCAGGCGTGATATTCCTTAGTATCGACATACGCAATAACATGTGACATTTCAATCCAAAATGGCCGACCTAGTTCTAAAATTACAGTTCGCAAACTTACTATAATAAATATTTCAAGTTAAATTGCAAAATATGACTTATGGCGGTTTCAAAATTTGTTCGTAGATGAAATGAAAAGTATAATTTGCTGCGTGTTCGTGATATAATCTATCTTCTCTCGTGGAATGCTGTGGTAACAAAAATATTAGTTTGTCAATAAGGATACCTAGGGTACTAAACTACTTGTACTTATTGCACTTTTGTATGAAAAAGTGCAATAAGTGAACAGCATTTTTTTTTTAAATATTCGACGAAAAATGGTAATGTTCCAGAATATGTACTGCATTCATGGTAATAGGTTCTGCGTCGATGCCCCCTGCTGCCCTATTCAACTCACTAGCACTGAGTGAGCAATACTAACACTAATTTTCTCCCAGAATGTTCCTCACTTTTATGCCCACAGACTAAAAGCCTTGGTGCTTAGTTTTTTATGTGCGTAGATCAAATATAACGGTACAGTGAAGAATCTAGACCTTTAATAAAGATCGCCCACGTGTTACTGGCATGTTATTCTTGACAAGGTTACCTCTAGATGTCGTAAAAGCATATTTGGAAGACGAGCGTACTTGTTATATGAGAGCTTGTACGTACTTGTCGTTTATGCCGCTGTAGGCTTTGTAGTTATACATATTGATTAATAAATATAACATAACATCACACCTGTATTCCCCGAAGGGTTAGGCAGAGGTGTACCTATAGTACACGCAGATTTCGCCAGCTATGTTTATGTCCCATGTAATAGGGGGTAAGCCTATTGCCAACCGGCCACAAATCCAGAATTCGGGGCTGTTACTGAGCAATTCCAGATGGAAAAGCCCAATTACACTTTGCCCGACCCGGGAATCTAACCCGGATCTCAAGTTCAGCAGTAGCACTGGCGACCACTAGACTATCAAGGCAGTCAATAACAAAATAGTAGTTAGGTGATAGTTGGTGCAGTAAATGGTAGTTATTAATTAATACAGTTTGTTGAAAAATATATAGAAGAAATTGGGAAATAATTAAAGCTTTTATTTATGTAATGGCGGTCGTCGTTATCATCTACTTTCAGGCGGTTTGTGTTTCAATATAAAGAGGGTTATATTATTAGTTCAAGAGAGATATTTATAGAAATATCTATTTATAGGAGTAGATTTAAATGAATGCCCGTTTTATACATGTTTCCCGGAATTTTCCTTCTCTATTCTACTATTTCCTTAATCTTAAACCCACGTTTAAAATCGTTTCTTCCCCCGTATCGAGCTATAGATATCACATCCAGGCTTTTCAAAACATCTTCGTATTTCAGATGAGATCTCTCCATTAATAGACAATTTGATACAAGTACATATAATAAGTATAAAGGTACACCGGAGTATATAACAGAAGTCCCCCGGGTTTCTGTTCAGTTCTGTTCTAACTGTCATCTAAGGTACAAGTGTCTAAGTAAATGGTTTAGGTAAAAGTGGATCGTTTTAAGAGTTGTTAATAAAGTGGTTGTTTTAATGACTGAAAGTGGGTGTTTTATGAGGTAAGTGGGTGGTTTGTGTTTTAGAGGTAACTGTTGGGTTTTTTATAGGGCGTTTCGAATAAAGGGTTTGGTTTTGAATTAGGGTTGAAATGGAATGAGATAATAATAATGATGCATGCTTATGTGGGTATTATTTGTACATTTCTTTGTTTTAATGTTTCCAGTTATAATAACGATGATAACAATTTTAAGGATTTATTTCGTACTTACCTTATAGGCTACCCATTGCTCACCATCCGCAAGGCCGTGCCTACGGTGGCGGTGGTCGGGAATCGGCCTGGGAATCGGGTGGATTTTGCTCATGACTATAATATGTTGACATTATTTGTAAAATTTTGCATGCCAAACTCAGGCAGAATGTACCCGGCTCACTATATTTTTTTATCAACTTTATTGTATAATACCTACATTCTATGCGAATAAATGATTTGATTTGATTTGATTTGATCATCTATTAAGGTTTTTCCCAACTATGTTGGGGTCAGCTTCTATTCTACTCTTACCGGATGCAGCTGAATACCAGTATTTTACATGAAGCGACAGCCAATCTGACCTCCACAACCCAGTTACTGACTGGGTAATACGATACCCCATGACAAGACTGGTTGTCAGACTTTCGGGCTTCTGATTACCCGTAACAACTGTCGAAGATCTACGAATGAGCTGGAACCAACTGCTTAATGCGCTTTCCGAGGTATAGAGGGGTCTCGGTTTGTATTATGGATGATCGGTATTGTGGATGTTCACCTATCCACAGGCCGACCTCGGCAAGCATTGCTTAACCTTGAAGATCGATCCGAGCTCCTAATTATACCTGTTGTACGCATAGAAATGCTGCAGGCACTTTTTCTACCGAAGACGGGCACCATGTTCCCCAGATTTACAAGACATTCTGAATGTAATAAGCGTCGGTTATGATTGTTCTGACATTGTTTTTCAAATCTAAAACACTGAATATTTTTCGTCTTCTTAGTAAAAGGGTGTAAAGGGTCACTATTAATTTTGTTCTACTATTATTTTTACTTTCGTTCATTTATTTTTTATACTTAAGTATTTTAAACATTTTTAAATATTTCTTAAAATTATTTTTACTATTATTAGTATCATCTTTTATTTCATTTGTTAACTTATTATTTACATTTTTAAATATTTTCATTGGAAAACATTTTAAAAAAGCATTATTACTATTATTTTCACTAATTTATTACAATTTTTATCGTTTTCTATACATAAAAAATAGCAAGCAGCATTAAACTTCTTCGAAGCTTTACGATCAAAAATGATCCCTGCGGCTGCAGGCTGCTATACGACCGAATTCAGTCGAAAAGTCCTAATGGCGCCCCTAGACTTGCACGACGTGCTTGAGAAGCACGTGATTTTTTCGTACTAGTCAAACAATTTTGACCGTATAGCGACGCCATTAGGACTTTGCGTCTGAAGTCGGTCGTATAGCGATTGTTATCTATGTCGAGAATGCAGCTCCAGGTTTATGTTTAAAA
Source organism: Eupsilia transversa (assembly GCA_914767815.1). Lineage (NCBI taxonomy): Eukaryota > Metazoa > Arthropoda > Insecta > Lepidoptera > Noctuidae > Eupsilia > Eupsilia transversa. The sequence continues at coordinate 10,222,818 of OU611897.1, read as the reverse complement.
TCTATACTTACCTTTATTACAAGGGTGTTTAAAAGATATAAATATGAAGTGAGGCAAACAAGTAACAATGTAGCTTTAAAGAGTATCCAGTCATTTATTAGTTCAGAAGATCCTATTTTACTGTTAAAACTCAGGTTTAATATTTATGAGACCTATTTTATGTTGAACTCTAAAATTACGCTTTATAGGCTCTCCCCTATTACATGGGGCTTAAACATAACTGGCGAGATGACATGGCACTGAAACGTGGGCGCTCACAATGGGCCTTATTAGAAGGTTAAAAGTCACCCAAAGGGCACTCAATGGAGAGGGCTATGCTTAGAGATTCCCTACGTGATCGAATCAGAAATGAAGATATCCGCAGAAGAACCAAGGTACCCGACATAGCCAGAAGAATTGCCAAACTTATGTGGCAGTGGGCAGTGCACAGTGCTCGCAGAACAGATGGCCGATGGGGCTGAAAGATTCTGGAATGGCGACCGCGTACCAGAACACGTAGCGTTGGAAGGCCTCCCACAAGGTGGACCGATGACCTTGTGAAATAACGTCAGTACTAACACTATGACCTTGAACTGGCCTAGCGTAGTAGGTAGGAAGTTTCAGCAGGTCAGCTTATACTGGTTTTGTCACTACTGTCCTGCGGCTTTCCGTGCTTAGGTGGAAACGGGGCGCATTCTAAACATACCATCCTCTATACAGTCCATCCATTGTTTTGATCTTTTCTTACTCTGAAAGTGTTACTTGCTCTTGTTATTATGTTCTAACTTTATCAATGCATATCGCCATTATACACTTCTTCCCTTCGGCATATGCATTGGTATATGTAACCCATGATGAAAAATAAATCACACGACTGAACTTGGAAATAGAACACACTCCACGTGTAATAGTCACCATCGTTACTGAACTTCGATAGCGACGCCTGTTATTATGGTTTCTTATTTTCTCTTAATTCTTTTATGCCCATGAATAGGTTTTATCAAAATCTGTGGGTGTTACAAGAAGGTCTTCCCATTTATAAGATGCGTAGGCATGGTTTACCCTCTCTAATAATATCTTACGCTATTTATAAATGTTATATTTCGTTTATTTAGAGGATTGTCTATTAACCTATTTAACGAGACCTATTAAGAAAATGTAGATACTAATTGAAGGGCCTGAGGCTTTGTGCCGGTTCTGTTATGTGCCTATATATGTATCAATATTTATGCTTTTGTAAAACTTTTAAGATTACTTTTAAAATCGAAGTTCTTCAAAATATTCGTAGTAAAGAATCGTACAGCCAGGTACTTATGAGTCTGTTGACACTATTTAATTCAGACACAGTGATTCATAGATGTTTGTTAGAATTATGGCTCGTGCATACTGTCGTGACTGGCCGCGCGACGCGACACCGGTAATTGTTCTACCAAGAAGTTTTCTTAGAAATTGCGCGACTGTTTGTAGGAGGCATACCATCATATTATAAGATAACATCACGCCTGTATTCCCTAAATAGTTAGGCAGAGGTGTACCTTTAGTACACCCACATTTCGCCAGTTATGTTTAAGTCCCATGTAATATCGGGCGTGCTTATTGCCATTAACCGAGCACAAAGCGAGACTCCGGGCTGCTACTGAGAAATTCCAGATGGAAAAACTCATTAATACTTTGCCCGACTCGAGAATCGAACTTTGGACTTCATGAAAAGCAGTAGCGCTAGACCAACGAGACAGTTGATCGTGATATTTATTTATTACACTCATAAAAATAAAATCACAATCATCTTCACTATAAAAGCGATAAAAAAGAAAAAAAAGTTTATTTTGGTAATCCTTAAAATAGTTATTAATTAACCCTGTGATTTTATAAGCCCAATTTAGAATGAGTTTACCAGGCGTTTAGCGAAACTTACACACGACAAGCCCGAAAAAGGTCTACGTCCTTTCAAATAATAATATTGCTGATCTTGAATAGCAGGGGAAAATCTCGTTCAGATTTTCTTCTTCTATTCAAGATCATTCATTCATTCATTCATTCATTTATTTATTCATTAACAATTATTTACATAGTGAAAAAAAATAAAATATATAATAATAATAATAAATGATCTTCTTTTCCTTTCTATAGTGGAAAAGTGAGTAATTATAATTATTATTTAATAATAAAAATAATAAATTAAGATTGATGTTGTCACTGTCGTTGTATTGAGAATTAGGAGAGCAGAGATACAAGTTGAACATAACAACAACCAGTTAACAACAATAGATTTCAAATTAATTATCTTATTAATTTAAACAGGTCGTTGGAAAAAAAAATACAAACTTGGTTTATGGAAACTTTCGGAAATAAACCAACCAAGTTCGTGTCGGACCACGCACAATGAAGGGTTTCGAAGAAAACAAACTTAACATTGTAGTTGAAAAACATGTTCTCCCATACATCGATATACGTCGCGGTGAATTCTCCAACGGCTAATGTAAGTTTATAATCCAAAAAAAAAAGTGATAAGACTACAAATTAACGATTTTCGGACTTTTTCCTTTATTTGTGCTGTAAGACCTTGCTTCTTGCCAAATTTCATGATTCTAGGTCAACGGAAAGTTATAGGGTACTTCCCGTTTTTGATTTACTTGCGAGTATCAAAATATGTCGCATAAATAGCCGGAATTTTTTATTGTGTTGAAGGGAACGTAGACCTACGTTTTTGGTATTAATTGAGAAAAAGGGTCTTGACAGACTGACAGACAGACATATGGACAACGAAGGGGTTCCGCTTTTTCCTTTTGAGGTACGGAACCCTTAAAAAAATTGTCTAGCACATTTTTTCCTCCATTTAGAGCTCCAAATAATATAAATATCTAAGTGGTTAAACTAATAACATTAAAACCCTCTTGCCTGGGGATGGGGTGGCTAACTGGTCATAAGTTTAAAAGCGGGCACTTCCACCCTACTTCCTTTTAAAACTTTTACTTAAATGTCTACGGTTTTCCGATTTAAGTAGGTACCTAGTAGGTCCCCAAAAGTTTTACCTTCGGGGTTAAAACAGTTTACAGCAATATAATTTTTGTCTGTTGCATTAAGGTGCATCATATGGGCCAAAGTAAATGAAAAAATACTTTATTACAGGTTGTCCTGCAGCCTAATTACGTAACCCACTTTCAATCACAATCTGAAATATTTTGTACGACATTGGTAACCCATTGCTGCGACTCAGGCCTCCTCTCATGAGAGGGAGTGGGCCGTAATCCACCAGCGGGCCCAGTGCGGGTTGGCAGATGCCATGACTTCGATTTTTTTTTTTGTTTCTAAGACGCTTAACTTTTGTATATTTCAATTTGACCAATTCCTTGTTTTAATGTACCTACTTAAACTACTTTAATTACCTTTAATTATCTTTGTTTATTGTCGATAAATAGTTATGTCATTTCTTAAAAATAAAGTTTTAACTACAAATAAAAACGATTTATCAATAAAATAATCATGAAGAAATAAAACAGATAAAAGCTTTCCTAATAAGTTCAGCATAGTCGAGCAAAATATAAATTCCGTCACCTCTGACATTTCATCAATTTCAACAATAAGAACTTAGGCCTTTAGGGACTAGAAAGCCTAAATAAAACAATAGAATATCTAAAGTTTATTTACGTCGTGCCCAAAAAGGTTTTCATTAAAAAGCTCTTAGTGTCTCAATGAAATGAATCCTCCAATGATAAAGGTCTATTGAATAATAATATTAAAGTTAGTTTTGCGTGGGTGGTCTTTGAAGTCTTAGTCGTGTCTATAGGTGTATTAAGTCTGGAGTGTATTTATAGAAAATATAATAATTTCTTTCAATTTAATTTACAAAAGAATATGGAAATAAAGCACAGCCATTTTGAACAAAACATAAAAAAGAATGAAGTCTTATTTTCCTTCACAATTATTGTGGCTCATGTACACAAACTTGTTTGTTCCAACCAACACCTTTTTTTAACCGACTTCAAAAAAAGGCGGAGGCTATTCGGTGTGTAGGTATCTTTTTTGTGATAAATAACAAATAAGAATGAAATGCGCTGCGGTCCATAAATATTTTAACTCTGCTTTTTGACGAGTAGCTAAGTAATAACAGCCGCACGGGTCGATCCAACAGGTTAAGCTGCGCGTGGCTGGGTTGGTCCGAGGATGGATGACGATCTTTCAATACCGAGACTCCTCCGTGCCTCGGAATGGACGTTAAGCCGTTAGTCACGTTACGGGTCTTCAGAAGCCCGATAGTCTGACAACCAGTAGGTATTACATAAGGTACCGTACCTATTACCCTGTATCTGGGTTGTGGAGGTCAGATAGACAGTCGCTCCATGTAAAATACCGGTATTCAGCTACATCCGGTTATCTCAACATAGTTGCACTGACCGACTGCTTAGATAGTTTTAGAGTTAGCTTCAATAATACGTATTTAATCGACTTTGTGTAAGTTGATGATGATAAATGGTCTTCCTGTCACTGTTGTTTTCATGGTAAGTACTGGTATATACGAATTTGTGTGGGGTAGGAAACTACAAAGACAGCACTTAAAAGCAAAAAATTTAAAAAAGACTTCCAAAGTCGGTGGCAAAACAAAAAATACAAAACCAAACACTGACTTCGGAAATTAAAGTTATTTTTCACTATGTGTGTGTTTTTTGGAAGCTGATTGTTTTTATATCCGTCCGTGTTTATTCAGTTTTTTATGTTTGTTTGTTTATTACTATTATTAAGTTATTTTTACGTCAAACAATAATCTTTTTCAAGTTATAAGTATGATGACATATAACCTACTATTTGGCTCCAACAGCCACACACATTAGCACAGCTAACAGTTCACGGCCACAGTTCTCTCCTTGAGTCAATTCCATATACCTAACGCTCTGGCCGCGAGCATAACAGGGTTGAATCCATCGCGTGTCGGCATTGAACGCCTTGAATTACTAAACTTATTGAGAGTTTAAAAAATGATTTATGTAGGATACTAACACTTTCCCCGCCACTTCGTCTGCGTGGGTACTGGACTGCCAGGCGTGGTGTTTATGTCAATTTCCCGTTCGACTTAGGACTATTGGGTCCATGTTTATTAGTATCTTAGAAGTTTAAACAAACGCCTTATATCGAAAGCGCCGGGGTAGCCCGCGACACTGACATTTTCTTACGCTTTTTTTGCAGTTTGTAGCTCAGTATCAGGTTGATTGATGTAATAAAAATCATACTTGGCCGTAGCAAATATTCAAAGTATAATAATTTAGAATTGGATAAGTAAATATTGGATAAAGCGAACTGAAAGTCTCTGAAGATGCATAATCTTCATCCACAGCTCGACTTCATCAGTTGGTGGGCCTCATCTACCTCATAGGCCTCTCTCTGCTTGTGCGAATTCGCGTGTTCATCCAGGTGTTACACATGATGTCAACAATGTCGCCTGCTCATCTCACCAACGAAGAAGATGCAATTATTATGCAATACACGTTAATATTTCATAAAAAAAATACAATAGACGTAGATAAAAGTAAACTATTCCGCTTAACTACACACTGACTCAGCGTCCAGCGCTCGGCGTGGCAACACGTAGTGTTCGGGTTCGCGACAAGTCAATCGTCATCCTGACGATGCCTCGTTGAGAGGTGGAACACGTGTCGATTTCGTATAGGGTTTTTATGACTCTTTAGGAATAGTTAAGCGGAATAAGTTACTAAATATGTCAACTTCTATTGTATCTTATACTTAATGAAGTTCCACCAAGTTACGCCTGAATCAATTAACTAATATTAGGTACATTGTTTTCAAAAGTTTTCTTAATTTCTTCAACGGCCTTGTCCGTCGTAGTATAAGGCTTAAAATCTCCTCTTTTTTACTCCAGTCTTCCTTCTTTTAATCCAATCTTGTTCAAGTTTTTCTGACCACTTTAATTAAGTATGTCATCGACCTATCTAAGCATCGTTTCACCAACGCAAATTATTGGTCCTTCTATACGAACACAAGAGGAAATCCCTCAAAAGATATCCATAAAAAAATCAAAGCAGACACATCGATAAAATAAAGTCATAAAACAAAAATATACAGAACACAGTCGACCGACGAAAGTACCGTAAAGAGCACTAAAAAGTGCCGGCATCGTAACGAGACCTTTAACTGGAGTTAAACCGTGGAACCAAGGTAAAACTTGACGTGAGAGTCAGTCATAAAAATGGTGGGAATGGTGCAAAGACTGAGCGAACAGAGGTTTTGAGAAAATATATTTTTGTCGGTACTGAAATGGTGACTAGCCAGTTTTAACACTGGTTTTCATCACAAAGACACCAACACCCAGTGTGTTGTGTTTATTTTTTATTAAAACCCTTTTACAAATCGTGTTAAAAAAATCAACCGTAACTTAGTAAAAGTTTTTGTCTAAAGTATGCCACCTTTCCGCTACCAACCAGCATAAATTGTTTTTAATTTATGGGTTATACCCAAACTCAAAATCAATAGCATTTATTTCAACTAAACCATTTACAGGCACTTTTGAATTGTCACTGTTGCAACACTAATTTCATATGTTGTGGCCGTACGTTGTGGTAACACTTTTAATATTCAATTCAGTGACAGAATTACTAATAAATACATTATTAGAAATTCTATTAAGTTTATCATCCTCTAGCTGCCTTGCTTTCATTTAAAACTAGCTTAGTACTTTATTTCCACTAATCTTCATTGCAATCAATCATAACAGACTCTATCCTAGACATCCTCTCTTTTCTCTCCCATAACATCAATCTCGTACCCCAATCCGCTTCATCCTCTACATTAACCCATCCCATGGAGGGTGTCACCCTATCCGTCCTGCCCTTGATATAATACCACGATAAATCAAGCGAAAGTAACGGATGGCTTGCTTGTCTGCTTACCCGCTTTACTTCGCAAGTTAATTGCGTCATTATATGTAACTGTGTTATGTGTTTGTGTGACCTTGAACATGATTCCACGTGTTTTTGTGACGTGAAGAGGAGTATATTATATAAGTCAACCTATAAGTCCACTGTTGGACTAGTTTCATAGTATAACCAAACTTGAACTCGAGAAATAAAAATGACAACTTGGTTAAAAATAACACTAGTGTTTCGCAAAAATCTTTATTAGTTTTCAGTCTAACATTGAATTTTCATAATTTATGAGTGATTTGTTTATTTCATAGAGTAGATAGGCTTCTGCATCCGGTTAGACTGGAAGCCGACCCCAACATGATTGGGAAAAGGCTAGGCAGAATGATGAGATAGGCTTCTGTAAGTTATTTTTAACAAATTTTGAAAAAAAAAAAAAAAAAAAAAAACATTTCAGTACATTTTGACGCGTAGGTAGTAATGTAAAATGTTATAGAATTTCGACTATGTATAAATCTCAAACTGTCCTTATTAATGTTTTTTCAAAAGATTGGATGAATATTTATAAACTGTGTATTTAAAAAAAAAATATATATACAAAAAATAAACAACAGATTTCCCCACATCACCTCATTTACCTTTTTTTTTAAACACAGTTGTCAATCCGTGGGCACACTTTAATGACGTCTGATCTTAAATCTTAAACTGTGTCACCAAAGGCCATTAAAACCATGATAATCGACAGTAAACGGTTTTAACTTTTCAATTACATTAATGAAATAGATTCCTCTGACCCAGTTAACAACTTCCGCGGACATTAGGGTGTTTGGAGTCAAAATATTATGGGTATTTGATTTCAAATGAATAAGGGGTGATAGATGACAAATAATCTTGTTATTTTGGCTTCATATTTTTAATTTACAGCACAATTTTTTTTTTTTCATTTCTTTACGGTACCTAATATCTACACCTTTTTAATGTCATAATTTTACAAATAAGTGGGTGCTTTTGCCTTACTCTTTGGGGAATAGAGGCGTGATGTTCTATTATGTTTATGTTATTTTATTTAGACACGCAATTAGAAAATTTTTGTGGCTGTATAAATTATGCTTCGCTTAAACGTATGTCAGATTTTCACCTTAAATATATTTATTAACATATTCAAACAAATTTTCAAATTACTTCATCACAGCATTTATAATTTCATTCCCATTAAGACTTTTTGTTTATTTTTTTTAAACATTTCTTTTCATTTCTTTTGTCAAAGATGTTGGAGTGTTGAGGTCTGACAGAACGACTGAACGACAGAACAGAAATAGTGCGAGTCTGACAACTTGCGGCTGACTTCAAACGGAGCATCTGACCGTCTAACTTCAGAAACCAAACTTGTGGGGACATCGGTATCTTAAGGTTAGACCAACAAAATCTAAATTATTTTCGTAGGTACTATAAATTATTTTGAACAAGACGTTCTGGATTATTTTATTTTTGATTCACACAAAACGTTGGTTTTTTAGTAAGTTTAAAACCTGTTTAGTAACTCTGCTCCTAATGTCTGTCTCATTCAACATCACATTATTGTCAATCTGGAAGATGATTTTAAAATCAACAAGTCTTACAAGTCCTGATCTCATTTTTCTAACCAGAGGAAGCTCTTTTATAATAGACAACAAACAACAAAAAACTATGGTGGTGTTACAAAATGAGTTATAAAATAAAATAACATTTGGTTACGATAATGTATTTTAATATTTTAAATCTGGCAACCCTATCATAGTGTTAGAAGATGTTGACAACGCAAATATTCCGCTGGCAGAGCTTTGTACATAACTGAGGGTACACAACACACCGCTCTTTGTAGCTTGCTCTTCATATTTTGTTTCTAACTTTTAAAGTTTTGCTGTGAGATAATCTAGCTTGTAGTTCGAAATAGCATAGTCTATTATTTTATTAATGTGTATCCGCAGTGGCCCGCGAAATTCATTTTTTTAAAGGTTATTTTGTATTTCGCAGGTCAGTGTTAAGTTGTATCTTGATCAAAATATCATTCCCGACGATAAGAAATACCTATGTATTTACATAATTATAATCATTAGAATCATTAATACGACTTTTTCATGAAACCATGACATTTGAAAGCAAATCTAACTTAGACAGACACTGGCCTGCAAATTGCAAAAAACTTAAGAAAATTTTTACTTCGCTACCACTGTGGATCATCCTTCAGTAAAGATGTTATTTTAAGCAGATGAAATTAATGTATAATAGGCAGCAACGACATCTTAATAATAAAATCTCGTCTATCATTTAACATTTCTTCCAACTGCTGATGTAATTGAACAGAATGTCTTATTACTAAGTTCGAAGAAATATTATAGCATCTAACTGTTAACTAAACCTTGTCCTTTGATCCTCAGGCCCGGAGATGTCGCGTTGGCGCGGCTTCGATGGCGCGGGGTAAACGCGCGCCGCGGCTAGGCGCCGATGCGCGCCTGGCTCGTCGTGTGTGCGGCGCTCGCGCTGGCGCCCTGCCGAGCGACCGCGGCGCACTCCCACCAGGACCCTGCGCGGCTAGAGCGCATCAAGTCACAAATATTAGCCAAGGTAATGTAGCAACTGGTAATCTGTCAGTAATACTTTGGAGTCAAAGACCAAATGGTGCTGTAAGGACCAAAAAATGGCAAGAAAAAATATTATATCAGTAAACCCAGTCTACTGACGATCAACAGCATAGCGATCACAGCGATCACTGCTTGCATAGCCTAGTGGTTACAGAAACACTTCGTCTTAAACGAGACGCAATAGAACGAACGCCAAGTAAGGGTCTAAGAGATCTAATTGGACATTTTCATGACTTCTAGCACAATTGCCTACTCTACCTTTCTTATCCTCGTTGTCATGTCAGAGACTATCCAGAACCCCTGTAATCTTTTCCCTCTAAATGTACTGATTTAGTTCTTCTTCGACAGCTGGGGCTCTCATCGCGACCGACGCCACTAGGGGCGCCGCCGCGCGACGTGGTGCGACAAATATTAGCACGAGCCGCCGACCCGCGGCCCCCTCCCCGCCACCACGACTCAGACACCGAACACGCCATGAGGGAAATCATCGCGATAGCACATAGAGGTACCAACACATAGACAAATCAAATACAAGAACAGAATACAGGCTGACGTCCAACAGACAGGACAAGAGAATATTCATCTCAGAGAGAGACTTTTCACTGACGTATCAGTTATATGAACCTACATACGCGAACAGACAAATCAGATACAAGAACAGGCTATGCACAGACAGACTCATTGACAAGGCATACGAACAGACTTTTTAGGTTATACATAGAGATACTAACACAAACAGAATTAAATGACGAATTTAGGATGATGATTCACGAACCACTTGACAAGTAAATAAATACTTTGGACAAAGGAATACACTTGAATCACCAGAAAAATACCTACTAAAAAACTTATAGGCTCAATTTACATTGCCGAGGAACGGAATGGAAGCGTATTTTTTTGTTTAAAGCATAATAAACTTTATGCCAACAGTGTAACGCACAAACTAGATACGAGTAAAATAACGAAGCTCGTCTTGTGGAGAATTCTCGCGGATTCTCCACAAGACGCGCGAGCTGTTATTTGGCTATATCAAGCTCATAACCAATTTGTACGTTAACTAATATTGATAGATATAAAGCTAATTTTGCTATGTACAATATCTTTACAAAAACTCGCTTACACTCCGTTCCAGGTACATATTAATATTGAGCCATAGGAACACGCCATAGTGTTGACAAGATCACGAATTGATGTAATAGACAAACTGACAGTCTTTCGCGTCAAAAAAAGCCGTCTGTCACACAACCGGACTAAATGTTGTGGGAGAGTAAGAAGATCATTCCTACTCACCAATCAGTTACCATAAAATTATAAATAGGTGTCTACGAGCACTGTATTCAATTTAAATTCAAATTCTTTATTGCGAACTAAGTGTACATAATTTTGACGATGTTAAAATGAGGGGATCGGAACGGAATGACAAATTCTATAGTGGATCAGATGGCAATTAAAACAAAAGAATAACCAGCAGGGATCCGATGAGGGGATCAGACCGGAATAAATCGAATAGGTAGGATGGAAAAACAAAATATCACAACTTTACGATTAACGATTAATGATCATCAGATAATTTCAAGTCAAAGCAGGGAAGGAAGGTATTTTTTTTTGTTGGTTTCTTACACCACAAAAAAATACCTTAACAATATTATAATATTTTATAATCTTTTTAATAAAACCTTGAAACTTCATTGTGAAAACCGTGAAATGATTTAACTTAACACGTTCTCACAAACGGAAATAATGTTTAACTAACTTGGACTTCTATCTGATAGTATGTTTGCAAAGTTTCCAAGATGGCCGCGCAGTGTTAACTCGTGGTTCCTCTTTTCAAAACAAGAACTTACACCTAGTTGTCTTACCTTGGGTATGGATTTAAAATAGAGTGAAGCTACATAATCATAATTGTGACATAAGTATGAGATAACAGCACAAGTGTGAGCAAACTAGTTTGTTTTAGTTGTAAAACTGTCACAAGTTGCTATTAGTATTTCGTTCAAATGCTTCTTGCTAAGCCTGTTTTCTTATAGTGGGTGGGTTCATGTAGGTCAATACGATCTGTAGTACAATTTCTAGTCTCACTCAACCTACTCATAAAAACTTTTGGCGTCGTAAAAGTAAAAAGAATTTAGCTATACATCGTAGAAAAAAATGATAAAGTGTCACCTACACAAATCAAATGCCGACACAAAATATCTGTTACCATTTTGCGTCCACCTCAGCGACCACATTACCGCCCTATAGCTATTCATAACACAAGTAACTTGTATTTTATTGAGCCCAAAAATGGGTCACAAACATCATTGGCAGCTCTATAACGTCCACTTGGGGTAGTAACTAGCCAATAATATTATGTCTAGACTTAGCCATTCGAGAGCCAATTATGTGCTTTGGCATAAATACTGACTAAACCAGACCGATATAGATTTTTTAGACAAAAACTGCTTGATAGACATTGGCTGTTCATCAAAGTCTGGGTAGTGACATCATTTTGTTGAATAATCGTCTGGTACACTTAGCAAGTTTGGTGCTATCAAAAGTCTTGTTTGGTACGCTGAGTTGAGACCTAGTTTTTCCAGTTCGTTAAACATCGTAAGAGCGTCTGCGAGCACAATGGTCGAGAAAATAATTGTGTTTAAAAAAGAGTGTGTACGATAGAAGTGAAAACTTATGACTGCAGCCGAGTATACCCGATTCAGCGTCACCGACCAGAGCGTGACGGTTCATTTTCATTCACTGTTCACAAAAAGCGCAAAGTGCGCCTCGATTTTTAACAACTCGAATCTTACCTTTATTTTCGTCGAGATTATTGAAAATAATTGTCGAATGTTACAATTAAAGTCGCACGGTAACTATCATTGCATTAGTAGTCAAAAGTTACAAAACAAATAGCGATTAATTTAACTAGTTTAAAAACTACCAAACTGCTACCCATTAACGATTAGATATACTTTTTTAGTTCACTAGTACAAACTACGAACTAGTATTTGGTAAATACTTAAATGATCCTCTAAAACCTTATTGACCTTCTACTGATGAACACTTAAAAATTAATGAACCGCTAAAAACTTGGCCTTTTAATGATCCAAACTATTTATTAATAAATGAGCCTCTATTTTTTCTGGCCTTTTCTCGCAGTTACTTGACTATTTCGTATTTTTAGGACCCCAAAATAAGACAGCAAAATGTGAATTATTTGTAGTTCCATTAAATACGAATAGTATTTTTCCCATCACTGTCGCAACATTTTCTTGGTCTGTGTTCACGTTTTGGCCTACTGTGCGGTATTTACATATTCGATTTGTGATTCCGTAGTTATCTGTCCATTGTCTGGGCCTTCAATTTGAGGACTGGTCTTGGCACTCGTTGTACATCATAAATAATCATAGTCTATGATAGATACTACAGCTTGAAGACTTTCGCCTTTTTCTTTTCGTAAAAATTATTTCTGGTCCTTCGCTACAATTTTTTTTTTGTTTGTTTCTACGTTATGTTGAAATGATTCTTATTTTCTGTAATTTTTACTTAATTTATTACACTATTGTTTGATGATGCCCTTCGAATTATTGGCTGATAATTCTTTGGGAATCAACTTTATCTCAAATTTTGGTTTATTTTATTTATGACATAGAGACTAGAGACACTGCTGACGATAAGGACATACATATATATATATTATTTAACACTAGTTTCCGCCAGCGGTTTCGTTCGTGTTATATCTTTATAAATTATAGCTTTACTCACTGATAATATAGCATTCTTCTGTTGGAAGAATGTTTAAAATCGGTCCAGTAGTTTTTGAGTTTAATCATTACAAACAAAAATAGAAATCATTTCTTATCTTATTAGTTCATTGATACACCATTGATCATTGATAACCAATTCAATTATTATTTAGCTTAAACTTGTAGTCGAGTTTAATTTGATAAGTGTTTTCGAAATGGCCCATCAACTATTTTTTATAGATTTTTACTTATGTGTATAAGGTATTTTAAAGATTATTAACATAGGTAAATTCTGTCTGAATAAAATGCATACCTATTGTTCAATGTTTTTTGCAAGTATGTTTTCAGATCAACTGACTTTTTCATAATGTGGAACGGGACTAAAAATGTGAGTACCTTTTCAAAAGATAAACAGTATGTAAAAAAACACTGTCTGATCCGAAAGTGGCATAGGTATTGTAATAACATTACCAAAAAGTAATAAAAAATCTTATTATTAATAAAAATAAAAAAGTTATAAAAATAAAAAAGTTATTGCTTTATTCACATTTTTAGCACCAAAATTACCCCAATTCCATCAAAAATTGGAATTTTCGACAGGGGGGGTGAGTTATGACTTTTAGACCTTGTAGACCCGCTAAACGATGGTCACTCGCGCCCCATGTAATAACCCGGTAAAATTCCCCATTGAAAAACAATGCCTCATATTTTTTTCCTGAAAATTATCATATTAATAGACTATCACTACGATACTTAACAACACTCTTACGGATCGGACAGGGTTTTTTTTACATGTTGTAATAATTCAAGTAAAAAAACATATACTAAACCATGTTGATTGTTTTTTAGGTTCATTGAAACTGGAAGTGGGAAACAATCCTTTCGATTTACACACGCATACCATTTTATGGATGAAATTAATGTTAGTAAGTTTTTTTATCTTTTTCTATTAGTTTAGATCCGTGTTGCCACGCCGAGCGCTGCGTCCAGCGTTCGGCGTGGTAACACGTCATGTTCGGGTTCGCGACAAGTCAATCGTCATCCTGAGGATGCTTCGTTGAGAAGTGAAACACGTGTCGATTTCTTACAGGGTTTTTTTGACTCTTTAGGAATAGTTAAGCGGAATAGTTTACTAAATATATCTAGGTCTATTGTATTTTACTAGGTATTAAATTAACTATCTAAATACATACCTATAAAAATGACACAAATAGAAAATCAATTACTTCAACTGCTGCCAAAAAAGAAAGTATGGTTCGAACCCTAACAAGCGTTTTACTTTGACAATTTCATCACCACTGCTCTCAAAACGGTAAAGGAAAATACTCTGAGGAAACCGACATATCCTAGAACCAAAAAAAAAATAAGACATGTGACATCTACCAACCCGCACTGAGCCAGCGTGGTAGATTACAGTCCACTCCTTCTTGAAGAGAGGAGGCCTGTATCCTAGCATTGGGAACATTATAGGCTTATTATGTATCACGTATGTTGTATACTATAGGTGGGGTAATATGACCCTATATTCTCCCAGTAACCACTTACAAACTGTAGGTGTATCTACCAGTATGTACGGTTGTAACAAACCATTTTATCAATAAACCCTTCAAAGTTACGCCTTGGAGCTTCGATACCCATCACTTGCTATGTAACGTATAGATTTCTATGGGGTTATGCAACCGGGCCATTTGGGCGCTCGCCAGAGACTCCCCATTTTCTAGCCAGAACCACATAACGATTTATGTCATACTTTTTAACCGTTTTCAAAATGCAAAACCTTTTGAAATGGGAAATTGGAAAAGTCCTGAATGTATTGAAATGATGTTTGTAGGAATGTAAAGTAAGGAATAAAAAAAAAAAAAACTTCATACATATTTATTTGCCATGAACATACTTTTTAAGGTTTGTATTCCTAAAAGTAGTAGGAGTTGTTGAGTTAGTAATATAAAAAAATACTACAAAGTGAAAAAGTCTTTGGTTTTGAACGTTTTTTGCCACCGACTTCCGATTAAAGTTATTTTTCATTTTGTAGAGTTTTTTTTTGGAAGTCAGTTGTTCTCTTTTTGTAAAAAGTTTTTATTTTTCACTTGTTCGTTGTGGTACCACCCACACAGATGTGGTACCCACACAAATTCGAATATTTAATACCTGCTATGTAAATAACAGTGACAGGAATATATTATAACATCATCCTCATAGACTAAAAGGGAAAAATACGTAGGTATTATTGAAACTAAAAAAATACCCAAACAAAGTTAATAATATTTAAATGGCACCACCTCTGCAGTATGACCTACCAAACAAAAAAAGAAACACCAAAATCAATTCATAATTGGCAGAGCACAGTAACAAACATACAAAAACCAAAAAACCATCGAATTGAGAACCTCCTAAACGGCAAAACATGTAGCCACCTCATAATAATTATAAGACCTTTTAATACTGTACTCATGTTTTAAAAAATAAATATATCTTATCTTATCTTATCCTCCTTTTTTTGAAGTCGGTTAAATAGAAGGGTATTATGAAAAAGAGGGTTTACATTTTAAGCTAAACAATATACAATATGTATCCATTTTCTCCAAAATCTAACACATTTCATTTCACCACTTTGTCTGCTTCTCTAATTGCAGATTTCAATTCGCAGTTTTATCTCGAATACTCACCGTTTACTGTATCCAAGTCAATTTATGAGACAACTGACCGGGCGTCGCAAAATATCGTAAACCTTGACTGAATTGTTCCAAATTGCCAACTCGCTGTGAACAAATGTAATCTTTGTTTTTGCTCTTCTGTGTGAGAAAAGCTCATATTTTTTTTTGCATTATTTCTATTTTAAACTGGTCCAATTAATATAAAAAGGTATTCTATTCTTCTTCTTATTGTATCGACTGCAAAAAGTTCAATCATATTTGGCCCAAAATGTATCCACGGGAACTCCGCTCACTGACGCATTCGTAAATAGGTGACGACAGTTCATTTCATTTTAATAAGATAATAATACTCTTCCTAATCAAAAACAAATCGGGTAGGCTGTATCAGGGACACAGCCACAGTGTAGTACGTGAAACGTATACGCCAACGCTAGAGAGTGTGCTATAAGCACTAGAGCTTGAAGCCTACAGTACAGGCCCTGATATAGATAATCAAAGAAATACATAAGCACAAGTAACATTTATTTACTTTTATTCAAACATAAGCTTACGTTATACTTTACTTTAACTAGGTTTTTAATCTTCAAGTGGTTCGTTGGCTGCCTCTGCCACCTCAGCCGTAGATGTGCTGGGGTCTGGCACTGGGTCTGCTGCCAACATTGCTGTTCCAGTTTTTCCTAGTCGATGCGAATATTGAAATCAAGGTTAATAATTACTTGTTCCACAATGCCGTAAGATTCATCATGTTGCAACCTTCGTATTTGGTTAAGTTAACTCAACCAGCTTTCGTAGATGGGTAGGGTAAGGAGGATATATCCTTTGCTCCTGCTTATGGCCGTCGATATTAATTACATGCGTTCATGCAGTTGAGAGAGTTTCTCTCCTGGAAACGCTTCCTCTAGAAATCGCGACATGGCTGCAGTTGCTGATTTCAAATCTTTGTTGAACCTCAACCGGTCACAAATCATCATGTCGTCGATAAACACGAACTTGAACCGGGCTGTAGCCAAATTCTAGTCCCTAAGGTAATCACGCGCATGCGTAATCTGCTCGAACTATGGCCTTGTACTGTTACTGTCAGCTGTAGCATGGCTCCTTCTGGATATTGATAAACTGGTCTCGTTCTCTGCCACCATTGCACTCACAGATATATCAAATAGCGGTGCTCGAGACTGCCTTCGTAGATGCCTGTGTTCCCTTGGCTCAGTCTAACGCGTTCTCTGTAGAGATGAACACGTTCCGCCGAGGTCAAAGCGGGTATTTGAGAGCTGGAATCTCTCCTGCTACTCGAGCTCTTGTACGCCAGTATTGTACGTTACGTATCGCACGCGGTGGCGCCATAGTACAGCAGTCGTCTTTCTGCAAAAAAACGCACCTTTTTAAACTCTTCAACTTCTAATAGTTAGAAGTATGAGTTTTATGTATCGTACCTACTATAACGTGGTGAGCTCTGTCAAATACGGCACTCCCACTCAAATCAATGTACTGCTGAGTAATAACTTAATAAACACACCGCGTGATGGTCAATTTAGTTCCGAATGCGTCGTGCTGCGCGCGATTACAGCGACATTTACGCCAGCGACATATGCACTACCGAGTAATGGCTTCTATCCTCTAAATTATGGTGATAAAATAATGCCGGCAGGTGCTATACTTCCAAAGTAATAAGCGATCTTGCCATAATGTATTTCGTTTCTTGTTATGGTTTTTGCAAGTGACCCCCTACTGACCGAAATAAAAGACGCTTCACGTCAAAAGTAAAATTGGCTATGCTCAAATATACATTGCAGTGTAAATCTCTACAGAAAACAAAGCCAACTCCTTTAAATCGCCAAGCTATTAATTCTTCCTTAAAAATACCCATTCCTCACACAAACGCATCTCGACAATTTTATGGTAACTTCCAAAACTGTCATAAGAAAAAGACGAAAAAATACTTTGTTTCAAGTGCCTCCTTGAATAAGCCCAAGTGCGTACACTTGAGCTAATAAATAATAAAAGGATCACTGGTCGAGACCATTCCCATACATTTTACACTAGGTTACACTACAAGCGGAAAGAAAAAGCTTAAGCGGAGCGATTTACATCGGTCACACGGTACACGATTAACATCAACGACGAGAAAAGACCACCGCGTCCTCAGTTCAAAACACGGTCTTTAGAGCCAGATGCGGAGCCTGTTTACGCCCGCTTGCAAAGAGATAGCAGCCTTATAATTATGCGACGCATTCTTTACATCGTTGGCGATATATCAAAAATTATGCCTTTTGCAAGACTATAAAATTTTAAAGTTAAATTTCTGCGCTTTGCCGATTTTAAAAGCGGCAGAGCCTTGGAACGGTCGTTGGCGCGGATTGTTGCCTCTGTTCCATTATTTGGAACACTCGTATTACAATTTGAATTGTATAATGCTTTTATAAAAGGGGCAAACGGAAAAGAGATATAAAGCTTTCTAGTTATAAGCAATAAACCAGTAGATCAAAGTAGTTATTGTAATATTATTAGGTGAGTTTATACACGGGTTTCACTACAACAAATGCTAACTCATTTATTGATTCAATTCCAACACCATCAACCAATCTTACCAAGGAAGATGTACTTATCGTATTACCCACTAACAGATGTGAAGGTCAGATAGGCAGTCGCTCTGTGAAAAATAGTGGCATTCAGATGTATCTGATCTGCAAGTCGAGACCTATATAGTTGGGAAAAGGGTAGGCATATGATAAGTTAGTATATCGATAATATTGCCACAGAATAGATAAATTAACGTCAGTCTTTATTTCTTTCAGGAACAGCTGAAATAAAAAACGGCGGTGCACCGAACGAGATCTTCTGAAACTGACGCTAGTTCCCGTTCAACGCACAAGATGGCGCTGCTAACCTCTTCGTGGAGGTTATAGGTAAGTTATAGATAAATAATGATAGATTTATAATTATACAATGTCTTTCATAATTATCGCGAACTGGATTTTGTTTACTTTTAAGAATAATATCTTATCCTCATGAAATACTGAATTCATTCTGTGACTGCAAATTGATAATTTACCTTTCAATCTGTTGAAGATATACCTCTCTGACTATATTAATAGCCTTTAAATTTTCTAATAGGTTTTCTGAAATACTATAACATCACGCCTGTAATCCCCGAAGGGTAAGGCAGAGGTGTACCTACCTCATTGTGTCAGCTATGTTTGAGTCCCAGGTAGAAGGGTGCGGGCCTATTGCCATCACCCGGGCACAAATCCAGACTCTGGGCTGCTGAGAAATTCCAGATGGAAAAACCCAATAACACTTTACCCGACCTGGCAATGGAACCCAGTACCTCATGCTCATCAGTTACATAGGTATACAAGTTTCGAAGCCACCAGTTATTGTTTACAAATCTGGTCTTTAACCCCCAAGCCACCACGACACTAGGATGTTAAATAATTATCAATATATTAGAGAGAGATAACGAGTGACATTTTGTCTCTCTACAATATATTTACTGAGTGATTTGTGCATGTAATACATGTTATCAGTAACGGTAATTAATATTGTACTCTTGAACTTTTGTTACGAGTTTACATGAGGACTGTCTTTTGTTTTGCGTTCGAAATTCTGGGCCTATTCTGTGTACTTTAATACAAGCTAAAAGGGAATGCCTATAAAATATTAATTATTTATAACAAAAAAAATGTCAAATAACGGTTAAAACGTTCGTTATTTCGATATAGTATAAAATCCGTCATTTTATCATAAATACAAAGCAATGTAATCTATTTACCATTTACATAAAAAAACAACACCAAAAGGCGGAATAAAAAAAAAAAGTTATTTGTCCAATAATGCTATAATAAATGGAATTTAGATTAGCAAAGTCAGTAAAATCGCACTTTATAAATGACTTCACAAGTGTGAGGTATTTTAAATCGGCTGGAATTATTATAACTGTGTGACATTTTATTATCACACAGTGATTATAAGACTATAATAAGACGAAAACAAAGAAAACAAACTGATTAAAAGAAATGATAACTTACTAGTCAAGAAGAGAGGACGAAATCGTTAGCTATGACGAGCTTATCAAAATATACAAAAATTATATAACATTTATCAACTGCCGTAGTTGCAGATACGACTTTCGAAAACTAAGAATTATCCCTATCACAAACATCGATCTACATCTCTGTCCTTTTTTATGATTAACAGTTTATTTTAAATCTCAATAAAATTATTGTACGCAAAAAGAACAAAGCAGTATACAACTAATTTAAAACAGAGTAGGTACCTACTCTTTTAGCGAAATGAAGGGATTGACTACATTGCACCTTAGACATCACACACGTAGGAATATTATACGCTCAAAACATAGCATATGTGGCGGCATTTGCAACGCAAATTACGAACAACGCATCAAAGACCTGTCGTCACACAAATCCTGAATCGCGCCATTAGAGGTTACCGCGCGATCAACATATATAAGAGTTCCCGATATCAATCGTTGTGCAATTGCCCGCCAGACAAAACACCCGTCTGGTCGGAGCCCTGGTCCTCGCACCTCTAAACATATTATATCAAGCTAAAATAGCATCGTAAATATCTGTTGTTGACCATGAGCAGCCCCATAGATCCAGCTCTTATATTATATTACTATTGGCACGCCTAGTCAGCGAATATTACACATACACAGCGTCACACCTGTATAACTATTATAGGGTAGGTAGAAGTATGGTTACTTGTAATGTGTGCTAAAGGAGGATGATATAAATGAGGCTAGTAAGACATATAGAACTCAAACTCAAAGCATTTATTTCAACTCCTTGACAATTCAAAATTGCCGGTAAATGGTAGTTAGTCAGAAAGTTGACGCTAGTTGCCCATTCCAAAACGTAGATGTCTATAAAGAACTAAAACCTAACCACGGCAAAAAAGTCAATAATTTGTCTGTCTGAGATGACTTGTTTTATATCTTTTTAGTTGACTTTTTTGCCGTGGTCGGGTTTTAGTTTTTATTACTTTTATTTTTATTTATATTATTTTAGGGTTATATTATAATTATATTTGAAATGTGCTAATTAAGCCCTTTCATTTGATACCCAACATGGCACCATAAAAAAAACTTTTTTTCTATTTCATGACTGTTTGTCCTCTAGAGGGCGCCATATTCATTTAATGTGACGTCACATAGCCTATAACCAGCGGACGACCGAGACGCTTACAAAGATACCCCATTTGTCAAATTGAGTAGTTTACAAGTTATGAGGGAACAAATGAACATACATACATACATACCGCTCAAAATCATAACCCTCCGTTTTGCTTCGCCGTAGTCGGGTAAAAAGAGGCATAATTATTTTTATTATGCATCTCTGTCTCATCTTCGCGGAATGCAGGCGTCATGTTATGTTAGGTGCGGTTCTTGACGTAGTATTTAAATTATTAATTACGTCTCTTAGATACGACCTTCGGGGGAACGGCTTATTTTTGGCATTTAAGACGTTTGTTGATTTTCCTTGTGCAAAATAACGCATACCTACTGTCAAATTCAGGCGGGCAGTTACTTATGCCATAGTCTGTTTCCCTCGGACGGATGAAAGTCAAAGCAATCAAAATAAACCAATCTTACATCTTGTCTACTGGCTGCTGGAAAACCAGTGCTAGCCTTGAACATCATCTAAACTGCGGGGTAATTATGTAACGCCTTTACAATGGCATATCCTTTCATTATGACACTTCAACAACATTCATTAATTTTTCAAACATATTATGAAGCAATGGATTGAAAATGATTTTTTTTATGCAATTGGGGTGCTGATAGCCTGTTCCGTCAGAATTCACTTAGATATGGGGAAGCCAAAACCAAAGGAGGTAGAAATTCATTTGGCAAGGTAAAGGATGATAATCTATTCTGTGGGCTGATAAATGCTGATGATGAGGCTGTTCTTAGTTGCTGAGAAAACGTGGCCTTTTCTCCGTAACAACGGTCAAGTTCAAAGTACTCATATCTTTTTACGTCTAAAATTCAGTGGATACCTATCGTTTTAAGTTCAATGCCGTTCATTGCCTCTTTTTTTTTGTTCTGCTGATAATACACATGTATTTCATTCATTAGGTAACAGTTACCTACTTTTTTATTTAATTATGTTGTAATATTCCTCGATTCTAACATTATTAATAGGTTTTGTACGAGTCTTTTTCAGTGATTGTCGTTAAAGAAACGATGATTATTGTGTACAATATTGAATTCTACCCGTATTCACGGTTTTGTGGATCAAATATCTAACTGCTGGTCTATTCTGATTTTAATTACTTTTTATTTAACCTATATTGTCCCACTGCTGGGCAAAGGTTACTTACAATTACTTACATAGTTTTTAAGGTGAATAAAAAAGGATAATTTTTTTAGAATGTTTTTAGAGGAAGAATTAAATATTCCTCCTTCAGGCATTCTTTTTACTCACTCTACTTACACTTTTAATCTCATTATTCTTTGAATCCTGAATTTGATCCATTTTTCCAAAGTTTTTCATTTTTATAGACCAACTATAGATAGGATTCAGATTGGAGTGAGTTACCAGGCCATACAGAATCATAAAGGACCGAAGGGTACTCAAACCAAGGCCCAAGGCCAAGCAAAACACAAACAGAAAGGGTGCGTGTATCAGTGTTCTTGACATTAAACTCTGTGTTCCCGAGTGCAAATAGGAATATTTCTGAGTGCGACCCTCTCTTATCAGGCTACTGATAACCCGAACAACGCTCTCTGGCACTTTATTACTAGATGTAGTTGTCACGGCAAGAAACATGGAGCGTGTTAGTTAAGTAATGGTCATCTTTTTTGCGTAGCTACTGAGTCTTGTGCTAACGTATTGACGCATTATGAGGACAGCTTGTGTTGTGGAAAATATTATATTAGCAACTCAGCAAGGTGGAAGTGATGAACCTGATCAGGGTTTGTTTACAGTTTCATGCAGATTCTTTTGGAAACAAACCATAGATTTAAGTATTGCCACTCGTGGATGCCATATTTTGTAGCTTGGCTCATGAAAGTATCATTGGGATTTTTAAGTGGCTTGATTTGATATTCCTTATAGGAACATCAAATCAAGCCACACACAAAGCTAAACAAAATCCGTTGCCTGCTGTGCGTGTGTTGCGGCCGATGTGGTTCTTAAATTGCACCCGTGCCCACCCGAAGTCGGGGCGGGTCACTAATTTATTTATAAAATAGGTGAATGCATACTGGCAATGCATTGGAACAGATGTTTTGAAGTTTCATGGTACAAGCAAATGAATTTAAAAAGTTTTCTACGTAAAGAAATAAAATTAATTTAATGTATAATAATATATTCACTCTTAACATTAACATTAACTTAACATAACAGTCAGCGACTTGGAGCAGTCCAATGTTTCTCAAATTAGAAACAAACATAGAAATTATGTAAGTTTAACACTTCCCGTGACCCAAGGGCTGACTTTTACCTCGGCCATAGATAAGCTAAGCATCACCATACAACGTGGCAATGCCGCCAGTTTCTTGGGTACATCACCAGTCAACAGCGATGCCGAGGAATTATTCGACGCCTTATATTAGTTTGTTAAGCGTTTTAGTTAGGTTCGGATATTATTATGTTTATTTTATATAATAATATGTAATTTATATATATATATTTTTATATTTAAACGATTTATTTTAAATAATATTTACAACGACATCATCCGTCGGGCTCTTGTCACGGGTGCCAGCTGTTTTAGAACCAAATGGCTTGGCACGCGACGATGGGAAGAGGCCAGACGGAATGACAATGACAATGGCCTGGAACTTGGGTAGGCCTGAGTCTGGTGTGGGATGCAAACTGTGCCGACACCCCTGCGCCATCCTATCTTCCAAGCACGGCGGGCTGAGCTGGAACGGCTGCTGCAGGAGCAGAAAACCTCAAATTGGCGCAAATAAAACAACCTTATTGGGAGCTATAATGTTTGAGCCGTTTGGAGTTGAAACACTAGGGCCTTGGGGTTCGAGAGCTCATCGAGTATTTCGGGACATCGCCAAGCGGCTGGTCGACTCTTCACGCGACCAGAGGGCTGGCCTATTCTTAGCCCAAAGAATTGCCATTCATCACGGCAATGCTGCCAGCCTTTTGGGCACTTTCCCCATTGACAGCGATGCGGATGATTTTTTTGATGCACAATGAGCTCTTCCCCTTTTTTATGTTCCGTTATATACTTGTACACACTATATTTTGTTTTTGATTAATTTAATATAATTAAGATTTATAACTAAGTAAGACGTGTAAATATTATTTAAAATAAATCATTTATAAATTATAATTAAAAAGACAATTAGAGTTAATATTAAAAGCAGCTATTTCCTCAAGTTTTTTCAATAATAAGCCGTGTTGTTTATATCATCGACTCCAAAAAAATTAAATATCGGCGCATTTCCTAGAATGCTATCAGTTCGCAGAATTATAACTTCTTGACACATTTCTAACATGACATAAACAACTCACATTAGGTACAAACAAAAGTAAATAATCGGTAAGGAAAGTTTTAGCAATTTCCTTCCTGAAAACGGTTTTTCTTTGATAGAAAATAGTTTAGTATCCAGGCAAGGCACAAATTAAAAAACAGGAAAAAGGTAGAATACACAGGTTAAACACAAATTAAAATGTTAGAAGTGGCTTAAAACATTACCTACAGCTAGGTTACATTAGTGTTTGTTGCTAGTGAACCCCAAACGAGGTAGTTAGGCTGTATCCTGAGGCACTAAATGATTAGGTAAGGGAAAATTTTATTAATTTGATCCTCCTTAGCGTGTCAATGACAATCTAAATTGAGCTGGCTGAGAATATAATAAATTGATTTAATTGTTCATGGTATTCTTACATGGATGTACCCCATAGGCACATGCCTTCTGATGAGAGAATGTGTACCGTGCATGTCAGTTATATGTATAGCTACAGTCCTTTTAGTTAAAGAATTAGAATTTGAGTTGCTCTTGAACTGTAGTTGTATTGATATCCTATTTGTAACTGAACATTGGTTAAAAGCTCATCAGTTCATGTTCAGTTTTAACAACCACAGAGTTGTGAACAAGAGTTGTGTTCAACAGAGTTAATAATTATGATACGTGTTGACTCTCTAATAATTTATTCGTAAAAATATGAAATTTAAAGAACGTAAGGATATTGTGAGCCTCTACATAGTCCTCATAAGGCCTAACCAAGATTATGTCCGGACTTTAATTTCTCCATTTCGTCAGACAGTTTTTTTTTTGCAATTACATACCTACTTATATTTGCAGTTGGAGAATTGACCGTGGCGTATAACGATGTATGGGAGAAAATGATTTCCAACTACAATGTTATGTTTGTTTTTAGTTTCCCGACTACGGAGGCCTTCATTGTGCGTAGTCCAACACGCACTTGGCCGGTTTATATAATTTTATTATGATAACGTTGGCGTTGTGTTGTCGCCGCCAGAGGTCAAAAAACTGTGAAATGACTAAACTAGTCTGAAGTTTTGTTGACAATAATTCTTTGCTGACAAATGTTATACCTACTTATAAGGTTACCTGAGGAGCTCGTGGCTAAGTAATAACAGCCGCACAGGTCGATCAATCAGGTTAAGCTTCGCTTGCCGGGGTTGGTCCGTGGATGGGTGACCATCTTTGCATATCTTTACATGTCTCCTCCGTGCCTTGGAAAGCACGTTATGCCGTTGGTCCCGGCTGTCATTCGTAGATCTTTGACAGTTGTTACGGGTCGTCAGAAGCTCGAAAGTCTGACAACCAGTCTTATCCAAGGGGTATCGTATTACCCAGTTTCTGGGTTGTGCAGGTTATATCGGCAGTCGCTCCTTGTAAAATACTGGTACTCAGCTGTAATACAGTCTCCGGTTAGACTGGAAGCCGATCCCAACATAGTTGGGAAAAGGCTAGGCAGATTGATTTTGAAGGTTACCTGCGTATAAACCGTCAAACATGGTCAGATAATTTTTAACTGTACTAGGTATTGGTCGTTACGTGATTTTCGCGAAACGTAACGTAACTAGTGACTTCGAACGCGTCACCTGTTTTGAAAACTAGTGATTTTAGTAACTAGTTATTTTTCAAATTCTATTCGGTGATTCAACATGGTGATTTTATCGAAGTATTACAGTTATTTGCGAAACGAAAATATCAATGGTTACATAATGTAATACGTTACATTACGTTACGTTAGCTTTAAGTTTTTTTTAAAGAATAAGTTTTTGTAGCAACGTATGCAGTTACATCATTAACGTAATACTAACACAAATAAACTTCCCTTCATACTGATCACTGCATTGTAATGTAACTAGTTACAAAAATCACCTGTTTATGTGTGACTCGAAACTAGCTATTCCGCTACATGCCCTGTAGCCAGTTATTGTAACTAGTGACGTGAAATAATGCCCATACCTAAACTGTACTAATTTTGTTCGTCCAATAGACTGTAGCTTTAAATAGAGCTGGTTCGCCGCAGCCCTCTCAATGCTAATACCTTAAAAAGAGTAGAAACAAAAGAAGCTTGTGTATAAAGTACTTATTTCTTGTACTCTATGTTTACTATCTAGCCTTTTCCAGATGGAGCAGAATTCCAGTATTTTACATAGACCTGCTTATCTGAACTCCACAGCCCAGTTATTGGGTAACACAATACCACTTAGTAAGACTGGTTGTCTGAGTTTTCGGCTTTAGACGATCCGTAACGACTGTCTAAGATCTACGAATGTCCGCCGGGATCAACGGCTTTACGTCCTTTCAGAGCCACGCAGGGGTCTTGATATGTAATAGATGGTCACCCATCCACGGACCGACCGCAGCAAGCGTAGCTTAAACTTTCGATCGAGCTGTGCGGCCATGGTACCTACAATTTAAATATCTCATGACTTCCAAACATGATTTCCTGCCTTCAGCCACGAGAGGTCAACGTTTCCAAACCCGTGGCAAAACAAAACCTTGAACGCATCACATATTAATCAATCAACGTTTCAATGACTAATAATTTCTTCAATAATTAATGAAGAGAAACACCACGTGCATCGCATCCGGCAGCACTTAGATAAAATACTGCAAAACACACTAAATACAATGTTGTTTGATTGCAACAATCACAGTTTTATCAATTTGTTGATGTTACATTAATTAATTGAGCGAATCGATTGCTTAGGGACATTCATTCATCGCCTATTGTTCTTGCATGCTTTGCTGTAGTGCTAGGTCAAAGGGTTGCTGTATCCTGCTTTCTCAAAGACCACCATCAGAGCAAATGATGCACATATTTATATTTCTTTCATTTTTTCTTTCCTATTTCCAACTTTACTCAAGTGAATCTGCGTTTTCTGCACCTGGGTTTAGTAGCTGTGCTATGTCTGATGTTTAACGTATCAACGTCATTACAGACACGTATGAGACATAATTTCAGCGTCTTTGGGGATGGTCATGCACCACGTGACCACCAGGTGAATTGGCACATTAAGTGGCCCCCAATTCACCCACCAAAGCTGTTCTCGAATCTCAGTTAATGTTATTTTTGCTTGACATTAACGTCTACCTTTAAGTATATGATAACCTCCCTTGAACCACGTGTTTATAAGGTTCAAAGTTTGCTAATATATTAGCGTCAGATATCAACACGTAACTGACTTAGTTGATTTCTTCAACTAGTGATAACAAATTGTGTGTTATGTAGAATTTCAAATTCAAATTCAAATTCAAATATTTTATTTGTAGAACATAGGTAAACAAAAATACAGATGTCAATATTAATAAATGAGCGCTATGTCTTGCCGTCAACGGCGTACAAATATTTCTGAAGGCGCGTACAGACATCGCGAGGCGTGCGTTGCGAATGGTTCGTCTCGCATGCCTCGGGCTGTGTGGACGTGTGTGCTCACAGTGAGCATTCGCGTCATACGATCGTTGCGAACGCCGCCTCAGTGCGAGCCGTGCGCTCCGTGTAGACCGACGGGTGTTATTTCCCTTTTTCTACTGACGAACGCCGTGCGTGGTTGTTAGCGTGCTCAGCTTGAGCATGTGTCGTTCGGAACGCACGCATAAATGTACCGTCGTATGCCTCAGGTTGAGGCATGCGTTACGAACCATTCGCGACGCACGCCTCGCTATGTCTGTACGCGCCTTTATGAATAATTGGTAAAAACATAATAAAAACCGTCAAATTAATAATGAACTCAACTATAACAATAATTAATTAATTAAAATAACAATAAATTTAAGCAGATAATAGTACATTAAAATGAAATAGATTAAATAAAACAATTAAGTTATTGACAAATAAAATGGAAATAAATAAAATGTCATTAAATTACAATTTGTCTTCTAGGTACTCATTGACTGTGTAGTAAGCTTTTTGGCCTAATAAATTAAGAAGAGCCTTTTTGAAATGGTGTATGCTGTCAAGATCTTTTATACAATTGGGTAACTTATTATATAACTTGGGTGCCATTCCTAAAAAGCTTTTTGAGTAAAGCGCAGTCTTGTGTGGAATAGCACATATTTCTCTATTGCGACGTTTCGATCTAAGAGTTTGAAATAAATGCACGTTTGATTTTGCGAATACTGCTGTCTCGTAGATGTACAGGGCGAAGTAAGGAGTTTTTATTGTCTGAATAATGGCCTACAACTATCAGTCTTTTTCAGTTTAAACACAGCACGCACACACTTCTTTTGAGCTTTGAACGCAGTGTTTTTTTCAGTGGAATTTCCCCAATACATTATTCCAAAACGTATCGTTGATGAGACGTAAGCTTTGTATGCTATCAAAACTACAGATTCATTTGAATTTTTCGCAAGATTGTAAAGCGCATACGAATACTGGTTTAGTTTTTTACACACAGTTTCTACATGATATTTCCAATTAGTTAAGACGACTATCCAAGTAAAGTCCTAGAAATCTGGCACTAGCGGTTTCCGGTATTTTTTGGTCTGCGTATTTTATATTTAAATTTTGTTTTTTTTTCCTTTGTTCGAACGTCATAATCTGTGTTTTTTCTAAATTTATTTTAAGTTTATTCTTATATAACCAGTTTATAATGCAATGGATGGCATTATTTATATCATTTTCAAATGATTCTAAATTTTTGCACGGTATAATGATTGTGCTGTCATCAGCAAACAGGACGGTTTGATAGTCGATTTAAAAAGCTATAACTACTCGTATATTAAGTAACAGGTGAAAGCTTTATCCCCGTTTTGAGACTCGGTTTAACTAACACTTGGTGACACCTAAGTGAATGCGTAAATTAAAGCGCACTTTTAGAATTTCGAAATTTGAACGAAGAGTTAAAAATCCAATATTGCCATAACATTATGGCATTCATTTACATGTCAAACTCAAACTCAAACTCAAAGCATTTATTTCAATTAAACTATTTAGAGGCACTGTACCTAGGTGTTAATTAAAAGCAGTATTATTCACATACTACTATGAAAAAACATTTATCTACAAGTAATTCTGTGAAACGTTTTTTAAATTTTTGCAACGGTGAATTTTTAATTTGTTCAAGTATTTTATTAAAGATTACAGGAGCCATACAAATCCCATTTCTTTTCAATAAGCTAGTTTTAAATACGCCCGTGCATAATAGATTCTGGTATTGAGATCTCATAGAAACAACAACAAGGCATTAACAACGATGACTGGATAATCTTTTTACTATAGACTTTTATATAGATATGATGTCTCCTACAATTTGCGCGACCTTTTCATGATAGAGCAAACTAATATTTCCACACGTCTCTCAAAATTCAAAAAATATTTCCTCTTCTGGTACCACTTAAAGAAACCAACCTACGGGAGCTTCCGAAAAAACTAAGACAAAAGGACCAACATAATTATGTTGAAGTATCTTCACCAGATAAAGACACAATTTCCAGTGGTGTCTGTTGCAAAAGGGATTCTTCACGAGAAAAATCTTACATCTAAACCTATTATTATAAAACAAAGTCGGTTCGATCTTGTAAAATTCACAGAAGCGAATTTCACCATCATTTAGACCATTTATTGAGGAGGTTCATGTGTATAATACATTACATGTAGCTTAGACATAGCAAAGAAATCTTGATGCTTTGACCATTGTCACCATTGCATACGTTCGAAACAGGGGCAGCTCGTTTTAGTATATAAATGACCTGTGAACTGAACCCCAGGAACTGCTTAGCAACGAATGTGCACAGTCATCCAGGCTGCATCTAAATTTAGCTTCAAAAATAACCTCAATATATAAAAATAAGAATCATGAACAAAGAATAATAAAGAATTGTTTATTCGTTCCCCGCGTATCGGGGGAGCAATGTTCTTGAACAATAAACAGGCACTATCTTACGCATGTGATTAATAATTGTGCTATAATTTACAATTTGTCATAATTATTCGCTTATTTGTCACTTGGGTGGTTGTGAAGCTGAAAGTACTCGATTTGAACACTAAAGACATGTGATATCGTTTGTTTCAAACCATTTTCGTAAAATAGCTAACATGAAATAAGAGCCAAAAATAAATGAATTTGAGTGGACCAAAAAGTCCTTCACGATGGAAGGCTCAGCGCAATCACCTTAACCACGCTAGCAGTCGTGCGGACTGGCTGATATTTGACCACGCTAGCAACCGTACGGACTGACTGATATTTGACCGCTGCATGAGCTATTCCCATGATACATAATAATTATAGGTTAAAGAAGACCTAAATTCATGCGCTGTACAAAGAAATCAGGAATAGTCTACACCTAATCACCTAATACAGGAACGTGGGGATTAGCCGATGAACAGACAGGGCTATGCTCAGCAGTGGGTGAAGTCAGGCTGTGTATGATAATGATCAATCATCCAATGGCAAAAAGATATTAAAGACCATTAATGACCTTTTAAAGATGTCTGAATTCAAAAGAACATAAGTTTTTATTACTACTGCTCAGAAGGTACATAGCTACCTGGTCCTACATCTTTTTCCCGGCTTGTATTCGTTAAGCCCGGGCTGGGCTTAATGACGGAGTCACCAGGCTGGGCAGCCCATCCCGGTGAGTCCGTCAGCAGAGTATATACCAGGTAGTACCAGCTCGGGGGTTTTCAGGCCCTACTGCCAATAGTTGAGAATTGGGCACAATCAATCTTTTTGCATAAGTACTATATGTTGCAAATTCAATTCGTGTATGCGATTATACTTAGTTACTTACACGTTTATACGTTAATAAATAAGTTATATACAAAACATAAACACATTGGAGACATTAGTCTAATTAGTAATACCTACTTAGCGTAAACTACCTTATGCCCGCGACTTCGTCCGCGTGAAATTTCGGCCCCACCGCGTCGCATCGCATCGCCCACCCGCGCTATTAGCGTTCTTTCTGTTTTTTTTCTTTTTCTCGGCCGCTAAGGGTCGTACCGTGGTGTTACATAGCCGGTAACATTCTTCAATAATTGGACTATCCAACGCAAAAAGAATTTTCGACTGGTTGTTCCGGAGATTACTCCCTACATAATAATCTTACAAACAATTAAATGTTACCTCTTTATACTATTAGTATAGATAAACAACGTAACTCATTAGTGCTCGACACTCGGGTCTGAGTGTCTCACTGATGTTACCTAATAAGTAATGATGTTATTTAATAAGTGTTCTAGGAACACAGTGATCCGCTAATGATAATCCGATTATTATTCCTCTCTAGCATAAATGCCTCTTCTCTTAGGAGGAGCCAGCACCCCCGACATAAAATATGGTCAGGTTTTCTTCACCCATATTATCCATAAGAATATTTATTCTCAAAGATTTTAATTATTCCATCATGATCGGATCAGGGGACATTTAAAGTGTAACTGCTTGAGTCTTGACCCTGAATATTAATGGTTATGTAAATAGAGCTGTGGATTTTGTGAATAATAAGTATATAAATAATAGTGCATATTTTATCTTACTATCTATTTACTATATAATCTGGCTGATTGCATCGTCTTTCAACACATCTTCGTTATTATTTTTTCAACCGAAAGACGTCGTCTGCTGGATACAGGCTTCCCCCAAGCCTCGCCTCTATAAAAGACGTCCTCTGCTGGATACAGGCTTCCCCAAGCATCGCCTCAATGAAAGACGTCCTTTGGCTGTATACAAGCTTCCCCCAAGCATCGCCTCAATAAAAGAAGTCCTCTGCTGGATACAGGCTTACCCCAAGCATGGCCTCAACCACCGATCCGGGTTTTCTACATGTTCCTTATCTTAATGTCTAGTAAAAGTATCTTTTATTACGTTAATTGTAGGTATGCCTACGGGCTTAGTGCTTACCAATACGTAGAAAGGTCTCGAAAAAATGGTCAATCCATCCAGACTCTTTCGTTTTTAACAATCCAGGTAGCAGTTTACTAGTAAATAGTTTGCAGAAGTTAAGACAATAATCTTCTATTGTTTTGAAGTTGTAAATATTTATTACCGATACTAGTAAGCCGGAAGGTGGTATAAACCCCAGTTAACTACCCAGATAATCTCTTTTAATGCTTTTCAAAAGTCTTAAGCTTAAAGTTGTTTTGTAAGCATGACTCACCTACTATTGCTTGCTTTTGTAATGGTACTAATATACCTATAGTATTATGACAGTGCCTAGGTGTTTCCAAAAGTTAACTTTAACACAATTAAAGGTTACACTATTTACTTTAAAAAAATGTTATTGATATTGAATTAATAACAGCCGATGCATTTCTTCAATGTATGTTGGTAGGGCATGTGACTTCGGGATTTTCCCTGTAACGATATCAGTGTCACGTTTTGCAAAAGGGATAGCAATAAAGCAGTCTCCCTACGATTTCCCAACACAAAATAGACGCTCAACAAATGTCTGTTCAATCATCCGTTAGTATACCAATTTCTCCCAAAAGTTTTAGACAATCAAATGAATTCTTGTCAATGTATGCAAATATTGCTTAACCGTACACTCTCTCAACATTTCACCTCGACACCCCAATTATCTGCCTATATTATTACCCTATAAAGGGGGACAAAAGCTTCCCCAAACGTATGTCAACCTTTCAATGGGGTAATCTGAATGTACGGCTAAACATCAATGCCGAAGTTTTTGGGATTACCGTATATCTTTATTATGGCAGTTTATGCTTGCAGTGGGATAGCTACGGGGACGTACTATATGATAATAGTTAGTGGTTAACTGCCCAAACATGCATGTATCGCTGTACCTGTGGAGGCAATTTTTTTACTTCGTACCTACTAACATAAATTATTTGATTTAGTACTTAATTTTCACATTGACAATAAAGGCAGGATGTGGTAAAATCAGTCGGGGGTACGCAGGGTGCGCCCCAGGCCCCCGTTGCATGATAGTGGAAAAAAGTGTGGGGTTTAGTTGGGAGGAATCTGAAAGAAGGATTTTCCACAGAAAACAGAAAAAAAGGTTGTTCAAAATGAATAAAATTGACAACAAATGAAAGGTCAGGATATCGAATTGTCATTTATTTCAGTACCTACACCTGACACAGGGATGTTTCTGACAGGACTAGTACAACTAACATTTGATTATTAAACAAATAAACTTTGACATAAATAACTACATTATTCGTGGAATCTTTTGAACCTAGTAACAGTTCAATATAAAGGATGTTTTGATGCTCCAAATGGTTGACCTTAGAAATTAGTCACTCAATTACTTAGTAGTTCTTATCTGTTTACTTAATAATAATTACCTACTTAATAATATTTTGCATGTTATGATATATTTTAGCCATTTTAGTCAGTCAGCGATAATTGCAATGAAGCTAAATGTCCAGGACACGGAAGTAGTACCGTTACATATGTCATATATCTTTGAATGTGACATTTTTTTTACATCAGGACAACTTTAGGCGTTTTTGAGACTTTGGTCCTTCGAACCGATGTATCACTTTAACAGATTTTCTGAGGCAGAAGAAAAGCCTGTTGGGGGAAGGTATCATTCGAAATGGTATTGTGCTACTTTCCTTACGCCGACGCCGAAGGAAAACATATTGATGAAACCTGTAATCTGAGGTCTTAGTGTAAGTTTGCAAGTGAGTAAACGTAACTATCGCGTTTGCGTTAAGATTTTTATTCTCACCTTTATATTCTTAGCATTTAGCACTTCTTAGCAGTCAAATCTTAACGCAAACGCGATAGTTACGTTTACTCACTTGCAAACTTACACTAAGGCCTCTGATCTGTACTGACCAATGCTGATTTCTTCTCAAAAAAAGAAGAGGCTTTTAATCTGTGGCAAGACAGCATCAAGATGATATTTTACAACCTAATTATGCCCTAATTATAAGTTTTTAAGGGTTCCGTAAAGCGTTCCAACGAGACTCTAGCTATTACTAAAGCTCCGCTGTACGTCCGTCTGTCACAGGGCTGTAATCTTTCCCGCCGGGGTTGCGGGTAATCCTAAGAGGAAACCGTGGCCCCTGGCATGGCAAAGGAAGGAACACGGGTGGGTTTTAGTCAGTAAAAGTCTGACACGCCCTTCCGCTCCGCCCAGAGCGGGAGAAGTCATTGGACGATTTCCCACCCAAAAAAAAAAAAAAAAAGGCTGTAATCTTTGAACCGTAAAAGGTAGACAAATTGAAATTTTCACAGAGTACCTAGTGTTAAATATTATACAATGGTACGCAACTCTGCGTGAGCAATTCCGACTCGCACTTAGCCGCCTTTTTTATTTACAGTTCCTACTTAATGAAAAGAAAAGAAATAACATCCATTAACTATCACTATCATTGTATTTACACACAAGTACATGCCGACATCAACGAGGTACTCGAGGCTTAATTCAATACAAATTGCTGATAAATATATCTGTACGACCCTTGCAAGATAAGCATTAATTACTCTCATTTTAGTCTATCAACAAACTGGGTAAGGACCTTATTTAATAGTTTATTTAAAGGGTAAAGCACCCATCAATGAACTTGGCCTATTACGGTCCACAGTTGGATTCACAGGTAATCCGTAATTTTAGGAAAACCTTAATTCCAGAGGCGTTTTTTAGGGTTCCGTAGTAAACAAGGAACCCTTATAGTTTCGCCATGTCCGTCTGTCTGTCTGTCCCCGGCTTAGCGCAGAGACTGTTAGTACTAGAAAGCTGTAATTTTGCATGAGTATACATACTAATGAAGCCGACAAAGTGGTACAATAAAATCATGAAAAATATTTTTTTTAGTTTACCTCCCTCCCTTACATGTAAAGTGGGGATATCTTTTTTTTTTCGTCTATCCCATAGTGTGGGGTATCGTTAGAAAGCGTTCAAAAATATTGTGAGCTTGTTAAAACCATTTTTGGATTGAAGGATCCGTCTTCGAAATATTAAGCTTTAAAGTGCTAATTTTTGTCAGAGTCAAGTGTCCCCCCCCCCCCACTGCCAGCTAAACGGTAAGTTCTGGATATGTGGAATAATTCACAACAGTAGTATATATAACGAAATTAAAAGGAAAACTATCATAGCTAAGTAGGCTCTACTAGTTAACGAGTAATTATCGACCAACTTAAATTTGCAGTTGCAAAAACATGTCCTACCATACATTTTGTATGGGAAAACATGTTTTTCAACTACAATGTTAAGTTTGTTCTTGGAATAAGTTCATCCCAGCTACGGAACCCTTCATTGTGCGTGGTCCGACACACACTTGGCCGGTTTTTTATTTAATAATGTCTACGTCATTTTTGTTCCATGGACACGAGCGCATAAAACAGACTCTATTCATAGTCATAAAACTAATACTGTCCTTAGTTTTATGCACTAAACTATGAATTGTCTGTTTTCTGTCTTGTTCTACATAATATCACGCCTCGTTTCCTCGAAGGGTTGGGCAGAGGTGGGGTGGGTTAGTTCTATACTTAATTGTATTGACTCAAAACTTCACAAGTCTTAGTGTACATACAAAGTATCTAAATTGTTCGCCACCACCTGTATTTAACCCGGAGCTAAATAATTATAATACAATAACATGTAAGATAGAAATAAATACACAGGAATCGTAACATTTTTTATTTATTTATTAATTACAGCCCGGTATACAATGGCTTGTTGATAAGCATTTATAAGTATAATCAGACTATAACGTTCCCACAGCTGGGCAACAGGTCTCCTCTCTATGAGAGACAGTGGGCCATAATCCACCACACGGGGCTAATATGGGTTGTTGGAAATGCCTTCTCGGTATTGTTTTGTTTGAAGGTCTTAGCAACCGTAGTGGCAGCGTCACCACGGCCCGCCGTACTTGGAACATGAGATAGCGCAAGGGTGTCGACACGGGTTGCGGCCCATACCCACCTTCCATGACAACAAGTCATGCCGTCTGGTCTCTTTCCATCTGCACGTAGCTATCATACTAATACTTATTATAAATAAAAAACCATCTCTGTCCGTCTGTTACATTTTCACGCCTAAATTACATGAATAGACCATGAACTGGGCTAGAACAGAGAAAAATATTTTTTATATCGATTATTTTGCGACTTACACGCGGGCATAGCCAAAAGCGGGTGTGCAATAAGCATGGTTTATCCACTGCTAATACTGCTATAGATCATCACGAAACATCTTTAAAAAAAAAGGCTCCAAAACAAAGCTTCTGGAATTGATAAAAATAATATTGTCATAATTTATGTTTCGTTACTGAAACACAAGGGGATAGAGACAATCCTATTGGCTTTATCCTTTAGCCGCCTTTTATGACTTCCACGGGAAGAAGGGGTGGCCTAATCTTTAC
Source organism: Eupsilia transversa (assembly GCA_914767815.1). Taxonomy (NCBI): domain Eukaryota; kingdom Metazoa; phylum Arthropoda; class Insecta; order Lepidoptera; family Noctuidae; genus Eupsilia; species Eupsilia transversa. The sequence goes on along the minus strand of OU611897.1, from coordinate 10,186,223 downwards.
TGTTAACCTCACAGCATATTGTGTTTGTTACTAAGAAGTCCTTAAAATATTTAAACAAATAGCTTTGCCTTATATGCGGTAGTCAAAGATATTAAAAGATTTAGTAAAAAGTAGCTTACACTGACGATTTGTTAGCTAAGAAAAACAGAACAAAAATGACGTTGCTTTATTCTCAAACAACTTACTGATAAGTTTTTCCAAAAATAAATTGTTTAGAAATGATTATATATTAATTATAGTGGTTCAAATAAAACGTCAATAAGACTACCAAAATAAATTGATACGCTATTCCAGACTTCATATTACGCTAGTTTGTTAGTTTTCTAATATACATTTATGTTTTAAATACCTACGCCGTTGTTATTGTTTTTTAATCATAATGAGAAACTTAAATTGGGCCAAATTTATCAATAGTTATTAAAATCGACAATCATTTATTTATAAAAAGATATCGTTTCCAAGCCAACACGTTGCTCTCTGGAAAGTCTCAAATAAACGAAATTCTAACTTCTAACGCGAAAATTATCCCATAATCTACAATAGTACAATACCTATCGACCTATGACCATAAACTTATCAATAACAAATATTCTTGTTAGATTTTGTATCCACAATTTGGTGGCTCCTGATTGGTCGAGCTCAAACGTCTATAAAAGAGGAAGTTGTGGGTGACTCCGGCGCATTTACCTACAGAAGCAGGTAGCCGAGGGACGTATTATATTGTAACAATAAATAAGACTGATATTATTTTATGTGTTACTTTTACCCCGATCAAGATGGGGAAAAGTAGTATTAGCGTTTTAAGTGTTATATTATTAATTTCCGTTTTATGGAATCCAACTTTCGCCAATGGTGAGTAAATTTTATTTTGGTCCTTTCGTACAGTTTTTGGCCTTTGGGTCCTGGTTGTGTCATTTTTCATAATTTTATTATAAAATTGAACCCATCCTGTTCTTTTAAAACAACAATTTTTAAAAGCTCCCCGCATGTTCTGAAATTACATAAATAATGTACTTTTAATATATCACAACTTATATTTATAACATTGTGTGCTTTTGTAAATTATTTTACTTACATGATTGACCTTTAATTTTTCATGGGAAATTTTTAAAATATCTTTTCTTGAAACGGACTTCATTGAACTTATGTTTTTTTTCACTCAAAGCTAGCGTTTCTCACGTTGCGGATATTGTATAGCTACAAAATATTTCTCACAACACATTCTTCCCAAACATTTATTACTTAATATAACCAAAGTAGAATGCAAAATGCAAGTTTCCCCTAAATCATAACCCAATTAAAATGGTAGTTTCAGATATTCCTTTAGTATTCAAGGAGCAGCAATAAAAAAATATTCTGTCGTATATTGAAGCTACGCAAAATCGTGATTAAACTGCTCATCTTTACTAAAAATCTTTACATAAAACAGCTAAGAAACAATCCAACCCCAAATGGGTTAGAGAAAAATGCTTGACAAAAATAAAAATACTGTTAAAAAATCTTTTGACGCAAATGGCGAAAAAAAAATAATAATTACAATGTTACATGATAACCTTGGTCCTTGTATATTTAATTAGAGACAATTAATTAATTAAGTAGTTGAAAAAATATTGAAATCAAAAAATATTGAATTTGATTAAATATGTATAAGCTCTACAACATGAGTCAGAAAGATAAGAGCCTGGTAATAGTAACGAATATTTAATATAAATAGTAGTATGGAAGTATTTAATATTAAAATAAAAAATACTAGATACATCGCAGATCTAGTCATAAAACTCTCATAAATGACGTGAAACGCAGCAAAAGACATATAAAATAAAATCTACATTGTTGACTCTGAAAATCAGCTTGAAATAAGCTTTTTAGACATAAAAACTGACTAAATATAAAAGATTATGTAAAGCTATGGAAAATAATGGATAAGCTAATTGACACCCTACGTCAATATGTCGTGTTAGAGACATTTCATATATGTTGTGATTTGAATATACGGACATGTTGGTAGTAAATTTAATTAAGAATTAATTTCCCTGACTTGACCACTATACATAACTTTTAAAGATATGTACCTTAAATATCAAGCTTAATACTACCTACAAAGAACCAGCATTTTGCAGAATAAAACCTCTCAAGATAATAAAGGAAAAACACACGAACTGCCAAAAAAATTCCGCGTTAGGTACCTACAATGAAGAACACAGTGTAGTTAATGACCACGATAACGTTTACATTAATTTATTTGCTGCAAACATTGATAGCACTCATCTTTGACCTGAGATTGTATAATCTCCTTCCAATGTCAGTACCGAGTATCAAGTCATAGGTATTTAATTGTTGCTGGATTAAGTCGCTAATTTCTTCAAGGAATAAAATTAATAAGTAGTCTTCTTCCATCTTTTTTGCATAAAGGAAAATTAGGATCATGATCGTGTCGACTCTCGTCAACATCATCATCTGCCTTGTTCTTCCCAACTATGTTGAGGTCAGCTCCCAGTCTCAATGTATGGAGCTGAATACCAGTATTTTACACAGAGCGTCTGTCTATCTGATCTCCACAAGATTCTCAAAAAGAACAAAATCGTTTTCTTTTACATGATATTTCTCAAAGTCAGATGTGCTTTTTTCTTTTGTTAAGAAAAAATTCTTACTTCGAACAACTTACGTGCAGAAAGTCCTTTGCTACAAAAATATACTAAGAATGAAGTTTCTTTTCAACAAAATTTCATATCAGCTTTCAACAATGTTTTATCACCAAAAGGCCTTGACAATGGACACTGTTCACCGATGATGAAACAATTATTTATATCACTATTATTGATAACTTATGCGCTCTTTAGCTTAACATCATCAGAACTGTCTGTTATCAAACCGTTGTTCTTTATAATTGTATAATTGACCGTTGTGTGGTCTTTTGATACGGATGAGGCAAGATCATAACAATCGGTGAAGGTCGGTCTTCCACAAGGTCAAAACCAAAGAATAGGAGGGTTATAAAAGCTGGAAACACGTTTATTACAGGTTAAAATGATGAATTAGAAGCAGAGGACAGTCTTTCTTACATATATACGTAAACTTGGTCTTAATTCCCAAAGTGAAGAGCATCTACAAGATTTGGAAGTAACCTCTTCTTTGAATTTAAAAAGTTTTAAAACTAAAAACAAAGTCTTCTTTAGTAAACTTTATTTCTACAGCTTCGTGCAAAAGAAATGTTTTTTTTTAAACAGCGGCGTAGTTGCGTTACACACTCAAAATATCTGACAATTAAACCATTTTCATTGCGTTATTTACGTTGACGAGCAATGGATCACGAATTTCCTTCAAAATCCTTCGGATTGTGATAGAAATTGTGTTACGCAATTGGGGGGCTGGACTCCTAACAAATATTCATTTTAAAAGTATCCATCGGAATGATATCCTAAATATCGAATTCCAGTCGTCATTACATCAATTATATACATCCCAGCTGTGTACGGATGTGTCAGTTAAGTGATCACTCTTAGATTAACTGACGTTAAGAGTTTTGTTCCGTTCACGGTACATTACCAACCCGAATTCATGACAGTATGAAAATATTTGTTTCATGTAACGAGAATTTTTATATTTTGAATCTTATATGCTCATAAATAGCTTCTATCGGAATATCTAATTCGATTAAAATAATTCCAATAGAAACATTGTTAAATACTTAAATATAAAAATATGAAATAAAAAACAAAAGGTACTATTTATTCCGGCCGGATCCCCCGAACCGATCCCCTTCTATTCTTTTGTTTTTTATATGATAAGTGAGTGAGTCGAGTGAGTACAGTAAAGAGTAAAAGAGTTGTTCATGTTAAAAATATTTATTTTTATTCGTCACTTGCAATCAGACATTTGTTCTTATAATTTGGGATTTATACCTAGCCATTTAGAATGATTCTACATAAATACTTTTTTCTTTTGATACTTATAAATTTTTACATCGTCAGCACCTGAAATAACTCGAAGGTCTTAAAGAGAACAGTCCAGAGACCAAAATATGGGTCGTATATGATTTTAATTTAGAGGTCATTGTGGCGGGTCGCCAAACTCCGGCTCCTGTCTTGTCCCCTCGGTGGGGCAAATTGGATAATCGGCTGTTTATCGAGAGGGACCGTGGTTGAGAGGGAGAGTGTTCCTGCGTTTGGGATATAGACAGAGAGAAAAGCTTTCTAATTCAATGTAAATTCGAATTATGGTCAAGATCTATCATTTCTGGGACCTTTGTCTTGCTCATAAGGATACAATTTCTTTTAATGATTCGATTATTGGTTTTAGGCTGTGACGAAAGCAGATGAGAAGCTTTTAGTTTGTATCCTACCAGCACCTGGTTGTCTAGTGTTTTTATAAGATCTACTATCAGTTAACTTACTTTTTGATGTCTCTTTATTACAAAAACATGCATCCCGACTTCGTAAAAGTCCATCAAATCATTCAAAATCTTTACTCTTGCATCTAATTTACTGTAACAAATTATTTTAATAAGTGTATTTTTCTCTAGAGATAGAAGAAAGTAATGTCTTTTTCCGTCTGTAGATAAGGAAGACAGCCTTGAAGTCACATATGTGCCACTATCATATCTGAGTCATACATTTATGCGTGTGTTAGATCACATTTGACCTCATTGATCCGGGATCTACTTTGTTGTCAATGTTTAAGTTAATAGCGGAATTGTACCTTGAACCGAATGTTTACGCGTTCTAATTACTATTTACTTCTATGATAGCTTGGTGATCTCATTTCTTTAGCTTATCAGGCTTTCTCCTGGTAGAATTTTCCTCGTAGAAGTTATTTATCGTTATGTTAATGTTACCATGCGATTCACCGATGTTGAGGTCGTTTTCATGGTAATTCTGATTATTTTCTTTATAATTCATCATTTGGTTTGTAGTATTAATCTCTGTTATGATGATTTTCAAAGCATTGATTTAGACTTCAGTAAAAAGTCACTTACCTACCTAATTCTGTACACAAAACTTTGTTCAAAAGCATAATCGTGTAAAGGTATGACTTCCGTACTTACTGAATGATAAATATTAATATTGGCTTAAAACTATTATTTAATTATCGGATAAGACCTCCGTCAAAGTAGTCATTTTCATTCAGCCAAAAACATAACCATGACAATTTTATTTAGTAATAGTAACCAAATATAATGTGTTATCCAATACGAGCTGATACTTGTTATTTATTTAGATCTGATATATGATACTCTTAAGGTTATCAATCAGTACCTATAACATATACTTATCACATTTTTTTAATTATTTATATTGTAATGGAAATGATTTACAATTCACTAGCGATAAATTATACCTAGATGGTTTAAAAATTATAATTAGTTAACTGTCTTTTATTATATTGTCACTATTCCATTCTGTCTTTGTGTATGTCTTTCACAAAAGAGCTTTATAACAAAGAGCTTATTGTTATTATGTTTATCAACACCTATAATGAGTCTGTAATTATTCTTAACAGTTATAATTAAGTAATTGACACAAACTGCTTTGTTTGTTTCAGATAAATGCTCTATAGGATGCAAAGGATGTGAGTATACCATTTCTTTTATTATATTTCTCATTACGACTGTTTTCATTTAAATGACCTTTTGAGTCTTCGTTATTATTATTTCCTGGATTATTATTTTCTTCTCCAATTTTATTACCCTTTTATATATTATGATCCAAAAAACAATAATGAATTCTTTATCAACCAAATCTCTTTGTCTCTGATTTTTTTCACAATCAATTTAAACTTTCTGTCGTCTTCCAGCCCCAACGACTCAATCATTCCTGAATGGACATAAGTACAACTATGGCGTGGAAGGTATCGTGACTATCTACCTGACCGGAGCCTCCAACCAGGAGACCAGCGTCAAGCTCCTCGGTCAGGTCTCTGTGGCGGCCGTCGGCAACTGCGTGCATGAGCTGGCTGTACAGAACTTGGTGATCTCTGGCCCTGATGGCAAGGTTTGTAGAAATTATTCCGCATCTTAAAAATCCGTTATAAATAAAATAATTAGGTATTGAAAGTTAAAATAGAGTTTTTGGCACAGACTTTGGTCTGCGCAAAGGTCATCATCTAGATCCGAATATTTATGAATGGTAATTAATATAATGAAAGACAATGGTACTTTTTGATCGTTATGTCATAATGTCATCTGAAAAAAGTCAAAGAAAACGTATACTATAATGTTCAAGATAAATAAATGACTCTCCATTTTCATCTTTCTCAGAACAAAGTTTTGAATAATAATGACTATAACTTTTTCATTCCCATTAATTTACAATACCAAAAGAATACACTGTCACGTGTGAGCCAAGCCGCTGGTACAGCTAGTTATTATTAAGGTACCTGGTAAAGAGAAAAAAAGGATTAAAACAAATGATAACAATTAATAAGCATCGTCTAACCAATCCGTTTACTTCCAGAAACACCAAAGCCCGCCCGGCATCGAGAAGCCGATCCGCTTCACCTTACAAGATGGTCGCACCGGAGCCGAGATCTGCGCGGAAGAGGGCGACACTCGCCGCTCCCTCAACATCAAGAGGGCTATCATATCGCTGCTGCAGACAGAACAGAAGCCTTCCACTCAGGTAAAAAACGGATCACGAATTTAAAAGGACCAAAATATAATAACTTCCAGAAAATGGAACGTACCTTGTTTTCAAATAAGTACAGTACACTCACAGTTTAACATTTTATACTCCCAGTCCAGTAATTGAATGGGGTACCTTTTATACAATTCAAAAGTATTTAGCTAATATATTTATGTAACCTTTGAAACTGGCCACAAAAGAACCCCTTGTGTATGGTTTTAGCTGGTGTACGTATATATATTTACATCTTGCAAACTATACCTTTATATAGAGTTTATTGATACGAAAGTGACTACAGTAACTTCTACACTATTCTGATATAATATATATCTCTTTCCCACAGGTGGACATCTTCGGAACATGCCCCACAGAAGTGTCTTCGTCTCAAGAAGGCAACGCCGTGCTGCTGCAGCGCAGCCGCGACCTGTCCCGCTGTGGACACCGCGAGCAAGGCAAGAACGACCTCATCACTGGAGTCTTCAACCCTAATGCTGTAAGTATCCTGGCCAATGAACGAAGAAAAGCCATTTAAAAACCTGCTGTTTTTTTTTTGGCAATATCATTTCTGCGACAGCATACATTTTTAGAAATATCAATTGCTAAGGCTTCTTCTTCAACCTATTTTCACCCGCCGCTGGCTGCATCAAAGCCGTTTCTTCCAGTTAAATAGACTAGTCTGATGTAGCCAATTTTACTTCTACCAGGAAATCAAGGATACCCAAGTTCTCCAGTCCGCGATGAACGTAGATACCAAGGTCAACAACGGAGTGCCCGAGAAGGTGGCTGCGACTGAGGAGTACCTGTACAGGCCCTTCTCTGTGGGAGAGAATGGCGCCAGGGCTAAGGTCCACACCAAGCTGACCATGACCGGCAAAGCTAGGGCTGCTAACAACCCAAGTAAGTTTTGAGGAATTTATGAAAACGGTTAAATTTTGATCACGACTTCCAAAATACCAACTTTAAACATCGAAATCAACGCAGTTCTTATAAACAATTAGAGAATAGCGTCTTTTGGTCAACGTTGTACTAACCTCATCTAAAAATATTCTACTGGATCTGTTAAGAAAAACAGGTAATCAAAAATTTATAGATTACCTTTAATTCTGTATTAAAACAAAGTTCAATACTAAAACATTACCAAATTCTTCTCTACTCTCTTCAAAATTCCTAACCACCACATTCCTCTACCAGGCCGCTGCACGGAGACGCGCACCATCATCTTCGAGAACCCCCACGGCGTCACCAACACCAAGAGCAACATGCAAGCAGCGCTGAACGCCGTCAAGGAGACAGCAAAGAACGTCGCCACTGAAGCTAGCTCCAAGTCTGCTGGAAACTTCGCTCAACTCGTCAGGGTAAGGACCCTTAACTTTTAGAAGAGCAGTAACAATTTCTCAAAATTGTCATATTCATTGATCATTCATATTTCCAATCAATCACTCGTCAACATCATAAATTCCTTCAATCTGTCTTTTCTGTCGTAATCCGATTTCCGTAAACTGGCTACTAATAAAAAATTAATGTTTCAGATCTTACGCACAGCCACCAAGGATGACCTCATGAAGGTCTACAGCCACATCAAGGGAAACAACGTTGAGAAGTATGTATTTATTTTCCATTTTTTTCATATTGTACAATCCTTTTTCTCCTGATAATTGAATTGGTTCTCTTGCACAGCTTATGTAATGTACAAAACTGTATGTTATTCTAAGATTCACAATGATTCAACCAAAAAAGTTCTGTCATGAATACCAAAATCTAAAATAATTCGCAAATTCACAAATTCTTTTTCAACGATGTAGTTGCTGACCTCCTATATAATTAAAGTCTAAAATGTTCACAACTAATACCACTTTTTCCACCAGGCGTGTCTTCCTAGACGGTTTGATCCGCGCCGGAACTGGCTACAGCATTGAGGTTTCCATCCAGTTGCTGAAGAGCAAAGATTTGGGTCCTATTGAGCAGAAGCTGGTCTTCCTCTCTCTGAGCAACGCCAGGCACGCGAACAATGATGCCTTGAAGGCAGCTGCTGTAAGTTTAAAAAAAAAATTAAATCCAAAACATGAGCTTTAAGTTTATGATGTATACTGGTCGGGTCTTTGTCTTTCTCTCAAAGATAGGTTTCAATATAATATAAAAAAATACCTGCATATTAATCATATTGCTTAAAAATATTTCAAGCATCATTCTGTCTCTCTCAACTTCAAGCCATTGACAGAAAGAGAACAAAGTTTAAAATTCGTTTAGCGCTAAACGCATTCAGGGATTTGTAGTGCAAGCATTAGGCCCGCATGCACTACAAATCCCTAAATGCGTCTTTGAAATATGATACTTCACTACTGAGCTTCGAAAAGATGATCTCCAAAATATTGAGAAATTTTCGTATGCGAAAAATTATTTATACCTAAAAGAAAATATTATCGTTATCTAAAAAACATGTTATCTATGCTTTTAACAACTATTTTAATTAAACTTCTTCCTTACAGGGACTCTTGGACCTGCCGAACCTCCCCAAAGAAGTGTACCTCGGCGTTGGCGCCTTGGCTGGAGCCTTCTGTCGCGAGAAGGATTGCCACCACACCAAGAACGACGGCATCGTCGCCCTGAGCAACAAACTTGGAGCCAAACTGCAGAACTGCAGGCCGAAGAGCAAGGTTGATGAGGATAATGTAAGTATATCAAAGGTTTTGGACTTTTACTTACTGAAGATGTTAGTACAATTGACTCAGACTCTCAAGGTCTTGCAGCCTAATAGCGTTAGAGACTCTGAAAATTCAACGATCAATATGGCATTGATCTAGTTGTTGAACGGACCAATTTTCAAAACTTATTCAACCTATGGTTTACGCACTTGATTTTGTTGTAACTATAGTCAAATTGAAGGCGATAGTCTTAACAAAGAAGTCGGTTAAAGACTGTATAATGCGATGACAGTGTTGAGCTGAATTCTCATTAGACCGAATTATGAGTTTTTGGAAAAATTGTTCTGATATTTTGTATTACCTTCCTAAAATCTAACTTTTTCTTTTTCTTCGTCGTCACCAGGTCATAGCAGTTCTGAAGGGTATCCGCAACATCCACCACTTGGAGGACTCTCTGATCGAAAAGCTGGCCCGTTGTGTCCTGGACAACAATGTCAAGCCCAGGGTTAAGGCTGCAGCGCTGGAAGCCTTCCAAGCTGATGCCTGTGCTAGCAAGGTAGAGTACCAGAAACTTTTACAGAGCCTCTGTTTTCATACTATTGTTAATAATTAGGAGTCTGCGATTTTAAACTTAAAAACTTTATTTTAATTTGCCTTCATTTTATGCCTTGTATGCCTTACTTCGGCAGTCTACAGAGAACTACCCACATTATAAATTTTGTGACATCTACCCTGTACCTGTGTGCTCAAATAAACGTGTTTGATTTGATTTAAACAAATATAATTAGTATAATGATGGCTACTAGATTGAATAAAAGAAAAATAAATAAAAGATGGCTATTTAAAAGAGTGTCCGTGGAGTTTCTTGCCCGTTCTTCTCCATAGGAACCTACTACGCTTTGGAATGGGCAACTAGCTTCATCTTTCTGACCGACCGACCCCTTGACAATTCAAAAGTGCCTGTAATTAGTTTATTTGAAATAAATGCTTTGAGTTTGAAATACAAAAAAAAAAAGTAAATACTAAACATATGGATATCAGGCCAATCAGTACTTTATCCTAGTAAATCGGAGTAGAATTCAAGTGACTGTTAAGAAGCTCTGCTTACATCTTCCGTTTTCCTCCATTCGTTCCGCTTCCATGTTTTCCGTTGTTCTGCAAACTCTCCTACTTCCACTTGTACTAACGAAGACTTTCCCAACAGCTGAAGAAAACCGCCATTGACATCATGAAGAACCGTCAGTTGGACTCCGAGATCCGCATCAAGGCCTACCTGGCCATCATCGCCTGCCCCTGCGCAGGTTCCGCCACCGAAATCAAGAACTTGCTGGACTCTGAGCCTGTCCACCAAGGTAACATTTTGCCAGTTTGATATTATAATACGACAGTGTTTTTTTTTTAAATCTCTATCGACAACTACAAGAAACTTTCACGAACGTTATAAGAACGTTAAACGTTATTATTTTAAAACTTTAAATTGTTCATCATTTTCTGCCAAACTCTTAAAAAAACACACAACAAACAATTTTCCGTGTTATAGTCATTTTATACAACTGTGAAGTCAGCTTGCTTAACAATTAATTTTCCTGAATGTGTCTTCAATACTCGTACATTTTGTTCAACGCAATATAATTATGTATAATAATGTCTCTCCCACCTTCCACCTTCTAGTTGGCACCTTCATCTCTAATTTCCCTTAATTAACAATATGTTTTCCCCTTCTAGTCGGCAACTTTATCTCTACGTCCCTCCGCAACATCCGCGGCTCGTCAAACCCCGACAAGCAGCTGGCGCGCCAGCACTACGGCCTCATCCGCACCCCCAACAAGTTCAACACCGATGTCAGGTAAGACGATCGTTATATAGTTAGCTAGACAGAATAACGATGCCTTATAGACAGAGGAGAAACACGGCGAGTAACGAAGTTTTGGTCTAACAAAATTAAATAAACAGTCGAGCCATCTACACGAATAAAAAGAGAGGAAAACCAAAATTGTTGATACTATTTGCGATCTTATCATAATCAGCGATCTGTTTAAGACAACCTTAAGATGAACAGAAAGAGAAGAATGATTATGATTATGTTCAGGTTCTATTGCATCATGTGCAATATCAACTTCTGGAAAAGTTTTAAAGTCATTAGGGGAACATTCAAACTTCCTGAAGGTTTAGACAGATGTGTACTTATAGTACACATTATCATCATCATTCTTAGAAAAAAAATCATTGTTTAATTCAAACAGACTGGTAGTTAACATTCTAACTGGCATTCTGCATTCTTATCAGCAACGTAACCAGCATCATCCGTCATAACAATTTCCTTCTTCTCCAGGAAATACTCTTTCTCTGAGGAAGAATCCTTCAACATTGATGCCCTGGGTATCGGTGGAAACATCGAGAAGAACGTCATCTACTCTCAGGACTCTTTCCTTCCCCGGTCTGTCAACTTGAACCTGACTTGCGAAGTCTTCGGGCGCAGCGTGAATGTTCTTGAGGTTGGTATTTCTGCTTAAGGAAGACTAAACATCAAATATTCAAATAAGGTTTTACTTTTAATTCTTTTAAACGCAACATTTAGGCCTAGCTAATTCATTTGTTATTGGTTGCGTTCAATTAGAGTAATTCCAGTTTCTGCAATTTTTGTATTCACCGTTTATAGCAAATCTTTATTCAAGTCTTTTTAACTTCATTTCAATAAATTAAAGATGTACATCTATGTTATTTTAATGATCCAAATATTCTCTACCAGGTTGGAGGTCGTCAAGGCAACTTGGACCGTGTAGCCGAGCACCTGTTCGGACCCAAGAGTTTCTTACATACCGAAGAGACCCAGGGCCAATACTACAAGTATATCGTGGAGAAGTTCAACCAGTACAAAGACAAGGTCGAGGGAGGCCTCCACAGAGGTCGCCGCTCCGTAAAAAGTGATGTCGATAGTTTTGACAAGAATGTAAGCGTTTTTCTCCACTATTTTCTGGACTGACGTGCTAGGACAAATACTATTGTTATTTGGTCCTTCCATGTCTACTAGGTCTTTGTTGTGATCCTTTTCGATTTCTCGCACCACTTCTTCCAGACCGTTGTTCTATTCGTTTTTTTTTTGTTTTTTTCCGTTGTTCTTGATCAAAGATATCACATCTATCAGATTTCAAAAACAAAATTCCTTTATAATTTTTCTGTTACTAAGATATTGCATAATCCGATGCTGTTAAACAAGCTCCTGGTCTGTTAAACATAGAGTCTTGTCTAACGTTTTTTGGCCTTTAAAAGTGAATCTCAAATTAAATTCTGCACGAACTCTATATACTAATTCTACTTAGGGTGGATTCGACCAAACTTTTATACCTAGAATAAGTCTAATCCGGCGAATAATTTTTGAATTTTTGACAGTTTCTCCATACATAAACTGTCAAGTGTCAATTTTATTCCACGGATAAAAGATATCTGAATTTGGTAAAATCTCGGTGCCAAAATATTTATACCGTTTTTTCAACTTATAGTTGAAAGCAGAAGCAGCACCTTTCAACAACGAACTCGACCTGGACCTGTACGTCAAACTGTTCGGAACTGACGCCGTCTTCCTGTCTCTTGGAGACGACAAGGGATTCGACTTTGACAAGATCATCGACCAGTTCATGCAGTACTTGAACAAGGGAATCAACGACGTGAAACACTTCCAAGTAAGAACGACCTTCTTTATTTTATTAGTTTTTAAAACTAACACCTTTTCTTTTCAACCGACTTTTTTCAAAGTACACACCTGCACGCTTAGCATGACCACTTCTGTCTCCACTTTTCGAAGACAAAGGTGTCATTAACTTTTTTATTTTTGACATCGTGCCTTGAACTTCTTTCCATAATCTATAATTTTTTCTCTCATTTCTTTTGTTTTTACGGTAGTCGTCCTCCGCGTGCTAGTAATTGAAATGCTTAAATTGTTAATAAACCTTCGTCTTTTTTTTTAACTTCGGCAGCATTATTGGAATTTGTACTTAATAATGTATTCCGCCTTTGCAGCAAGAAGTCCGCGCCCATATGCTGTTCATCGACGCCGAGCTCGCCTACCCGACTTCCACCGGTTTGCCCCTCAAGCTCGACATCGTGGGCGCCGCCACCGGCCGCCTCGAGCTCGCCACCAACGTCGACATCCGCCAGTGCATCCACAGCCCTAAAGACGCCAAAGTTGACATCAAACTGGTCCCCAGTACTGACATTGAAATTACTGGAGCCCTATTGGTTGATGCTGATGCTATCGCAGCTGGTCTCAAGGTTATCGTCAACCTGCACAGCTCCACTGGTGGTCATGTCATCGCTAAAGTCCTGGAGAACGGACGTGGTTTCGACCTGCAAATTGGACTTCCCGTCGACAAACAGGAGATTATCACCGCCTCCAACGAACTAGTCTACTTCTTCTCGGAGAAGGGACAGCCGGAGAAACATACGCCAATTAAGATGGACAATGTTGTGAAGGAGAACACTGGTTGTTTCGACCAGGCTGCTGACTTCCTCGGATTAACTGTCTGCGGAGAGATGACTGTGCCTTTCACTGTCTCAGGTAAGATTTTTTTTTTGAAATTTTGTCAGACTATGTCCAATCCACTTAAAAAGTTATTACAGCAAGCTACTTTAATCACTATGCCTTAAAATAAAACAATTATTTTGCCTTCAGGACCTGATGCCCAAGCTTCAATCAGCAAGTACCTCTCAAGCTACCCCCTGACTGGAAAAACCAAGTTCCGCGTGATGTTGGAGAAACAGAACCTCAGAGGATACCACATCAAGGGTGTGCTCCGCTCAGACGCAGCAGCCGGCAGAGAATCCTTTGAACTGCTATTCGATGCTGAAGGTAAAGATCATAATACTTCCGCCCATATTAATAAAACTAAAGATAAATTGAAAAAACATCACTTTTATAAATGAAAATCTGCAGTTTCTTACCAAAATCTTATTTTTAGGTGCCAAATTCGGCCGTGCCCAAATCAACGCTGAATACGTCTACAACAAACATGAAATGGGAGTTCAACTGTCCCTCAACTCCCCAATGAAGGTCGTGTCAGGCCAGGCCACTATCTACCGCAAACCAACCGAGACGAACATCGTCGTCAAGGGCAAGTATGACGCCAACGAAATCTATGGCAAACTTGGTTTCACCGTCCAAGGAAGTGCCAACCGCAAGGTCTACAAACCCATTGCTGAGTACCAGATGCCAGGAGAGAAGGAAAAGCACAACATTCCCATCTCAGGTCAAGTTATTGAGGAAATCGGTGGTGGAAAGACCAAATACTCCATTGAAAACATCAAGATGAACTTGCCTAGTGTTAAGGAGTCAATCTGCATCGATGGACACTTCGCCAGCAGTGCCGATAGAGATATTGACTTTGATACCACTGTTAAGGACTTGGCTTCCCTCAAGGGATCTGTGAAGAAGAACGACGTCAACATTGAGTTCCAGAACAGGTTGAATCCGTTCATCAACTTCAGGTTGAAGGGACACTTCGAATATGAACCTATCGTAAGTAAATCCTGACTATGCATATAAAATAATATATAATATTATAATTATGCGAAAATGAGTTTATTTGTTACATTTCACGCTAAAACGGCTGAATGAAATTTGGCACATGGGTAGACCATGACCTGGGTGAGGAAATAGAATACTTTTTATCCCGATATTCTCACGGGATTGAGACCTATGTGGGTGAAACCGCGGGGCGCAGCTAGTTTTGACTATAAACGTATCACTTCATCAACATTATTGATACTAATGTTTTTTTTTTGGACAGATTCGCAATGAAATCGACCTGGTTTACGGTGGTGATCTCCGCAACAACCAAAACCGCATTGTCTTCGGACAAATGCTCAAATACCACAAGAACTCCCCTGAGGACTTCAACGTTATCACCAAGAACAAGTGTAAGTTATGCTTCTTTCCTGTCCGAACTTCGTAAATCAAGTCCTAATGTAGTATTCATAGATATCAAAAACTACTCAATCAAATAAGAAATCACATGGTATAAAATGTGGTCAATTGTAAGAGAAAATATTGAAACAGAATTTAATTTACTGCTCCCTCTTACAGTCGAAATCCACGCCATCCCCCTGAAGATCAAATTTGACGCCGACATTGACCCCAAAAAGGTTGACATCGACGTCGAAGGTCAGTACATGGACAAGAAAGCAAACTTCGACCTGGAAGCCAGACAGCAGATCAAGAAACCAGGAGACTACAGCATGAAGATGAAGGCACTGTACGACAAGAATGGAATCGAAGTCTTCTCCAAGAGGGACATCGTTTCTGCTGACAAATCTAACTGGGAGAACTACATTGAGTTCAAGAATATTGGCAGATACGAATTGTCGGGAGTTGTGTTACACAAAACTAAACCTAATGACATGAATGTTGGTGCTATTGGGCACCTGAAGGCGTCTGTTGGCAGCAAGACACAAGACATCAAGTAAGTCTCATGAGTAGTTGCCAACTTCTTATAACATAAGGATATCACAAAAATGCATAGCCTACTGCTTAGTCTGACTAATTTAACGGATCATTAATTCGTATACCTTTAAATGTCTTTCTTATACAGGTCATTTTCCTTCTTTCTATTTGGCTAAAGCATCCTATACCTAACATATCTATGTTTTTCACCAGATTCGACGTCGGAACAATCCAGACCTCAGCTTTATATTCCTCTCACGCCAAGATCTCCGACTCCCATGGTGATATCATCGATTTCCTCCTGAAGACGACTCGTGGCGCCAATGCCAATGGACAGCTGAAGTTTATCATCAAAGACGCCATCTCTGCTAACGGCCAGTTCAAGGTTACCGACAACGATGGAAAAGGCAATGGCATGGTCATCGTTGATTTCAAACAGGTGAGGTTTTCAGTCATTTTTGTGATTATTAGAATGGGAAATAAAATCTTGATTTCGTATCGTAAGCATGCTATAGATACATACCGCATTGAGAGATGTCACCTAATGATAATCAATTATTAACTTTAATCGACCAGCATTAATTGAATAAAACGCTATCAATCGAAAATAATAACAAAAATAATGGAAAATTTAAATTTTGTTGAGATGTGGTATTTAATTAAAATGTATTATTTTTATTGACACCTTTGAGTGCGATGTAAAACTGAAATTAGTTAAATTCTCAATTTACAATCTTTGGAAATTTCTTAGAACCAAAAAATGCAGTTTTTGTTTTACCCATCATAAAACCATTTTTAACTAATCTTTTTCATCCAGGCCCAGCGCAAGATCAAGGGAGACTTCAAGTTCATGGCGAAGGCCCCGGCCTACGGCGCCGACGTCGACATCTTCCTGAATTACGAGAAGGACAACAATGACAAGGTCCACTTCAGTACCAACTCTAAGAAGACCGACAAGATGGTCGACTCTAAGTAAGTCTTCTAGAGTCTCACTTATTTTCCTTAGAACATTACCATTACTAATGTGCCTAAAGAACAAAATACAATTTTAAGCTTTTAAAATTCCCTCTGAGTATGCTTATGCTTTTAAAATCACGTATCGCGATAGTATCATTAACTATAATAAATGTGAGTTACTCAATCTGTGGCTAAAACATTAGCTGGTTGGCAACCGTCACGAGGGAGCGGGAACACGTTTGTATGGAAACCAAGCCATCTACTTTTCCTTTTAAGTATCGTTACTCGCGATGCTATGTACTCCATTTAAACCTTTTAATTAAAATTAAAATTTAACCATACAAATCAATCTAAACAGCTACCAGCTAAAAATTTGTTGTCACTTAATTTCATACGTTTTTTACAGGAACAAGTTCATCTACGCTGGCAAGAAGTTCGAGCTGAACCTGCACCAAGACGGAGTGTATTCTCCGACCGGCAAGACCCATGGTGTGCTGGAACTGGTTCTGCCTACTGACAGGTGCCTCACTCTTAAGGTGGATCGTGATATTACGCAGAGCAATGACGTAAGTGGACTCAAACTCAAAGCATTGATTTCAATTAACCCATTTACAGGCACTTTTAAATTATCAAGGAGTCGGTCAGTCAGAAAGATGAAGTTAGTTGCCATTCTAAAGCGTAGTAGGTTCATATGGAGAATAACGGGGGAAAAACTCCAGGAACACTCTTTAAAATTAAAATATTGGTTACATCATCCATCTTGAAATTATTGTGTTAAAAGTGAGTGTTTAGGCAAAAAGTAAAAGGTAGGACTGTTTCATCATCAGTCCACTGTCCACTGCTGGGCAGGACCTTCTCCAAGCGTCGCCACATCAACCTGTTCTATTTCATAAGCCATTGTAACAGAACGCGAAAAAAAATATGTTGGATTTTAGATTGATGTTGACCACTTTTGAAGCCAAAGGCCAGTTTGTATGCAACACAAATTGTCATGATCTTAAAACTTATGTAAAACATCAATTTATCTCCGTCATTTTCAACGATTAACAGAAATAGAAAGATGTATCAAGCACTAAATGATTTTATGTACTTAATGATTTCTTGTGCAAGCAGTCCCTAGAAAGTTAAGATAAAAAATAAGCAATATCCAAAACCAAACCACGGCATTATATTCACTTGCATTGTCAGTTTTCATAAACCTTCGAAACGTTCTTCGTTATTTATAAAGTCGACATATTAATTATGATGGAAGCGAGAGCACACGACCGGTCGCCGGGCGATGTGAAAACGTAACGGGAACTTTAACGTTTACGTAAACGTAAACGTGTGTGTCTTTGTGTAGCAGTGGTTTTCTTTCTGCTGAAATCTATACTTATAATAAATCTGTAGAAGTGAAAATTCTGTACATTGAAAATATCAAAAAAAAAAATGGCAGGGGGTGTTACTAGACCGACACCGAACCCAAAAATGTGATTAAAAAATTTCTTTCTGTCTGTCTGTCTGTCTGTCGGTCTGTCTGTCTGTCTGTCTGTTTGTTCAGGCATCACGCAAAAACTACCGGTTCCATTACGATGAAACTTGGTATAATTATTCTTTGATATCCTGGGCACCACACTGGGTACTTTTTATCCCGGAAAAGTATCCTATCCTACGGTTGGGGGGTGTCAAAGTTTGTATGGAAGAATTTTAACGCGCTGTCCGATTAACTCGAAACTCAATATTTATACTTAAACCCAAAAATTTACAATAACGTGTATCAGGATTTTTCGAAATTCAAACCCTAAGGGGGTAAAATAAGGGATGAAAGTTTGTATGAAAAACCTTATTCCTTGAGGTAATAAACATGAAACTTTGCACGAATAGTTATCTAAATAAATTATAAAGTTTGTAGTTTTTGTTTTTCTAAATTACCCCCCAAAGGGGGGTTGGGGGGTGTCAGTGTTTGTATGGAAGAATTTTAACGCGCTGTCCGATTAACTCGATATTTATACTTAAAACCCATGGGGATGTATGGGGTAATTTCCGACACTCACGCGGGCGAAGCCGCGGGCAGCAGCTAGTGATAAATAAATCAACATTAGAATAGAATACCTAGTTATGTTCACCATATTTATTATGGAACAGATATAAATGTAGATATTTTAACCTAAGCTAATTTATAGATGGTATTACTCAATTTGTTCTTCCACTCCAAAATGTATCTTAAAAACTTTATCTAACCTCTCGATGTTCTCTTACAGAAATACAACGGCCACGCCGAGGTGGTTCTTTCAGACGCCACCAAGCGCGGAGGTCCAGCTTCCATCATCGCCTATAAGGGCAAGGTCACCAACTCCAACCTGGAGAAGGAGGTCCTTAACTACGAGGGTCAGGTGGAACTGAAGCTGAAGGATGGACAGAATCTACTGAACACCTTCGTAGTGAAGAACAACCCTGAGGGAGACAAGTTCAAGTTTGAGCTGAAGGTGAGTTATTATGACCACAGGATTTTTATTTCAGGTCCTTTTCAGAGGACGTTTCACATGAAATCTAGTAAACATTTTTTAATACGAATATTCCAATTTTTTTTTTTACTTTCACATTTTTTTTTTCAATATTTTATTTGTTTAGTCAACCTCCTAATTGTTGCATCTAAATAAGGTTGAAAATCACTAGCAAAAATCAAAATTAAAAAGTAATTAATTCAAATTAGGCTATGGAACACCACTTTTTGAACGTCAAAACATAAAACGGTCTCCCAAAACGTTTACTTTACTATCAAAAGTGGTAAAAGGTTACGAGATCAACTATGCCATCGGCATCTTCTGTAATACACAACTACATAGGTTTACTCTGTCAAATGATTTTACTTTAAATAATTAATTAATCAATAATTATTATTAAATAACTAATTATAGTTATTTAACTTAAATAATATGACACTAAAACAGAAAAGCCTAGTTTGGCGACGTTTAATAACCGCAAACTTTGTTATATCATCACAGAAAATGATCACTCCACCGTTTTTCACCATATTTTTCTTCCCCAGTACGACATTACCGGTAACTTGCTACCCAAGCCTGTGTCCCTGCTCGGTCACTACACCTACGCCGATTCCGCGATCATCAGAGACGACAAGTACCGCTTCAAGGGAGGCTACGGAGACGACACCAACTTCGAGCTGACTGGAGTTTGGGAGTCCAATCTCTTGGAGGGAGATAAGAAGTACGTTTTACTCATATTTTGATATATATGTCATGAAAAATTTAAGTTAAAATAGCTTAATTCCTACTGACACTAAAGAACATTTTATTAAAATAAATAAATCAAATAAAATCACGTTATTTGACACTAAAATATCCATAAACTGTTAGTTACATGTTTGCACTTAAAACACTATTATCAGTAACTTAAACTAAAGACGAATTTATGAAAAGGAGAATGAATTGATGTAATCGACGCGGTTTCGACATGAAAAAATCATTAATGAGCAAAAATCTCTTGCAATCAGAAAGCATAAAAAATCACAAAGAGAATGTAATGAATGTGTGAATGTAAAAAGAATTGCGGGTTGATTTTCAATAGGCATATAACTTTTATCGTATTGCATTGAAGATTCGTCAAACTGTCATAATAATAATATTCTTCAGAGAAAAGTAATCTGACTATTGACTGAAAATCAGCTTTAGATGTAGTCTCTTATTTATTAGTATTATCAACAAACCATTATCAAGCTAATCTCTTTATGACTCTCCCCCAGATATCTGGACGACTTCACTGTCACCGTCAGACTGCCCTTCGAGAAGGCGCATGACATCAAGTGGGTAAATACCGTGCAATACCTTCAACCTGAGAACAAGGATACCGCTGAGGTAAGGAGAACTTTTAGTAATAAATAAACCTGGATTTCATACTTTAGTCTTTTTCTCGATAATTCTTAGTTCTTTCTTAGTTAACAATTCAGAAATTAATTCGTTTATAAAAACTTATCTGGTAGATAATTTTATAGAATATCTTTTTTTATTTCTATATAAATAGTGTTCTATCATAATATATATTGACCCGCAGACCAAAAAAAATCAAAATTATATTTTTGATCTTAAAACAAAAACACAATTATTGTCGCGACTTTTCTAAAGTTGCAGTCATTACATTTATGAACGCTCGATTACTATAAATCAGGAAGCTCACTTATCCTCAACTCTTCCAAAACCCCTCAATTAAGCTACAATCTCTTCCACAGTTCACCATCGTGGAATCAGTCCAAGTGAACGCTGACGTGTACAAGATCGACGCTAGCGGCAAGGTCGGCCCCCAGACCGGATTGTCAACTGTCAAGGTCCTGGTGCCTCATGTGGACCCAGTGGTCTTGGATGTCCACTACAAGACAGCTCAGAATGGTTAGTACGATTTTGTTTATTCTTTTTGGTTATGATGTGACTTCAATGTACCTAATGTTCAAGTTTATGCATCGATCATGCAACGTGGTCGAGGGGTTTCTATTTAACATAGTAAATCAATAATGACATGTAGAAAAGCGATCTAAATATCCAAATGTGATAATATTTCAGAAAAACTCCATTACAATGAAAAATGTTTTACTTACTTAAAAAATATTTAACTAACCCTACATATTTATCCAAATAAATTCTGTTTTATTTTTGGTTAAACGCATGTTGGCATACTACAATACTACTAGCCTTTTACAAAGTTCCAATATTCATTTAATAAAGATTAATTGATGGTATGCCTTAAATTGAAATGAATCTTTTATTATTTTCTAACCGGCATAATTCCGTAGGAGACAAGAGCGACAACCACGTGGAACTGAAGGCCAAGTACGGCAAGGGCAAGTCTGCCGTCCTCTCTGTGGACGCCGCCGTGGCCCCCCGCGACAATCAGCTCAGCATCAAGGCCAACGCACCCGGTGCCGAGGGCCTGAAGAAACTCGAGTTCACTGTGCACTCCAAGGTGAGTTTAGCATCAAATACGGTAGAAGAAGAAAAAATTAAAATTGCTGTCCATTTGTCTGAAATCTTTACAATACCATGATTGAAAAACAATATTATTACTAAAAGGCAATTTACCTAGATACAGTATGTCAACCCAGTGAAAAGTAAACGTCTGTTCCCTTGGTCTGTTCTATTCAAATACTGAATGCTTGACACCAGATTGGATTATATTAAAAAATAAAATTTACATTGGTTATGCGTCGATTCAATCTAGTATCTCCTGATGCCAGAAGTCTGTCTACCCAATTAATATACAGGATACAGATTACAGATAATCTATGTAATTGTGCCATAGATAACGTCTGTTTGTTACATCGTACACGTATCTCCCAAACGGAAGAACCTATTTCAAATGCAGTTTTTTCTGTGTACTTAATAGTTATTTTTCTTTCCATTAGAACCCCGCTCCGGACACCTACAGCTCCAGCATGCTGGTGGACGCTGATGGCCGCGTCTACAAAGCGGAATCTACCTTCGTCTTCTCGAAGGCGCATCCTCAGATTGATATCCAGTACACCAGCCCTACTACACCTAAGACTAGCAGGTAATTTATTAACTTCTTCTCCTGTTTGTGCACGTGGTGACAATACTTGCTGGTGCTGTGACAAGTGTTCTTATAAGCACCTATCGCCAGCCGGCTTTAAGTGTAATGTGTAATATGTTTGAACTAAGTAAAGTATAATTATTGGTGTTGAAACACCGTTTGCTTTTGATATTTCATCGTTCGTTACAAGTCAAATCATTTATTTCAAATAGGTAGGTACATAAAAGGCAATTTTGAAAGTCAAAAACTATAAAAACATAGAATTGACTCTAGTCGCCCCTTCCAAAATATAGTTTACGTGGAGAAGAATGGGCAAGAAACTCCACGTTTTTTAATATTTTGTATACATTAAATAAAAGCATATGTAAAGACGATGCACCTAGAATAAAATTACTACATCACAATAGGTTTTTTTTTTTTTTTTTTTTTTTTATCCACAACGGGGAAGCTCTTGGCCAGAATCTCACCTGATGGAAAGTGATGATCAGGCCGAAGGTGGAAGCGAGCTTCACCCGGAATCCTCCTTCACAGAGGAACTGGCTATCTTATCTCTAACTGCCGGAACACAACAATGCTTTTTAACATTGTTGTTATGGCGACAGACTTAGATAAGATGGTGGTAGCTAGCCAGGCGGACTTAAAACAAGCCCTACCACCAACCAAACCGAGCAGAAAATTTTGCCCCCACTGGGAATCGAACCCGGGACCTCTTAGTCTGAGACAGGTGGTCTAACCACTAGACCACAGAGGCGGTTAGAATAATTAAAACCTACTAGGTACTGTCGTAGCAGTAAGCCCTTACTGCAACGACATTAAGGCGCTCTCAATGTTGAGTTGTTACCACTGAAGTGCGGTTGACTGTACATCGTTATAATTAAATAGTTTTGTCTGTACTCCTATTGAAAAGAAATCAAACTCTTTGTTTAACAAACCATTTTAACAAGCAGATCTTATTCAAGTCCAAACAGTTTTGGTCTAAATCTCTTTACCTCTGTCATCATTCAGTTCTTTACCAACCTCACCATCTTCCACAGGGTATACGTAAGGGGCAGTTCCCTAAGCTCCACCCAGGGCAAGGTCGAAGTCAAGATCGAGAACATCCGCGACATTTCCTTCGACTGCGTCTCTGAAGGCAACGTGCAGAAGGACAACGTGAACTTCAAGATGACCGCCAACTCCGAAAAACTTGGAATGAAGAACTACCAGGTCGAGATTGCCAGCAAAGACGCAGGAAACGGGAAGCGATTGGAGTTCCACGCTACGAATGATAACAAGAACGTTCTTAGTGGAAGGTAAGGATTTTTATTCTTTAATATTGTTATTAGCTGTTCACTTTCTTTTGTACTCTTGGTACTCCACTCTGTGATTTACACTTTCTACTCTTCATTCTTGGCCTAATGTTTTAAGGCATAATAAAACCGACCATCGTCAGTCACTTCTTTATTTTACGGATGTTCTGAATACCACCATTTTGTTAATGCAAATATGGCATGATGTCGTTCATAACCTAATCTTAAGAATTCCACGTCACCAATTTAGTTATCACCACTACTGATAATCTTGAAAACATTCAAGTTCATTATGTTCAGCAAGTTCACCAAGTACTAATGTCACCCTTCATCATCTGCAGCACATCTTACATCAGCAAGCAGGAGGGTCCCAAGATGATCATTGAAGGCTCCGGCGCCGTCAAGGTCAAGGAAGAGCAGAAGTCTGCCAACTTCAAGTACATCCGCACCATCCTCGGAGAAGGAAACGAGAAGGGAGTTGAGGTTCGTGTTAATTTTTCTTCTGGCTATGTATTCCATCATTTTTCTATATTTTTTAAGTGAAATCTCATAAACAACATTTGAATAACAGCATAACTCGATACCACAATTTCTATTCGGTTTAAAATTTGTCCAACGCTTTTACACATATTTTTCAAATCAGTAAGAGATTGAGTTTGAATTTTAATTTCTGTTACACTTAATCCATTTCGAGATACTGTACAAAGCAGTTTGTTACCAACGTTACCAATGTTCTTACTCGTATCTTCAGCATTAGTCTGTAGCAGTTCATGTGTAGACAAACACTATACCTCTCCAATTAAACAACTGTATCGTTTGATTAGAGATAAACTCTGTATTCTCAGCCTCCTATAGGACAAAAACACCCTCATCCATCCATTACATTATATCCCACTATTTTGTCTACTGATACTATGTTCATCAATATAATCCGACCCACATGTCTCCAGACATTCTTCAACATGGCTATCGGAGAGCGTAGCTACGTGGCGGAGTCTCGCGTTACCAACCTGGAGTACAAGAACTCATACGTCTACTGCGAGGAGAAGAAGCAGTGTGCTCACGCTGAACTCAACTCCAAGATCGATATGTCCAGTAAGTTTTTAATCACCACTTCTTCTCTCGTAACAATTTTCTCTAACATTGACTCGTGCTAACAGAGATTAGTGTCGATTTCTAAATAAAACGCTCGTCGGGTCCCAGGACGTCGACTCTAAGGATACGCGACATTTTTGATTTTGGAAGTATACATAATTTTTGAATTTTAAAAATTTAGATACTTAACGGATATATTTTGATTACCAATCACAACAATGTAATGCCTGACTAGATATTTCTTGTTTTATAAATTAGAGATTATGTTTTCAGATGAACTGTTACTTTTAAAGAAGAAAACGAAAAAATACACACATGACAAGAGCAACTATCGATCCTTCGGTAGCCATTTTAAAAGTAACCGGAAACATGACAAAAAACAAAGAACTAAACTTATCAACACACCTAATACATTGTAAACTTTATTACCAACACCCCCTGTCAATGTAATATTATAACTAAACTTAACATTTTTAACCCTTTTTAACTTATATTTTTAACTTAACATTTTTAACTCTTTTTAACTAATATTTTTAACTTAAACCACACATTCTAACAAATTTTAACAACAAATTAGCATTCAATATATTTATTAACCAGCATGCCTCGCTAGCGGCCATACTCATAGAAATATATTCTGATTCTGTTGAGGACAGACTAACAAAACATTGTTTTTTAGAACACCATGCAATCAAGCAGTTTTTAAACATAAAACAAAAACCAGATGTGGATTTTCTGTCCAACAAATCCCCACCCCAACTTAGTGCTATCATCAATTTTTTTTTAATAAACAAGTTTGTAATCCAATGTATGTTTAACATATCTTAAAACTCTCTTTAACGCTGACAGTAATGCATCCATTCTGATACCTACTTAATATAGATACAGCTACAGACAAATCTGGCCTTGTACCACATACTGCATACATTAGACAACCTATTACTTTTCTACACAAGTTTTCCAGAGTTTTATCCGACTTTTCATTACAATTTTTAAATATGTTAATATCAACATTTTGATCCATAGGGGATGATACTGGTTTACAGTTTTCCATCTGAAAATGTTTCAAAATATTTTCTAAATACTTCTTTTGAGATAATTCAGTTACTCCTGTCTTTAAATTCTGTTTTATATTAATGCCAATGAAATCTGATATAAAACCTAAATTTTTCATTTTAAATTCTCTACATAGCATTTCTTTAAATAAATTTTACAATGTTTTCATTTGTTCCAAAAGTTAAAATATCATCGACATACAATAACACAAATATTTTATCTTTACCATGACATTTCACAAAAGACATTTCAAGAGAAAATTTTGTGAAATCAAAGTGTAATTCCACAAAATTTTCTCTCATCATTATTGAATTAAACCTGTCATTCCAGTACTTAGGGGATTTTTTTAAGCCATATAAAGATTTGTTTAATTTTACAATATTACTATTCTCTTTATACAATCCCTCTGGTAATTCTAGGTATACATTTTCATTTATTTCCCCATAAAGAAAAGCTCCAGTGACATCCATTTGGTGAATAGGTAAGTTTAACATAGTTGCAATAGAAACAAACAATCTGGAAGTGGTCAACTTAGGTACAGGTGCATAAATATCATTTAAATCTATATCATCATTTTGCTCAAAACCTCTTGCCACTAACCTAGCCTTGTATTGCTTTATTCTATTAGAATTTTTAATTTTAAATACCGTAACTTTCCCTAACTTTGCCTCGCGTCCATAGTTTGCCTAGAATGAAAAAGATGTAATATCTTGTTCATTTTACTTGAATGGTAATCGAAACTTTAAAAATATATAATTTATTAAAGTTTTCGATTGCCATACAAGTAAAATGAACAAGATATTACATCTTTTTCATTCTAGGCAAACTATGGACGCGAGGCAAAGTGAGGGCAGTTGACCGGTACCCATTTACTAGTAATTAACTTACAGTTATCTGGCTTGTCACAATATTCCCATGTCTTATTTTCAATCAAAGTGTTCACCTCTCTTTCAACTGCTTCTTTCCATTCTGAGCATCTTCTCTTTCCATAGCTTCCTGGTATGTCTTAGGTTATTAATACTAGGCTCTCTTTTCTCAAGTTGTCCATCTGATTCATCACTGCTGAACTCTTCACATACACTTGGTTCATAAAAACTACCATGGTCAGAAGATGAGTCAGAACTTGTCACACTCAAATCTTGACAGTTTTCCTCCATACTCTGATTTGGCATTTCTCTCTCTTCTTGCTTATCTTCCAACAATGT
The DNA here is from genome assembly GCA_914767815.1 of Eupsilia transversa. Taxonomy (NCBI): domain Eukaryota; kingdom Metazoa; phylum Arthropoda; class Insecta; order Lepidoptera; family Noctuidae; genus Eupsilia; species Eupsilia transversa. The sequence continues at coordinate 10,159,388 of OU611897.1, read as the reverse complement.
AAGAAGTGGTGCATTGTCATTCACTTCTTTTGGCTTCTCTAAAAATACTATGTCTCTCTTTATCTGGACTATGTTTTTCTTTTCCAAATATACCCTGTATCCTTTGGTTTCCTCTCCATACCTAACCATTATTCCATTTTCACCTTTAGAATCCCATTTTGTTCTCTTCTGCTGCGGAGTATGTACAAACACAGGTGTACCAAAGATCTTCAAGTCTTGTATATCAAAACTTTTGCCCGTCCAGGCCTCATATGGAGTTTTGACTTTATCAGAACTTAACCCTGTTCTATTCAGTACATAACAAGCAGTGTTTGTAGCTTCCGCCCATAATTTCTTTGGTAGACTTTTGGCATACAATAGGGGTCTAGCCGCTTTTTTCTGACTGTTTACTTCGTTTTCTTCTTATTTACATGCCTGGGCCCATAACCTCTTGTTTTATAAATTAAAGATTATGTTTTCAGATGAACTGTTAGTTTTAATGAAGAAAACGAAATACAAAAATTACAAGAGCAACTATCGATCCTTCGGTAGCCATATTAAAAGGAACCGGAAACATGACAAAAACAAAGAACTAAACTTATCTATAGTGTTACCAACACACATATTACATTGTAAACTTTATTACCAACACGATTTCTAAATAAAACGCTCGTTGGGTCCTAGGACGTCGACCCTAAAGATACGCGGCATTTTCGATTTTGGAAGTAGCATTCATAAGTTTTGAATTTTTATAATTCAGGTTCTTAACGGATTATTTTGATTACCAATGACAACAATGTAATGCCTGACTAGATATTTTAGTAAATTCGAGATAATTTTACTCATAACCAGATAAAACAATACTTTACGGTGAGGCATGAAAACTACGTATTGCCAAGCCATAAGTAATCTGGCAGTAGCCGTTTTCTTCACCAAGAATAACTAACTAATTATATTCTTATCAACAATAGTACCGTTAACATGTTAAATATACCTTAACAAAATTCCTAACCGTATGTCTTCCACCAGAACCCGGAGTAATCACCAACATCATCAACGCCGGCTTCGACTTGCGCAAGCTGGGCATCACCCCGGAGTTCGGCCTGATGATTAAGGACGAGGTGTCGGACCAGAAGCTGCCGCAGTACACCCTGGACCTGCACATCAACAAGGAAGACAAGAAGTACCATATGCATGTTTACAACACACCTGAATCTGGGAGTGAGTAGATCTTGGACATTTTTAATTTATTTAACCATTTACGTATGCACATAAAAACATACAAGAAGAAAGGAACAGAATAATACGCACAAAGGTGATGCTAATCTTAATACATATTATTCTTCTGTACGTGTCTTTGTCACCTAACTCCTCCTAAACGACTGGACCGATTCGTATGAAATTTCGTGTGTATATTTCAATGAGTTCCTGGAAGGTTTGAAAACACAATTGGTCCCGGTAGGTGGCGCTGCTGTCCGTATGTCAACTTTGATTTAGGCAGGACGACGTCTGCCGGGACTGCTAGTTTCTAAATAAATCTCTTCAAACATACCTACGATACGAAAGTAGATAGACCATCATCATATTTCAGTGTATCCTGACTTCTTCTTTGCATGCCGATTTGACTCGAATATCCGATCAGAATGTAGCTACCTGGACAGCCCTATCAGTGGCTTCGCTTAAATCATGGAAAGTGAAACCTAACTTTAGTAAATCCACTTAACTTAACACACATAACTTTAGTAAATGGAGCCACAACATTATGAAACTGTTTCACTACAGGGCAAAAGACTATCATAATACCTACTTGCAAAATCTCTAAAACTTAATGACTTTATAACTTGATGACTATAACTATTCGATCATCAAGTCTTGGAACAAAAAACTCATAGGTCATAGTGGCAGAGTTCAAATTACATTGCAACCAAACTTATTTTCGACCTTTCCGGTATAAATAGTTACTGGAAAATCAACTTAGAATACGAATAATTAAGTTATTGGCAATAAAATGTAAATTATCTGAGATTAAGAATTCTTGTATCGGTTTATAGTATCGTTTGGGCACACTTTAGGTACCGATATTCGCAATTTTGTAACCGGACTTTTTGTGTTTATCATGACCTTTTTGAAAATCTTTAGAAAATTCAACAAAAACACTAACCAACCATTCACTTTCAGATGCCAAGTCTGGAATCACCATCCAGCTGCCCCACCGCGTCATGGCTCTAGAGTCCGTGGTCAGCTACCCAACCAACAAGGGTTTATTAATCTTCCCTGTCCGCGGTGAGATTTGCCTCGACCTAAACAAGCACAAGCAGGGACACAAGACCTCAGCCCGGTTCCTGGTCGATTTGGACGTCTATACCGACAAGCAGCAGTCTGTTGTTGCTGAATTTGGCTTCAACCATCCTAAGTTGAACAAGGTATGACATTCCTCGACTTTTTTAAACACAAACTTCACACGTTCAACTTGCTCTGGGGTTTCAAAAAACTCTTTTCTTAGCATTTCTTCAACTCTTAAATTAGTTATTTTCGAAAAGTGTTTTTCCATCTGAATTATAAATGTCCATGCTAACATCTGGTGTAGCATGATTTTCATAGATTTTACGCAATATAACAGATATAGGTCTATAATTTACTCTTACTAACCGAAATTCATTCTTACTCTCATTCTTCTCTTCTATACTCAATCCTACAGAATAGTCACAATTAAGTAACAAAAATCATTCTTCTTACCACAGGAAGCCGTAGTGAAGATCCGTGGAGACCTGCAGCGCCCTCAACAGAACTCCATCAAGATCGAGACCTCCGCATCCATCTGTCACCCAGTTCTCGGAGCCGTAAGTTTTTGTTACCTATCTCTTTTTGTTACCGAATAAAGAACATCTTTTGTCTCTTTCTGGACGAATACTAGACCTTTTTATACTTCTGCTAATTATAATGGAAAAGTAACTTGTTCATATTTTGTTACAGGATCGCGAATCTAAATTATTGTTGGAGGCATCACCTACTCACATCAAGGTCTTGGTAAGTCTAAATCATTATTTGAATCATACTTCTTAAAACACGTCAGTTTTGAAGAGTTTTATATCAAGTTTTTCCGATAGTTATAAAATAGTCAGACACATCAATACGACAATTTCATTGTGAATATCCACAATTTTTGTAACCTTATAGTCTTATTAAACAACCTTAACTAATAAAACCTAATTCTTCCAGATCAACACTCCCCTCGTGAAGGTCATTGACGTGGAAGGTTCTGCTACTATCAACGACAACCTGCAGAAGGGCGAGATGAAGGTCTGTCTGCTGGAAGGCAAGCCAGTCCGCGTGTCCGCCATCGCCAAGGACTACCAATACTTCGAGTTCAGCACAGGTTATAGTGGTGATTAAATTTAAAATGTTTGGTGTCAGGAGATCACCAAATTTTTTGAACAGTCACAGGGTTTCGTTCGACTTGATATTTCTCTTTGACTATTATTGGCTTTCGATTTTTGGAATGAGTTTTTGGAATATATAAATAGGATTGATTTTATGATGCTTACTTGATTGACGCTTCGGTTCGATTTCCTAACGGAACAAGTAATTTTCTGGCCAAGTTGGTTCAAGACCTACTGATTATATGCCTCTAGACACACACGTGGAACATTAAAAAAACAAAACACGATTAGTCCTCTCTACACCCAAAACTCAGGTAAATGACAAAGAACCAAAATAGTTACCAATTCAAGAACCGTCCAGCTAACGTCATCTCCTCAACAGACGAATCCGACCGCAAGCTGTCGATCGTGGGCCACATCCAGCCGGAGAAGCGCGTGGACATCAGCGCTGACATCATCCTCGGTGGGGAGAAGAAGAACCTGCTCCATGGAGCTCTATTCTTGGATGATAACCTCGTGAAGAGCGACTATGGCGCGTCTAAGGACAACTTCAACTACTTTTTGGTGAGTTAACATGACTTTATTTACCTAAAGAGTAGGAAAAAGTATTATGGAAACCCTTATTTAGCCATAATTTAAGAGTACAAAGTAAATAGGAGGCGAGGCTATTATCATTATTTGGGATTTAATCCCGACTCCTGGCTGCTACTTGTTAAATGGGAAACACATATTTTGCCATAGTTGTAGTCGTTTTATGTTATTTTTAATTGACTCCATTTAAACTTCAATATCTATCATTCATATTTTTTTTCCCAGACTGCCTTACGCAAGGACCTTGACAACCTCGAAGGTCGCATCAAGACGCTCGGCGATAAAGCCAACAATGACTTCAAGGCGGTGTTACAACGTGTAGAGCCGACCTTCAAGAACATCGAGAAGTCTTACAGCGAAGAACTGTCCAAGTTCTACAAGGAAATCGCTGATGATAAGGTGCTGAAGGAGATCTCGGAGATATTGTAAGTTAATTTTCAGACTTTTGTTAGCTCTAAAGAATCATCAATTTCTAACTAGCCTTTTCCGATCTATGTTGGAATCGACTTCCGGAACCGGTTCCAGCTGAATACCAGTATTTTATATGCAGCGACTGCCTATTTGACCTCCACAACCGAGTTACTGGGTAATACGGTACCCACCGTACAACCAGTCAGGCTTCCAGGCTTCTGACGACCCGTACGACTGTCAAAGTTCTACGAATGACAGCCGGGCCCAACGGCTTAACGTGCTTTGCGTACACGGAGACGTCATGCTAGATCTAAAGAAACAAGTTTTAAAACTGTTTCAAGTTGTTCAAGACTTAATACTATTCACTCACTGACCGCAAACTTGATTTAAGTATACTATACGAATACTGAATGAAATGATTATTGGACAATGATCCAAGACCATCTTAAATTCAGCAACTTTACACGCCCGCCAATATAATTATATTTATTGGTGCGGGCAAAAGACTTTAGAACTTTTGACATGTTCATGAAAATAACGTTATCTATTTCCACCGTTCCTGAATAATAACTTGTTTTATAAATTCTCATTTTTTTTTTCTTTACCTAACTGAACTCTTTAATTTCAGGGACGTGATTGTGAAAAACCTCGCCAAGATCTTGGATGCAGTGATGACCGGCACCAAGCCCATTGTGGACAACATCATCAACACCTACGTCAGCATTGCCAAGCAAGTTCAGGAGATGTATGAGAAGAAGGTACGTTGAAAATTGGTCCTCTACATAAGAGCATTATCATTATTATCTACCAGAAAGACCTTTAACCTGCTGGAACAAGCCAGTGATGGTATTTGCTAAATATGGTAATGAAACTTTTACTGAAAACACAAGTTATCGTTTCATACTTGCCTACTTGAGGTTCCCGTCATCTCCAATCATGTCTATCCGGCAGGAAGCACTCCACTTTCTAATTCATAAAATATATGGCCAATATTTTATAACTTATTAAAATGTAGTAGATTCTGGCTTCTACGTACTAAAGTACTACCCCAAATATAGCCTTGCAAAAGTCTTATAAAAACCTTATTTCCAGTTCGAGCCCGTCATAAAGCAATTCTACGCAACATTGGCCAAATACTTCAAGGAATTCTCGGACTCTGTCGTCGACATCGTGGCTCACTACGCCGCCATTGTCACTGATTTCTATGAGAAGCACAAGCCTGAACTTGAGGAGCTGACCAACACACTTACTGCTATCTTCAAGGGTGAGTAATGATTCTGAGGTATTATGTCAAAGTACCTACCTAATGCTAAAGTGGAAGAAACACCGTAGAAGGGCTTTGATATCGACTAGTATATTTTACTATCTGACAATAGAAATAACCCACTATCTAACCGTAGAATCTACTCTCTACTAGTACCAGATTTTACTATATATTTTAATATTTCTATCTATTTACTAGTAGAATAAAAATGTTGAGCACGTTAATCCGTAATAAAATAATCGAAGAATACAATATATGTCTAGCTATTTTTGTCACTAAACAATATATTATATTTTTGTTGTTTAGACTTGACCCGTCTCCTCGTCGCTCAACTCAAGGAGTTCCGTGGTCGCTTCGACGCTCTGACCAAGGAACTTACAACTAGCATCAAGGATTTGCCCATGTTTGCCCTCATTAAGGAGAAGGTAAGCAAAGAACGACTTTCCTCACAAATACCGGAATTTATCAAATAAAAATAAATATAATGATCTACAGATTAAAAAAATAAGAATATATTCACCAGAACATCACACTAATTGCTTAATTAACAAAGCGAAAAAAAGTTAAGTTAAAGAGACCATTGAAATCCATTTTGGGGTTAACCTTTGTCTCGTGGAGACAGGAAGAAGAAAAACAATTTCTTTCACAAATCAATACCAAAATATTTCTATAAACATATTATTATAGGTATCGTTCTCCAAAAATCATGATTTGTATATTTCGGCCGTATTGTAAAGTGCTGAGGTCTTCATTTTTCCGTAGCAAATATAGGAATGATGCTATTTCTCCTGGATAGTTCTGTACCCCTCTAACGCTATACAAAATCTGTCTCGTCCCTTCAGTACCAAGAGCTGGCAGTGCCCGAGCAGGTGGTGGCCCTCCTCAGCGACGCGTACAACACCATCCGCGCGCTCATCCCCACGCCTGAGATCCGCGACTTCACTGACGCTCTGCACAGCTACATTACCAAGGTAAGTCCAAGATATCTGTCACCCACAACATCACTCCCGTAAAAAAGAAAGCCTTTTCATAAGATGCATTAGATATTTACCTACGTAAAAAATCGGTGAGAAAGTTGGTTATGTTTCTAAGTTCGTATGTTTTTTTAAACAAGAAAAGAATGATTTGATTCATACTAACGTGTCGACGGATAGACGGACGGTCTTTGGACGTTTTCTAAATCTCAATATCTAGGAAGACAGTTCAGAAACCGATATATAAAACACCGATAAGTACGAGTACAGTAGGTACATAGGAGAACGGTGCTCCTTCGAATACGTTAAAACCATAACGTAAATTCAAAATCTAAAAGCAAAGTCATTTATTCAAACGAGGCTAAGAATCAGCAATTTTTTAACGTCAAAATCACATAAACACACTTTTTTTTTTCATACGTCATCGCAATCTTAAGTATTACTTCTCCTTCTAGAAACTGAAACAAGAGAAGGTGGACGACAACAAGGAACTGCGCGTCATCTACCAGAAACTGTCCACTGCCATCACGTCGCTCATACAATTCATCCGCGGTCAGCTCGGACAGTTCGGAGTGGGTGTGGGACCTACTGGCTTCAGCCCTGTGAGTATTCGGTTTTTTTTTAGTAAATAGCATTCGTTTTAGCTACTTATTATATATAGTAGGTATATATATATTATATTTACTACGCTCGCTCTATCGTAGACCTCATATTTCACTTTCCACCAGTTGATATTGAGTTCATGAGTGGGCCCACTTATTAAACACAAAAAAAGTTTGCTTTTATTGTTGTAGAAAGCTTTATTGAAAAAGCTTGTCCAGGAAAGTACTATCGACTACCGCCATATACAAATTCCGTTTGAAATATATGGACGCCAGTGTACACACACAGGCACATAAGATATTATTTTAAACCTTTGCGCTGGCAACACACAACACACTTGTAATACCTCTGTGTAGAAGTCCGTAGGCGTCAGTAACCACTTACCATAAAACTGACACACTCCTTCTCTCCCCAGCTCTCCTTCACCCCCGGTTCCCTGTCATCGCCATCGTTCGGCACACCGCCGTCGACCAGCCTGCTCAGCAAACTGTTGACCGGCGACGTGCCCGATGTCCTCGGTCTCATCAAGGCGTACAGACCCAGGAGCTTCAACCCGCTGGATGAGGTGCCCGCTAAACGTGAGTAGATTTGTATTACATTTGCTATTATGAAAGACAGTAATATCACGCATCGAGATTGGGAAAGAGCACAGAGCTATGAGTGACAGAGACAAAAGTTGTTTTTTTTCTTGATGAGCCATATTAATAACGGCCGAGAAATCTATTTGCAAAAACGGCAGAACGGATTCCTTCAGATAGTTTATAATCTGGATTAACATATAGGATACTTTTTATTATAATTTTAGTACGTCCCCTTGTGATAATTTCCTACCTTCCCGTGGACAAAGCCGCGGGAAAAGGCTAGTAATTCAATAATAACATTCAATTTGAGCTATCCTTTTTTAATTATTCCGATTTTGTATGATGCGTTTCACCACGACCTCATATAATATTATGCAGTGATGCAGTCCATAATGGTGCACGCATCACATTTAAGTTCCTTAGCCTTGGATTCTATTCTGTCTTATATTCTGTAACCGACCAATTGTCTTTAAGCAATAACTTCATGCTAATATTCACCCCCATCTCCTCTCCGCAGTCCGCGCCGTGGTCGTCAACGGCCAGCACATCTTCAGTTTCGACGGGCGCCACATGACCTTCCCCGGCAACTGTCGTTACGTGCTCGCGCACGACCACGTCGACAGGAACTTCACCCTCATGATTCAGCTCGTCAACGGGCAGCCTAAGTCTCTGATTTTGGAAGACAAGAGCGGTTCTATTGTAGAACTGAAGGATAATGGACAGGTGAGCATCATTCTTTCTAAGTGTTTAATTTTTACGCTAAAAGGAGAAGAGTTCTTCAAAAGGAAAAAGAAAATTTCGCTTTGACGATTTTAGATTACTATAAGTTAACGACATTGTCCTATAGGCATTCGTCCGTTGTGTCTTTGGGCCTGACCTGATTTGGAACCCTTCCAAAAATCCTTATGCTTGAAAAGCATTTTTTTTTACTTAAAAAAAAAAAAAATATGCTGGAGTACCAAGATATTTTCAAAACGCAAGCTACAAAAACCAATCGTGTTTATTACAATCTTCTTAAGTTCCTTCACTGACAGACAACGAACAGCCTACACCGATGAATCTTGAAACGTGGAATTTTGCACAAGAGTCCCTTAAACATAATTATAACGGAAGGATTTTTGAAAATCGGGGATGAAATTAATAAAATACCTTCGGACACATAGCTAGTCCCTAACTAAATGTATACTAACCCAATCCTGTTATTTCCAGGTGACCCTGAACGGTGCCGTACACGGATTCCCAGTCGTGGAGAAGGACTCCTTCGCTTTCCGCGAGGCTAACGGCCGCATTGGAATCGGAACATTGTACGGACTTATGGCCTTCTGTACTACCAAACTTGAGGTACGTACTCATTGGATCAAATAACAACACAAAACGTTGAAATAGTAGTCATATCAGGATAAGCGAGTTGCATTACACTGTCTACACTTAAAACAATCACCGGTGAAGTTGGTGAGTTCCCTGAGACTTGATATAAGTACTGAAAGTGTTAATAATATTATTATGGCAGTTATAATTTTTTGGACACGCAGTAAATTAAGAATTTGGTGAATTCATGTCAAATAGTTGATTTCGTTTATGGCGTTTTATTATGACAGCTGTTCTCATATAAATAATGTCGTAATGCCATCTTTAATTTAGTGATATTCAAGATCGAAGTCTAGCATGTAAACCCAGTAATTCTATAATAATGTTTTCTCTTAGGTGTGCTACATCGAAGTGAACGGCTTCTACCTCGGCAAGCTGCGCGGTCTTCTCGGGGACGGCAACAACGAGCCCTACGATGACTTCCGTCTACCCAACGGAAAGGTTCGTTTTATTTTTTTAATATTTCTAAGTAATATGGCAGTTGTTGTTTTTTCCTTGCAATAGTTTACGAAAACCCTTTTAAAAATTTTTGTCTGTGGAAGTAGTTACCGGTGAAATCACAGGGACTTTATCTGTGATTTCAGTGAGTGGACCTCTATGACTGCGGTAACTATGAATTTACCATTGATAATCCGTCGACCTACTTGTTGCTAATCACATAAGCGTTCTACGGCAGCAAGAATATTCAATCCTTCCACTAATCACAGCTTTCCTTTCAGATCTGCTCATCAGAGAGCGAGTTCGGAAACGCATACCGTCTGGCTAAGAGCTGCCCCCAGGTCCAGGCTCCGGAACACTCCCACCACCAGCTCCACAACATGGCCATGCCACCCGCTTGCGAGGAAGTCTTCGGAGGAGCCTCACCGCTTAGACCACTGAGCCTGTTCCTCGACATTGCACCATTCAGGTAAAGCTTAAGGACGATGCTGGAAAGTCACATCAGTTTGTTCATTTTTGTACATAAGGCCCAAAGCCTCTTCTTATAACCAAAAGAACAAGTAAATGTTTGTTAGAATCAAAGTTGGTATTGATCAAAATTGTTCAACACATTACTCTGGATACTAGGATTAATATTCTCTAGGGCCTAGAAGAGTGGCGTACAAAGAAGTATTTTTTTTTTATAATTTAATCTTCCGCAGATTAAATACGAAAGTATGAGCAGAGGCCCTAGATCACAAGTTCTTCGAAAAAAATACTTGACAATTTTAGTAGCGCCTATATTGTGCGTATTTGGAAGTAACAAACATGCTCTTATTAGATACTCGTCGCCCGACATTTCAATTACGCCCCCATCTAAACCAGTATCACAAACAGCAAACATAAACCCCCCTTCCAATTAACAGACAAGCCTGCATCCACGCATGCTCCGGCGACTCCAAGGAAGCTATCAAACAGGCGTGCGACCTCGCGCGAGGATACACAGCCCTCGCCGTCACCGGCATGTTGCCTGCTGTCATGCCTGAAGTCTGCGTGCAGTGCACGGATGCTGATAAGCCCAGGAAAATGGGAGAGAGCTACGAGCTGAAGGTTCCCAACAAGCAAGCTGATATTATCGTGGCTTTCGAGACTACTGTTGTAAGTGTTCAATTTAAATGTTTGTTCAATTTAGTTCTTATTTTCATCACATGTGTTTCACACGATCCTCATTAACACGACTGGACTGACTGTGATGATTATCATTATTCTGCCGTATAGGCTTTATTGCTAGTTAAAAGCTCTCTCTTCTTCTAATCTTTGATTAAAGAAAGGTCTTTTCAAACATTTAAAGTTTGCTCGGTTGATGGCAATAGGCTCGCCCCCCCCGTATTACATGGGTCTTAAACATTTTAATGTGGGTGTACTATAGGTACACCGCTGCCCAACCCTTCGGGGAAACAAGGCGTGATGTTATGTTAATAACATCATTCTCTAAAATTATTACTAACGAACTGTAACTTGAAAGGCGTTATGTTGTTTCCTCGAGGTTAATTTATTTTTAGAATTCAGTGTCTTTAAATTCTGACTAACTTGGCCTAATACTTAAATCCATACAAAACAATTTATGCGAAAAAGAAGCCGCCTAATTTCATCCTATAATTTCAGGATAACGAGAAGAACTACAGGAACATCGTGGTTCCCCTGTTGGGACAAATCCTGGACGGCTTGAAGAGCAAGCACTGCACTGACGTGAAGGTCTACCTCGTCGGCATCACCCCCAAGTTCCCCTACCCCATCCTGTATGATACTGATGGTGAGTAGATGTTGTTTCATCATGTAGAAGAGAGCGAATGTTTCTGAAACTACAACAAAAATCATCACTTTGTTTAAAAAATATTTTCAATTTTAATATTTTATGTTTTTTGCGGGACACACAGCCAGAAATCGCACAAAACAGAGAAAAACCAGAGTAAAACCTTTGCCCAGCAGTGGGCCACAATATAGGCATCATCATAACATCAAAGTATTAATATATTTATAAGATTCAGCAAATGGTAGAAAAACTGCTTAATTGTGAGGCTCAATAGTAAATTTCTAAAGCGCGTGACAATAATAAATTCTAATTTAGACCTTATGGTTATGACTATGAAACTTACGTAGGTAGCGTGCAGTCGTGATTTGCTAACATTCCTGTTAAAACCACTTCAGTACGATATGTCAAGTAGGTACCTACGGGTTCTAATAGGAACCTCAGAACCGCTTTTTGCATACTTTCTCTAACCAGTAATAACCTCCATCATCTCATTACAGTGAGACTGAAGACTGCAAAGCCTGCGTTCGACGACAAGAGTCGCTACAAGATACTGGCCGACCCCATCAAGAACAAGGAATACGGTTACAGCCCTTACATCAACGAAATCCTCGCCATCATCGACCGTCTCAGAATTGAATTCGGTAAGTTAACCGATATTATTATTATGACATGTGTTGTGTAGGTACTTAAATGTAGATGGCCACGAATAAAAGGAAAATGGTTGATGATCACGTTTCTTTTCTACTTTTAATATTATCTTACAATGTTGTGAGAGAACCGGCAACATTTTTTATGTTAGTAAAACCATGAATATTAATTGTTAAGCAAGTTGACTACCAACTTAAATGAAATGGTTATAACACGACAAATTACGGAACCCTCGTCGGATGTAACTGAATGCCAGTATTTTACATGGAGCTACTCAATGGTGTTAGAATTTATTCACTGGTACTATCAGCCAGATTGTCCACAAAATATTATAATGCTGGACTTTATTTTATTTCTCAAATCGAACTTTACTATCAACTATTGTTAACAGACTACAAATGATTAGTAAACAGGTACAGTTGAAGGCGCTGTTATTAACCTTATCCCTCTATCTTCCAGGTCTTACCAACGTCGTAGCTGGCTACCAATCCATCTTCGATCTGCCCCTCCGTGCTGGAGCTGTCAAGCACACCATCAGCGTTGTCGGAGAGGAATGCGTCAGTCAATTCTTCCTGGTGAGTTTAAATGACTGTCTAATAAACAGTTCTGGACCCATAAACCCTATATATAGGTCTAGCTTATAATCTGCTTGAAATTTTCTATGAATTATTCTACAACTTTTTATCTTGTAACTTTTTTTTTAACGTAAATATTAGTAATTATTGTATTTATCAAAATAAATTTTGTTAAAATGCAAGTAATTTTCACTACAAAAAATGTTTTTTTTCTAATATTATCTAGTAAAAAGAAGCATGTGATCAAAACATGCGTCTTTTTACTCTGTATATTTTTTCTTATCAATAATAATATTATCCATCGTCTTTGTAAGTATTTATTCGTTACTCATACATAACTAATTTTGCTTTTAGCTCGAGTTTGCCCGTTCCGTGGCCTACAGCGTTGCCTTCGACAACATGGCCTACACACACTCCATCGTGACAGTCACACCTGAAGGATCCCTTACAGTTGGCAACGGCAAGAACGCTGCCCAGATTGTCGGTCAGTATACTTTTATTTATTTTTATACCTGAGGCATTTTCTACCAGTCAACCTTTGATTTTGAATCCTTTTTTAATTTCACTAATCCGTCCCTGGTCGTGTCGGATTACAGTACCATCGATCTTTAAGAGTGAGGAAAGGGGAAGTGCATCTGTATTTGCTCACACACTTAAGCACTATAATATCTACTTGTCTAGTCTCCATTGAGATTGACCGTAGTCACCGAAATTCGGGAGAATATTATAATTTCTTATATTGGCTTAAACTATATGAAAATAGCTCAAGCTATGATAATATTATACTATTCAGTCACATAGGTAGCGAGGCGGATAACCCAAAGAAACCTTAAAAAAATAAGTCATCTTGTAACTAAAATGTGAATGATTTTCTTCAGGCTACACCGATAAGGCTGTTATCATGTTGGGAGACAAGAAGGTTGGCAAGGATGCTGAGAACCTCAGGAGCACCTTCACAAAGACACCTGACGCGTGCAGGGACTTCGTGGAGTCGGTGAGTCTAATTACTGGGATGGTGTGACTTTATGATTTTCATGAACACAAAGCTATTTTTAAAGCCACTGCAAACTCAATGAAGTTAGCTTAAATACTGAAACAGTATCGCCTTATAAGTTATAATCTAACTCCCTTTCTCCCACAGACTGACGGCATCGTGTTCTCTGCGACGAACTTCCACGCGCTGAACGCCGGCCAGCAGAAGCAGTTCCTGCAGACGGCATCCGCCGCCATCACCCAGAGGCTGATGCACGCGAGCATGGTGCAGGACTGCACCTGCATGTACGCAGACCCCTTCAGGGTCCGCTCCGTGTGCGTCACCAAGGATAGGAAGGAAGTGGTAAGGAAATTTATTAAAAAAATATGTTTTCACATATTAAGAATGCCGTATTGGTCTAGCTACCGCAAAGCTGACAGCTGGGCATGTGATCCTGTGCTCGATACCCGTGTCAGGTCAAGTATTATTGAGGTTTTCATCCATCCACGGTCCGGCTTCACTCATAGCTAGCGCAGGCTTTTCTTAAATATTGCTAATCTGATTGCTCCGGCGGTTCTCCTTCTCAGCAAAGATGTCGGCTAAATGCAAATAGTTTCGCAGAATTTTAATCATTTGCTAGTGTATATTTTGTTTGGATTATTGAAATCTGAAATAAATAATTTAATAACTGGCTAAATGTCCCCCACATTATATTATATTTTGTACGTCACTCCCTAAATATGTTTGTTTCTTAATTTTTTCTAATATGCTCCTTCTTTGTTCACAGGCTCGCAGACGAAAGTAAGCTCTGCGCCCGAAACTGTGATCGAATTGTGCCAAATACCAAATACTCTAGCGATATGTAGTCGCGTGGGAGCGAGACGCACATATACAACTATAAGTGCGTCCCTCTCTCACGCTTTCATCAAATAGTCTCCCACGGAAATATAAAGCATTGTAGTGTCCATTGCCGCTTCGGCATTCAATAATTTAACGTCATTTAGTAGTAGACCAGCATTGGATGGTAGTTTTTATAGTGTTGTATGTTTCCGTGGTAGAAATAATTAATTATTCATTATAATTGTCATCAGCAGAATCTGTTGTATTTATGAATTGCGCGTACCATGAGGTATTGAGTGATCATGATCGACTCTATATTAGATTTAATAAAATATGTTATTTAATACTTGATTTTTATTTTATTTCTACTGTGTGATGTGAAACACCTTTCTCTGTGAGATCCCAGCAGATTGACATTTAACTAACAGTAATGATTTTCAAGAAAATAGTCTGAATCTAGTCGAGACTAGTCTGACACTAGTCAAATTCAAATTCATAATATTATTTAATTTGACATAAACCTACATGGGCACGTATAAAAAGTCAGAAGCTAGGTGACCGGTTCCAATTTGTCGTTTCCTATGAAGAAGAGCCGGCTAGATCCTCCACGGTTTTTTTTTGTCCGATACTAGTCGAGATCAGTCCGAAACTAGTCCATCACTAATCAAAACTAGTCAGTCACTAGTCTTGAGTAGTCCGTCACTAGTCAAAATTAGTCCGAAATAACTCCATCAGTAGTCGGGACTAGTCCGAAAATAGTCCGTTATTAGTAACGAGACTAATCCGAGACGTCAACGTGGATTTACGAGGAGTCTACAAGAAAAAGAAAAAAATACTATAAATCAGCTCTTTATTACAAAAAAACATTTCAATTACAAAAATAAATCCAAGAGAATACATTTATAATACAGGATTAGGTCAAACGAGTGATATACTTTAAAGGAGTAGGAGTAGTGATAATACTCATGAAAATGAACAACTCTTGACCAATCCTGGAATCACGAAAAAAAAGTCAGCTGCTATATACATTTACGTTATTTCGCAAAGCTCGACAAAATATAGGGAACAAAGCTGATTTTTGTTTATATTTCAGAGTTGGTCATATAGCATAGTTAAAAAAATTTCATGAATATTTCACTCCTGTCCCTTGTTTACTCAATAATGATAATAGTGTGGACAAAGGTATGTTTTAAATAGTACCATACAACTTCAAATAAAATTAGCTAGCAAAACTCCGCAGACGTAGTAAGTACCTACCGATATTTAAACATGATAAGACAAAAAATATTAAAAGATTTTTTCTGGGGGGGGGGGTCTTCTGGTAGTGTAGTCTTGAAGTATGAGTTCAGATTTCTGGAACGAAGTTCCTTAACGCGGCTTGGGGTAGGAGTTGACTGGTAAAAAACGTCACGAAATGAAAAAACGTTATGCTACGAGTACATGCGACAGTCTCTCTGTCTCTTTCTATTACAAACAAGTGTGTGTGTGCGTGCGAGTCTCGAGCAGACGAGCACTGTACGCGGGGGGGTCAAAAACTGCTAGACTATGTTGTAATTTTTTTTAATGAACCATATTTTACTTTTATCACTTTTAGTACGCTAGCTAATTTAATTTGACCTTGAATAGTATGCTTGGAATGTAACGTGTAAGATATGTTGTAGTAGTTGAGACGTTAGTAGACGGTCTTGCGCACCCACTTCATCCTCGGACCTCGCTGTGACATGATCTTGACGGATGCGCTGGCGGCGCCTTTCACTACGTCTTGAATCTGAAAGAAAACGAAAATTTTTACTAGAAAAACGCCAGTTTAAAATACTTACAGAGGATTTCGTAGTTTTTAATCAAATTTACTGTTAGCAACACTGTACTTGGGTACCATGATAAGGAGTGGTTTTTCTAATACGCTTTTATTAGCTTCACTTGTTATTAGCGATGTCATAAATTCTTGGAAGTCAATTTTAGGCTACCTACTTTTAATTGAAAAAAAGATCCAGATTGATTTCTGGTTTTAAACGTAGCTTTTCATAAAACAAAAAACTAGCTATGGTTTTCTCTAAAGACGAGCCTATAGCTTAGCACTTTTCAATCAAATCAGTTATTTAACAGACCATACAATCCAATTCAGATAATCATAGTTTCGATAACATATTTTTAGTAATTAATTTATTATAATTACCGCGAATTACATTATGATCAACATTCAACGAAACAGCGCTGCAATTTGCAAAAAACGTAAGAAATTTTAAATTTTGCCTTGTCGCCTTGACGGCGACGCCGATTCCTAATAAAAACTTGAGATCAGCATCCGCATCCGCAACCGCAGATATGACGTACCAAAAATCCGCATCCGCCGATGTAAAAAAAATCTGCATCCGTAATCTGTACCACACCCTTTCACCTGTACCACACCTTTCTGATAATACTGTACACTCATTAAGGCCATTTCATAAATAAATTCTATATTTTTGGATATCGCGAAGCCGGACGTTTTATCCGTCGTTTTATCGTACTACATTTAAAAATAATAATATTAAACTTACACTCAACATCAAACTCTGAGCGTTGCCCACAAGCATGTCCAACGCTTCTTTGTCTTCTTGGGTACCTGGGAAGACAAAATAACAATAAAGAACAATAAATAATAACTAGAAAGAAAATTAAAAAAAATTAAACGGTGCGTTGCAGCTCGGAAAGCTAAAAAGAAGTGCGGGTATATCTGGCTGAATTTAATGTGAGATTTCTGGTTACACTTAGTCGAGAAGTAAGTTGAGCAGGCGTTAAAATGTTTCATAATTATTATTAAAACAATCTTCCTCAAGAATTGGGCTATACAATGCAGAAATAATTTGAGATCCGACTTGTAGTTACGCAGATTACCCATTAGGTACATACAAACTTACAAACAAACATAATAAGTATTATACGCATAAGACTACCGGAATCAATTCTCTAAATGATTGTAAAAACCGCATCACAATCCATTGGCGGCACTGGATGCGACTACACACTGCGGGTGGTCGCGTCCAGGGCTTGGCATAAACTGGTGGCATCTCCTGTGTGGTGCCACTTTGTGATTTCTGTTTGTGTGCCTTTGTTTTTGTTGTTGTTTTCCTATGTCTACGTCCGAAATAAATGTGTTTGTTATTAACACTAGAGGATAGGTAAAATTATTACTAACCCTATGGACTTTGTCTTAAATAAAGTATTCTATTGCGCATTTTAAAAGGACAACGCGTCCACGCAGACAAAAACGAAAAGCGACATAATGTTATAACATGTACAGATGAACTGTATTACCGTGGCGTCCGAGTGAGAACCCTTTGACCGTCGTCAACATCTTGAGCTGACCGCTAATGGTCGGGATCCTCTCGCAGGTTTGTAGCAGGTTCTAGAAAATACATAAACATTATAATTATCAGTTTCTAATGATGTACTCGTAGGATCTGACAGTGGTGACAAGTTTCTTCACACTATTCTCACAATGCCATTTTCACTCTAAAGCCCCATTTACACCGCGCAAGATTTTGGAACGTTCGAGAGCAATAATCGCATGCTATGAAACACGTTCAGTTATTGCCATTCAAGAATCGCATGCAACTGTCACACTTCCATAAAATGGCATACAACAATTGAACGCAAGTTTTGCCATTCAATATCTCAATGCGGCTTCTGTTTGCACCAAGCTAATTATTGCAAAGTAATTATTGCATGCAAGTTTTGCCTGGTCCTAACACAGACTGCGTGCTTGTACCATTTTATGACGCGTTGGTAAGTATTGCCTGTATCTACGCTGTCAAATATTTCATTCCATTTTATTGAACATCTTCTTAGTTGGTTTCAAACTCAAAGACATCGGTTGGGAGCTACAAATGCATGTGTTCAACTAAATAGATACTAACCGTCTTGATCCTGTGGTCTGTACACTCGTGCGCTAGTTTCTTGGCAAGTCGCGCGACTTCGTGCGACTCTGTCACTATCGACTTAGATGTCGCTAGTACTTCGCGCTGCTTGTCTGTAATACACACAGAAGGTTATACTAAAACAACTCATTTGTTAAAAATTAAATCAAAAACGAGATGAAATTAAATGAAATGAAATTGTTTATTCTGTAAATAGGATATCGGAATCACTTTTACACGTCATATAAAAAATATTAGAGCTAAGCTAGATGAGGTCGGCGTTTCCTATCTGACTACTCTGAGAAGAAAGGCCGAAACAAACTCAGAGGTCAAAGTCTCTTTTAAAGTCCAGAGGTTTTTGTAATACACCAATGGAGCCCTCAAAAACGTAGTTTTCACTGAACGCTTAACATATAAGAGGCATGGGAAGCTACGGGGGACTTGCCCAACAATGATACATGATTTTATTGCTGTAAGTAGGTTTGTACAAACACCTACATGTCAATCATATTTTAAAAACTAGATGAGGTCGGCGTTTCCTATACGACCACTCTGAGAAGAAAGGCGGAAACAAACTCAGAGGGCAGAGTGGGACCGTAAAAGTAGGGTATTTTATCATTGGAATACAATTGATAGACTATATCATTCAGATGTATAAAATATATTTTCTATTCTATGTTTCTTTGTTACCATTATTCATGAAGTTGGACAGCTTCGCCATTAGCACAGCCATGCGCTTGGCGACGGCGACGATCTCGTTGTCTCGCGACGACCAGTCGCGGATAGCCACGTGCAGGTTCAGCGCCTCGTTCTGTAGGGCCACGCCGATGTCCCGATATTAGAGCAATATTCAACACAACTACGCATAAGCTATCATAAGCTGGAAATTGGTTGGGGAGAGGTGGACCTATAGTACACCATATATTTCGCTAGTTATGTATATATATATATGTGTTTAAATACTTCGGTACACACCGCGAACGATGAACCGATGTTGGTTAAAATGAAGACTCTTGTATCTTTACCATTAATGAAGCAAAGACATCATAGTTTTGCATAGTAGACCCTCCCATGTGGAAATAGCTATCACAGGTAGAACTAGCATAAGAATCTATTTATATGCCCACTATGGCAATAAAAATGCAAATATCATTCTCCTACCATTGGTTTAACTATTTATTTATATTCTGACATTCGAGAGATATTTTATACTTACGTAGATGGGTTGGTTCGGTCCTGGTTGATTCTTGAAGATAGTCTCGCCGCAGAGGAGCGATTCCACTTCCTCCGTCGCTTGCAGGATCTGTTGATGAAAGGCATTGATACGTTAAATAAATAAAGATTTTAATGGATAAGATAAACACTGCTCTGAAAATGATGAAGAGGAATGATAGACAGGTCCAGAACTAAATATCCTTACATAATGTGGCAGCTACTAATTCGCACTGAGGGCCATAATCTAACACGCAGGTTGAATTATGGCCTTCTACTTCTCATAGAGAGGAGGCCTGTCCTAGCTGTAGGAACATACATATCTATTCAAAGTATCTAATGAAAATGTATACAAATGGATCAGGTAATTTTATAACCTCAATTTTCGCCTTTGATTTTTGAATTGCAATTTATAGTACATTTCTGTCGAGGCCAGCAAATCAAGCATTGATGGACGATCGTGAAAATGTGGGCCGAGACGTAGCTGAAGGACACATACGTGAGGCTATCAATGCCTGGTTGCGGCCAAGGCATGAATAGTGCTTTTCTCAAATAATGCGCGGAAATTCAAACAAAGTAAATAATATTATTCAAACAATAATTGGAAAGAGTTGACCCTTGCGAATTTTGTTTAGTGAGCGATTGCGTGTAACTGAACTGAAAAAACAAACCCTGTTCCGGTAAATCCTGAACGGGGTTTCTTTTCACTTTCATCAAATACATTTGGAATAGACTATAATGTTATTTGTAAGGCACAGTCGTGTGTTACCTTGGCAGTGGTTTCCTTGCAGTCGGGCATCCTGCTGGCGCGAGTGGCGGCGGTGAGCTGTTGTTGAGCTTCTGTCAGAGTGTTACCTTGGCAGTGGTATCCTTCCAGTCGGGCATCTTGCTGGCGCGAGTGTCGGCAGCCGGCGTGGCGGCAGTGAGCTGTTGTTGAGCTTCTGTCAGAGTGTTACCTTGGCAGTGGTATCCTTCCAGTCGGGCATCTTGCTGGCGCGAGTGTCGGCAGCCGGCGTGGCGGCAGTGAGCTGTTGTTGAGCTTCTGTCAGAGTGTTACCTTGGCAGTGGTATCCTTCCAGTCGGGCATCTTGCTGGCGCGAGTGTCGGCAGCCGGCGTTGCGGCGGTGAGCTGTTGTTGAGCTTCTGATAAAGCCTTCTGCAGCTCAGGGTCGCTGCGAGCTGTACTTGAAGACATGCCCACGTGGATCACGCGGTTCGCTAGCCTGGATAAAGATAGAATTTTTGACTCAAAGACAACTATTTTCAATATTTCTCGATGAACCTTTGTTCGTGGCCGTTACTAATCGAAAAATAATATAAAACGAAATTTAAAACGTTTGTACACTGTATTTGATTCGAAATCCGTATTCTACCGAATTGGAAATGTTCTAAACTCCGAAAGATAGAAATTCTGATCTTGTGCGCAAATCTGTACTTCGGACCGTCATTTCATGGATGCTGTGCGCAAACGCTCATACATTTGCAGTTTCCCAGAATCCTTTCTAAAAAAACGCACTTTTTCTCGAGGTATTCATATTTATTTATTTATTTATTTATTTACTATGGAAGACCTACAGCTAAACACAATGGTGATAATAAACAGAATGATAACCTGACAGCCAATTACAGGTCTTCACGTCTAGAGCTTGTGTGGTATAAAAGTACTGTGGAACAAGTATACACACTGCCAAATATTGCCAAAAAAAATAATAATATAGAAAACACAAATAAATTACTAAGAATTTGCAGGTAGATCATCACCTAGAACATGCGTAAACTAATATAGTTTCGACAGGTTATTTCACATGTAAACCAAGATGTTAAAAATTCTATGTTTTAAAGATGTATATGATAAAGATTTAAAAGATGTATCTCACTTGGTGATAGCGGCAGACGTGTGCGCACACTTCATGGGGTCGTTGTGTTTCGTGGACTCCTCGCGCATGCGCTCCATAGTTTCTCCTGCAAATCATTATCTTTTTAGTTGTAAACTGTGAATTTAATGTAAAAATATATTAATGCTTGCAGTGCTTTGCATGTTTCCATACATATTTTTCGAAATGAGTTATACTTGTTGACAATGGAATGAATGAAAACCCGAAAAGGGCCGATATTTCCAGCGGTGGAACAGCTATCTTATTGCGTAAAACGTTTTCGTAAACGATTCCGACTAATCTTTTCATTTTGACAGTTCAACAACATTCATTGCGTTATTTACGTTTTTAAGCAGTTTTTTTTTTAAAACTTATGAAGCAATGGATTGGCAAACTGTTTCAAACCGATCCAGATTGTGATAGATCGTGTATTACGCAATTAGGGTACAGATCTGATATCTCGAAAACAATCAGCTGATTCATTCGTTCATGTTCTTAAAACTCGACAGAATTTATGGAAACGGCTAATTCATTTTCGTTTACCAGTTTGTTAAAAACTGAAAATTTTCGTTACGACTCCAGTGGTTTTAAATAATGCTTTCGATTTCATTTTACCTGCAGTTTGCACGAAGTCCATAGGATCAACAGACTGGTCGCACAGGTCTCGAATCTTGGACAAAGACTCTGCATATCTTGCTAGCAGGGTCTTGTAGTTCTCTATCACAGCCTGACAATTAACAAAACTTTGAGAATAATGACTTCAAAGGTTTATGATGTAGTAAAATCAAAATAAATTATATTTATGGTAATTAATTTGGTAAGCCCTAAATCTTACCTTGTCGTCCGGGGTTGCAACTCGTTGCTGAGCCGCTTTCACCAACATTGGAGCCAGCAACTCCGCCTGAAAAAATAACAATGTTATAATTTTATCACCTAAATAAAGTACTTAATACATTTTCAGTTGTATCCCCAAGATCAACCAGTCTTACCAAGGGGTATCGTATTACCCAGATACCGGGTTGTGGAGTTCAGATAAGCAGTCGCTCCATGTAAATACAGGTATTCAGCTGCATCCAGTCAGACTGGAAGCCGACCCCAACATAGTTGGGAAAAGCCTAGGCGGATTGATTGATTCTGTTGCATTAATAAACATAAAGTGATCAGTCGACAAAAAGCTGACTGGTTTATGATCTCCGTGAACCCGTGATTATTTTAAAAAGGTCACTCTAGCGCAAGCTTTAAAAGTGAAATATTCTATTGAGAGAAAGAGACATGAATAACAGGGTGGAATGTTCAGTATGGTAGCTCACCCTCCGTAGAAAAGGGTGGATCCTTTGCCCGGACGGGTATTGTGTCTAGTAGGCTACTGTTCGACGATTGATGTCTGGACGTTGTATATATACTAGTCGCGCGGTAAACTTTGCTTGATTTTGCATGACGTCAGTGTTATGCGTAGTTCACATGTGCACAGAGACATGACTTTCCAAGCAGTACATGGCGAGGTTACCTGTTCACTGCAACTATTGAGCTGTGTGCTGACAGTAGTTCCCGCGTCCTTATCAGTGTCTGCGATGAGTCTGGCTGTCTTAGTGACGCGGCTTAGTTGAGCCAGTAGCTCGGCTATCTTCTTCTCCAAAAGGAACTTGCGTTTTGATTCGTCTGGTAAATTAAAAAAAAATACATTTAAAATGTTTGGTAAATGTGAATAACATATTATTGATGGAGGCTCGGTCTTTCTGTTTCACAAATGGACGGGTCGCTGAGCTCCCTAAAATAGGGTTGAGCTACACGATGACTGATACATGCATGCCGTTTGTTGGGACAAGTCAACTCAACGCTACTATGTCTTTTTCTTCAAAAGGCCCTTCCCGACACGGCCCATTGTCAGACTCATATGAAATCTTAGTAATATAATGTTAGGACTTTAAAAGAGACCATGACCTCTGCGTTTGCTTCGGCATTGCTTCTCAGGGTTTCTTCTCAGGGACCAGTCGACTAGGAAATGCTGGGACCATAATTTTATTAAATATTGACCAAGTTGGAATCGTAAACGTGTCTTAAAAGATCTACTTACAGAAATTAATCTGGCTAGCCTTTTCCCAACTATGTTGGGGTCGGCTTTCAGTCTTCCCACTGGACGCAGCAATACCAGTATTTTCCATGGAGCGACCGCCTGATCTCTATAACCCAGTTACTATGGGTAACGATACCTCTTGGTAAGACTGGTTATCAGACGTGGCAAGCGTAGCGTAATGTTATCATTTAGCCACCAGCCCCTCTATCTACTTACATAAATTAAAAAAATCACAAACAGAACCTACCCTGTTCATAATCGGCCACTAAGTCCAGGTCCGCGAGTGGTGCCTCAGCGTCCATGAAGTCCTGCACGACTCTCGTCACTACTCCACGCTCGATGCCCTTCTTAAGCTCACGAACACGTTCCATCAGCACACTAGGAAGGTAAGGGAGTTATAAGATCTTAAGGTTTTTGTTAAAATCGCCACATTGGCATTCGCGTGCCGATTTGGACTCGTTCCTGACCGATTGGACGGAGAAGGCACATAATAAAATTGGAAAAGTATGACGGAGACTTTTACCCAGCAGTGGGACAACATAGGTTAACTGAAAATAGTTATTTATGCTACAAGTGCGGAAAGTAAGTGATTTCCGACGAGTGTATAAGTCGAGCGCACGATTCGGAGATCATCTTACGCACGTGTATAATGAAACGTTTACCTATGGATAGTGCGAGGAAAAAAAAAACCAAATTAGTAAAATGGCGGGCTTATTTTAAATACTTACATGTATTGTAACTCGTGTTCAAGAAACTACAACTGATCCCGTGGTTATCAAAGGTTTGAACTGCGGTGGCCTATTGTAGGTCTACTCAGTATTTTTTACGAATTTTAAGAACCGTAAATACTAACATGAAGTTTTATCTACCATCGTAAAAAAAATCGGTGTATTTACATCTTAAACAGTAACTGTTTACGCATGAGGTCCTGGGTTTGATTCCCAGGTCGGGCAGAGGGTTATTGAGTTTTTTCATTACGAATTTCTCAGTAGGAGCCCGGAGTATGTATTTGTGCCCAGTTGATGGCGATGTTCAATAAAGATAAATGAAATGAAATGATGGCAATAAATACAACATTCCTGGCGAAATGTGGGTATACTATAGATACACCTCTGCCTAACCCTTTGGGGATGACAGGCGTGATGTTATTTCACATAGCAATACATACCTGTACTGTTCATGTTCATATTTCTTGCTACACTCAGTGAGCAGCTGTTCCGTTTCCTTCACCAAGTTCCTCATGTCCTCCTTCTCACTGCCCTTCAGGTCTTCCGATACCTGAACGAAAAGTATCACATAAGTATCGAAAACTTTCAAGAGGAACGTGCTGAGAAGAATGCTTCTACGTGGAAGAAAATAGTAGGTGATCCGGCAGAGACCAAGATCTTCTGTATATTAGTAAAATTACAGTTGCTGACTGAAGTTTTCGTAATCTTACCTTGTTAGCAACTTCAATAAGGTTGCGTACAGCTTGCTGTCCATTTGTCTTCACCTCTGCCTTGGATACAGGCTTGAGAAGCCATTTGGAAGCAGAGTCGAACCTGAGACAAATTATAAATGAATGTTTTTGATTTGATGTTATGTTATGTACTTTAAATATCAAATAAATGGTTGGCAACAAAATTCCGATTTAAACTGAACTCTTTTGTCAATGTTGATAGATATTTAAGTCACTACAGGTAAACCAGAAAAAGTATGCGCTTCGGTAATATTCGTGTTCTTGAATAAACACGAACGTCACGCCACAGAGTAACCCCCCACAGAGGCAATGCTTCTAAGTTTTGTATTGCTCGTTTGTATGAAGGTATCTCTGTCGGATTACCTACTCCAGTCGCAGTTCGTCATCTGTTACTAAAAAGTTTTTTGGAACTGCATAGAGTTGTTAATCTATATTTTTTTAATCATGGTCCCAGGTTGGGTAAAATATTGTTGGGTTTTCATAAGAAATTTCTCAGTAATAGCCCGGAGGCTGAATTTGTGCCGGGTTGCTGGCAGTAGACCCATAATCGCCCCTTAATACATGGGACTTAAACATAACTGGCGAAATGTGAGTGTAATGTAATATGTAAATCTCTGCCAGTGTATGTGTTGTAATCATGGTAATACGAAATAGGCAAGTTCTTCTATGGTGTCAACAGCTCTATATTAGATTTTATCATCGCTCGTATTTTTTAAGATAAACGATGGTTCCCTAAGCATATACTTTTTTGGAGATCTGTAAATTTATTTAAAACATTATTGATACTTACTGTTTCTGCACATAGCTCTTCTTTTCTTCCTGTAAAAATGTTTTATGAATTAGATCGTACCAAACTTATAAAAAATATTAACTTTTTAATCAACCATTGATTGCACTGCCTGTCCACTAACTTTTAATTAAGTAATATATAACTAGAATACCTCAGAATCGTCTGTGGAACCTTCTATAAGTTTGACGCGCTGGCCACTGGTCCTGCAAATACGATATTATTGTAACTTTATCAACATAAAATCAAGTGAGACCACTGAGATATTTCTCGACGGCATGTGAAGCCAAGTCAAAGGCCCATGGGCGGGACAAAAACCATGGACACCAGGTTAGTCACCAACCACATGAAAAATAAGAAGAAGACCACTGAACTGAGGACAGTATAGCTACAAAGAACGTATATGACCACGAAAATCATATTTTTTAAGTAAAAAGCTGATCACGGTAAGTAAGTAAGTGGTGTCAATGGTGGTGGTGTGGTGGTACCAACCGTGTCGCGCGTAGTAAAATAAAATGATGATGTTTTTACTTGTGTTTATTTATATTAACTTCCGATAAACTCTGTGAGTTACGTCAACTAATTTAAAAAGAAAAAAGGCCGTGTATTACTTACTTGACATTCTTGAGCAAGTTCTCGAAGGCGTCGAGTACGTCCTTCCGTTTGTTGAACATCACCCACTTCATCACTTCCGGCTCCTCCGGGGCTGACTTCACCTGCTTTATTAACTCCTCTGTATTTGTGAGAAGAGCCCTGTGAATAAAAATTAACTAATGACTTTTTTAACATTATTATTTTGGCTTGGCTATAAGTACACTTTCGCCCAACTCTTCGGGAAAATAAGGCGTGATGTTATGTTATTGGCCGCTCAATTTCAACTCAATTTAAAGACGCTAAGACTCATGTTGTCTCTGTCACTTTAGAGGCTCCTGTAGCGACAGAAAGACTTTTAAGAACGTCATAAAGTAAGTTGTCCTTTTTAAAATAGGTTAAGACTCTTCCTAGAAATTATGTAGAGCTACTTGTAGTGATTTTATCTTTCTTTGTCACATCTTTGTGGTAAGAGGACTAACAATGAAAGCTAGAACCAAAAAAACTGGTCAGATTTTAATAATATACGTAAATGCGTTACTAAAAAAAAGACGGAACCACAAAGTAATAATTAGTTTCTAGAGTACTCACAGAGAACTTTTTACGACCTCGTCGACTTGCGCCTGGGTCTCGGCAGAGACTTCACCTGCAGTTGGTACGAGGTCAGGATGCTCTATCAAGTTGGAGGCATCGTTGACATCCTCCATCAAATCCATCACCTTTGATATTATTCCCTCCTAAGAAATAAAAGATACATAAATTTTAAAGAAGTTCATCTTAGCTTTCTACTGATGAGCTTTCAGCTCTGACCAGGTAGATCGACCGACGTCGGCCGCGGCAATCCGCTGAATATAGCTACAGAAATGCGAAAAATATAAATGAAATATGAAAACAATTTCAATTTTATTTTTCTTCGATTTGTTTCATATCTTTGTTAGTTTTGTAGTAAGATAGTTCTGTCGCTGTCAAGGTTCTTAGCACGAAATCTGTAGTTTCGGGCGAAGTTACGGGCGATTCCTACTCCGTATCACTAATGGACATAAGATTAGTTTGGGGCCCGATATAAGAATGAATGACAACAAGATTTGACAGTTGACCCTACTCCCGATGAATTTGCACCTGTTCGAAAAAGTGAATTAATCAGGTAATGTGTTCATTCCGATGTTTCGATCTACTTTCGGACCCCTATCATCGTTGAAGGACTTAGAGAGTAGGCCCCCCCTGTAACAGACACTGAACGTACACGGAGTTATTATGTAGTACAATGTTCAGTTTTACCTAATCCTATCTCTGTCTAGCAAAGGATATAATAAAAAGTAGGCTTATTTTTTTTCTCGTGTAGTTTTTAATTTCAGTTTTTCCAAACATACCTTATCGTTGGCGTTTGCTGCCACACCCTGGAACAGAGCTCCACTCGAGCTATTGATCTCATTCCTGCACTGTTTCAGCATGTCCTTGAGCTCTCCATCTTTGATCTTCTTGATGCCATCGTCTATGCCGTGCAAGAGATCTTGTACCTGGACCTTCAGAGCTGCTGTCTCTTCTTGCACCTGAAATACAATCAAACTCTCCTCGTGTAATTTACTTAGTGTGTAGAAGTTTTCTGGTTTTCCAATATTGTTTGATGGCAAATTCGACCAAACTTTTATAATGCGAGTAAATTTTAACAGTTTTTCCATTAAAAAAAAATGCTGTTCGTAGGTAAGCGCATCCCCTGCGAACTGCTGGAACAATTTGGCCATTACTTGTTTTAAAATGTTCGTAATCATTTGAATTAGGTTCTTACGGTTAAGTTTACCGGAAAATTTTCAAATTCGGAAAAAATCTGAACGATCTTTTTTGTATGAATTATTGAAATTTGGAAAGGACAACGTCTGTCGGGTCAGTTAGCATAATATCAAATTATGATATTTTGAGACCAAAATAAGCTCAAGTAATCAGACTACACAGTTACCTGTTCTTCATGACTAGCCATTATGATGGACACACAAGTCTCCTCGACCGCTCCGACAGCTTTGTGCAGTTTGGCCACATCCACTATACCTTCCTTGCCTATGGATATATCTTTCTCTGATACTGATATCTGCGGAAAAATACAACATAGAATAGATTATGAATTACAGATATTTAAATGTTACATAGAGTGACACAATGGGCGGTCTTATCGCTTAAGCGATCAACACTTGTTTCACTTGTTTTTTGTTAATAGGTGGCTAACAAGCAGGCCGCCGGCTCGAAGGTAAGTGGTCACACTGGTCACTACCTTCTTTATCATCCCAGAGACAAAACTGAAGACCTAATCCTGCATTTTGACGTTTTGATTCAATTTATGTTAATGTTCACTAACTCAACAGCAAACTAGTTTTGCAGTGCCCCAACAGGGTTCATGTCACGACATTATCTGTTGTAAAATATGTCTGTTACACAGTAAAGTTGCTTGCATGGCGGCAGAAAAAAGTCTCGAGGTATGTAGTCGATCTCGGGGCGTTTTGTTCCCTTCACATACGGTTTAAATTGATTGAACAATATTTAAAAAGTCTAGAATAAAATTCAAACAATGTTGGTAATTGTTGCAAAAACTACTAAAGAATCATCGAGGTATACAACTGACCAGATAAGCAGCTTGAGCGGCACACTCAGTACTGTTGCTGACTGCGGAGGCCACGTAGTTCAAACTCTTGAGGAACTCTTCGCGGGACATAGCCTGGTCACTGTTTAGTTTTTCTGTAATAATATTATACAGAATTTCATGAAACATTGAGTTGACGAAAGCCAAAGCATAAATCCAGCTTATAAAGGGACACGAAGCAATATTTTTCTTGCCCGATCTTACACTCTGCTTTGTAGTATACTTTGATAAATAAGCGGCGGCGAGTTAATCAGGCAAGACGTACAAGGGAGGAAGTGAAATAAAATTTTAAACAGGGTTTATTCTTGAACTGGAAAAAAATGTCTAAGTCTATCAAGCTTAATAACTTGATAATAATTATTACAAACTGTATTTATAGATTTTTGAAAAACACAACATATTATCAAGTCTGTTTTCCCCGAAGGGTTAGGCAGAGGAGAACCTATAGTACAACTAGGGGGTTAAACAATATTCTTTATTTTGAGCACATACGCAACACATCTCTCTGCGACTGCAGGGTATCCACACAGTGCACATAAGGCAAGGCTCCACACGGCTGCGGCGATGCTTGTAACAAGCTTCGTTGTAGTTGTAAGGATCGGTGCACTTCACCGCACTCTTGGTTGACGCGTCCTGCTGGGTTTACACTGCGTACCTGCGGACGACAGAAAAAAAGCTTTATAATCATCGAAACCTGTACAAAACGGTGTACAACCTCATTATAAGTACTTAAGTCATCACCGTCGCCTACAACAATCTGCAATACCAGAGACATTATAGATGCATTACCACCCCTGAACCAAAGCAGAAATGGTCATCTATCTGTAATTACAAAACCGGAAAGCGCCCTCTGTCGGTTCGACCATGCGTTCAGTTTCACGCGAACAAAAAGTTACATGAGATCGCGACTATCGCGTATTCGTGCGACGATCGCTTTTGAATAGGACGCGGCCTAAAAAGCCTAACTCTACAAACCTTATCTTAGTAAGACATGGCCGTTTCGCGACCTTCGCAAGACACTCTTATGGTCTTTTGGTAAGAAATTAACTCACCATCATCATCATCATTTCAGCCAGGAATCACCCACTGCTGGAGCCTCCTATTTTCTGCCGTACTTACCGGTTCCTAGCGTCCCTCATCCAGGTTTTTCCGCGACTTCGACGATATCATCAACCCAACGCGCTTTTGGACGGCCCTGGTTTCTTTGGCCTAACCTTGGTCACCATTCGGTCATAGTTTTACTTCATCGTCAGAAATTAAGTCACTGGTATTTAATGTTGTGTCATGAAGTAGACCAAGATGTAAGGTTTGTAGAGTTAGACCTTGTAGAGTTAGAAGCTTGACTCTATATTATATCTGATTACTTTTAAATAGCAAAAGCGTTATGTCGGTCTTGGGAACCTATTTTACGTGAAATGTTTTTGGTGTGATTTATTTTTGTACTTACCTATTTATCCGTAAAAAAAAAGTATTGCACCTACCTCCCTTTAAGCAAATCCTAGCTTGCAAACAAAATTTGAGCTTTCTAGGACTTCGGGAAGTGCCCTAGAGGTTTTGATGAGTAATTGAGTGACGCAATGGACGTATTTAGGTATTAATAAAATCTAAAGTATAAAAGCTAGACTAATGAAACTAAGTGTGTTTTATAAGTCTGCTAACTACATCTGATCCTGAGAATTGGACCTCTCTCGCATTATTCAGGGTATGAAAATACGACGAAACGCTTCGAGAAAAGGTGCCTGCCTGCTTTTTTTTTATTGGCACATCTTGGCGGGGCCGTGACCGTGCCTCCTGTTAACTTTTGCCTGAAAGTTACTGATAATTTCTTGAATATTACTCGTATGTGTACGTAAAATACGAACCAATTTATTGATAGAGTCGTTGAGCTGACGGCACGCTTCCAGAAGCTTTCTTCTCGCGTCATGGTGGTTAGGATCCTGAAATAATGCAAGTCTTCAGTTTCTGTTGTCTTAAATGAAGCGGAAAGAGGCATTTTTTTCCAATAACGAAAAAGATAAATAAAATAATGGCATTTAAACTAGTTTTTAGACTACATAATTCACCTGACAGACGAGTTCTGAAGTCTTCAGCAAGCTGTAGGTAGCGAGACACATCTCTTGCGAAGCTTCCTCGATCTTCTTGCATTGGACGGGTCTCTGAAAACGGCCAAATACAATCAATAAATAAATTCTTCACGATTGGGGGCAACAGAGAAGAATGGGGGAGAAGCATGAAGTGCATAGAGAAAAGAATGGGGAATGTAAAAGGGAAGGGTGGTGCTATAGACTACTAGAGGTAAAGTTGTTTGTAAAGTCTGTTCCAAAAGTATCTGATAAAAGTGTAAACAAACCCTGTTCCGGTTAAATTCTTACGCAATCCCTCAGTAAAGATTGTATAAATCAAATATCAAAAGTCGTCGGCGTGTCGGCGGCGGCGTGCAGGCTGCGCGCGAGTGACTCCGGCCGCTTAGTTACCTTCCTATCCTGCAGCGCGCGCGCCGTCCCGGCGAGCTGCGCGGCCGTGTCGGCGGCGGCGTGCAGGCTGCGCGCGAGTGACTCCGGCCGCTTAGTTACCTTCCTATCCTGCAGCGCGCGCGCCGTCCCGGCGAGCTGCGCGGCCGTGTCGGCGGCGGCGTGCAGGCTGCGCGCGAGTGACTCCGGCCGCTTAGTTACCTTCCTATCCTGCAGCGCGCGCGCCGTCCCGGCGAGCTGCGCGGCCGTGTCGGCGGCGGCGTGCAGGCTGCGCGCGAGTGACTCCGGCCGCTTAGTTACCTTCCTATCCTGCAGCGCGCGCGCCGTCCCGGCGAGCTGCGCGGCCGTGTCGGCGGCGGCGTGCAGGCTGCGCGCGAGTGACTCCGGCCGCTTAGTTACCTTCCTATCCTGCAGCGCGCGCGCCGTCCCGGCGAGCTGCGCGGCCGTGTCGGCGGCGGCGTGCAGGCTGCGCGCGAGTGACTCCGGCCGCTTAGTTACCTTCCTATCCTGCAGCGCGCGCGCCGTCCCGGCGAGCTGCGCGGCCGTGTCGGCGGCGGCGTGCAGGCTGCGCGCGAGTGACTCCGGCCGCTTAGTTACCTTCCTATCCTGCAGCGCGCGCGCCGTCCCGGCGAGCTGCGCGGCCGTGTCGGCGGCGGCGTGCAGGCTGCGCGCGAGTGACTCCGGCCGCTTAGTTACCTTCCTATCCTGCAGCGCGCGCGCCGTCCCGGCGAGCTGCGCGGCCGTGTCGGCGGCGGCGTGCAGGCTGCGCGCGAGTGACTCCGGCCGCTTAGTTACCTTCCTATCCTGCAGCGCGCGCGCCGTCCCGGCGAGCTGCGCGGCCGTGTCGGCGGCGGCGTGCAGGCTGCGCGCGAGTGACTCCGGCCGCTTAACGCTCAGCACCACCGTGCCGCTCATTGAAGACAGTTTCGTGGCTAGCTGGTGCAACTTCTCCTCTAGTTGCCTGTCATTCAGAGGAAAAATGCACTCAATAAGTACTCTAGTCATGTCAATTATGCCTATCCATAGATAAATATCACCCGTCTTTCCACTGTTCTATTGCCTACTCTAGGATGCATATCCGGTACGTCTTCCCTACCATTACAGTGCCCCCCCGTCTATTCCCTGATAAGCAATGGCTTCTGTAGCCCCATGCAGCATGAGGGGCTAGTGCAAAATTTGGGGTTCTTTCGATTTATCGAGTCTGGTTAAACCACGCTGGAGTCAGTGCATTTCACTCATTCATTCATTATGTCATTGTATATTTATGTGTACTCTTCCCCCAGTTATTTAGCCCCCAACTTTCAGTACATTTGCGCGAACCACAATAGAAATCAACGATCATCTCACAATCGTCTTCTTCGATGTCCCCACTCACCGCACAGACTTCATTCACTCTTCCTTCTTCATTCAGTCTATCTCTCTGTGGAATGCGCTCACCCAGGAAATCAGGATGGCAACCAACCGATTATCCTTTAAAATTAAAGTTCGCGAGCATATTCGCAAGAAGCTGGCAGTATCATCACAACGGTAATGTTTTCCCATTGTGTATTTATTTGTGTTTATAAATAAATATATACATAATTATGTATATATATTACATTTATAGTTTTAATAGATATTAAACCGGTAACTTTAAATAAATATTTATCTCTTAATTCTCGCTATTGCACCTACCACTGTTTGTCTCTGCATCACCCAAAGGTTGACTGGTAGAAAATGGCATTAGTCCGCCTCTGTACATTTGTGTGGTTGAAGTATTAAATAAATACTTACTTAGGAGTACCCTCGACTGGTTGCTTCTTACACAGTAATAACTTGTCAATATCCTCTGCGTTCAACACTGGAGTGTTGATCTTCCGCGAAGAAATCATGTCCGAGTCGATTAGTTCCTGAAAATTTTCCGATTTAATAAAAGAAGCCTATGAGGATAATTATTATCCCTAGCAATACAACTTTGTGTTTTAAAAAAACTCTGTTAGAAACAGTTTATTTTTTGTACACGCAGTATAAAAATTGGTTCCGGCTGTCATTCGTAGATCTTTGACAAACAAAACAAAGTGGTCTTCCTATTAATTTATTTTTAAGTTGTCGTAAATACTGACCTTCATTAAAGTTTGAGCTTGTGTATCGATGCTACACGTGTCAAGGTCACGTGGGTGCTGTAAACTGCCACACACGTTTGTGAACTCCTGCGTCGCTCGCACTAAGTTTTGTACGGTTCCGAGGTACCTAAAACGGGGATTGTAAATATAAATTATAACATATCTACATGAAACGAGTGGCTAAGTAATAACCGCCGCACGGGTGAAACGATCAGGTTAAGCTACTTCCTGCGGTCGGTTCGTGGATGGGTGACCATCTTTACATACCGAGACCCGAGAGAGTACGTTAAGCCGTTGGTTCCGGCTGTCATTCTTAGATTGTTGACAGTTGTTACGGGTCGTTAGAAGCCCGAAAGTCTGGACAACCAGTCTTACCAAGTATTACCCAGTAAGGGGGAATCCATTAATGACGTCAGCTTAAAATGAGCTAGGAGGGGTACAGCAAAATTTTCACGAAAACTCATTTGAAGGGACTATGAAAATCTCATGTCAACTTTGTAATTTGGAGAATACATTATTATATACATAGTTAAACAAAATGAAAGTCGGGCATAGATAACATGAAATAATAAAATATTGCCCATTTCCGCCGCATACAGTACTTAGAATATGCTTGCGCTTATGTATGTATGTATTTTTCTTTGGAATGCGCTGTAGCCTAAATAGCTTGATAGATTTGAACATATAAGGTGTCGTTAGATTACTCTTAACTGTGGGAGTGACCATAGGCTATAATGTAATATTTATTTATTTATTGCTTCTGCTTATACAAAAAAAGAGAACGGAAGGTTTTTTAAATGGATGAATGGGAAATATGGTGTAACTTTAAAAATACCAAAATTCTATAGATTATAATGCTTGTTTTTCTCTTCTCAGTTAGTGTTTTTGCAGACGATTTTTTGTGTTTTTTTACTGACTTTTTATTCACTTCACTCTCCTCTGCAGCATCTGTCTTCTCCAAACATCCAGCAGGGTGCAGGTCCCGTCGCGGCGTGGCGGCGCAGGCGGCGGCGTAGTACGCGAGGGCCGCGCCCATCGGCTCCGGCTCGCCCCGCACCACGCGCTGCCGCGCCGCCAGCACGCTCGCCTGCGCGCGCCCGCACGCGCCGCGCGCCTGGGGGGAGCTGTAGCTCTGGGGGGGGGTACATACAGAGTGAAATTTTAAAAAAAACAGCCGTTCCCTACATTTTGACGAGTTATGCGAACATAAATGTAGGGAACAACGGATTATTTTTTTCACGATTTCAGGTTTGGTCCCATAGTAAAAGTTGTTCATAATGATGAGTACAATGACCCCTTAAGAGGAAAACGGTAATTTAAATTACACCCTATACAAGGGCTCATTCAATTAGCTAGCGAAACTCTGCAGATGTGATGGGTACCGATATCTAAACATGACAAACAAAAAAATAAAATTGGGGTATTTCAACTGTTGAATGGTACGAAATAATATGGTTCAAAACTTTTTACTGATCGATCCAAAGCAGTGCATAGCAGCAGAATTATATTTATCGATTGATATTTTCGATTACAACCTTTTTTCAGTTTTTTTTTTCCAAAAATACTAAGAAACACAAACTAAATTTTTGCGCCAGTAAAATCAACACTGTGCATACGTAAATACTTATCCCGACTCCGAAACCCTTCAGTGTGGGGGCGTGGTCCGACACAAACTTGGCCGGTTTTTTAATGTTTTATCTGATTTTTGAATTTCGCCACTCAAAAACTTGAGGAAGATGATGATGATGATGACGTCACGCTGAATTAGCTGCTCGAAGGCTGCGCCAATATCCATGTACGGGTTCATCAATATAGAGATATGAGGAACAGAGAGTAAAGTTCAATCATACTGGTGGGCAACTGCCCAACGATTGATGTCGGGACTATGTATATACTCGTCTGCTATAATATACTCTGCTGTATAGATACTAGGCTTTCTATAGATACTCTGCTTGCGCGATGCAGGATTTTACGTGACGTCATGCTTAGGTCGCATGTAGCGTTATAGATGCCACCACAAAATAAACAAAACACTAAATGTTCTCACAGTACCTTCTTCTCTTTCTGGCTCTTCCTAGCGGCTTCCTTAGCGAGTGGCATCATGACGGTATTCTGGAAGTGGTCGAGGTTCTGCAGCGCCTCGTCGAAGGCCGCGCTCTTCGTCGCCATTATGTGACTGTGTACCGCGAACCTATGAGAAGAATATGTTATCATACATGGTGTAAGGGTTATTTATAGTTAATTATGCAACTGTTGTATAATAAGGAGTATTAAAACACGAATGTGGGTTTGATAATAGTATCACATGAGTGTTTTAATACCTCATTATGTACAGTTGCATACAAGACTTTATCTAAACCCATGGTATGAATCCTCTATAAAAGTTTCTAAAACAACTGCCAACATTAAAACGGCCATAGCCCGTAGCCCTCGCGCGCGTGACGGAGCGTATTTTGAAAATGTGTGACATGTGCGGGGGGCAGCAAGTGACCGGAAGGGATCGAACAAGCAAAAGAGTTGCATAAGGAAATTTAGTACAACATTATAACACTCGTTTCGATGATAATAATGGTAACTATGACACTGGTCCTTTTAATGCTGGCAATAAGCTAACTGTTTCAGAAACTCCTCAAGATGTTTTTCTTCACCGTTTTTGCAGCAAGTGACCCTTACTAATAGTTTGTTTAGTAGTAAATCCTTATCTTACCGCAGCAAGTGGCAGCTTTCATTCAAAGGCAGAGCTTTCGCTCTGAGCGCTTGCTTCGCTTTCTGGTCGGGGATGCCTTGTATCGCGCCGTTTATCTCCTTCACCATAATATCACATTCCTGCAAACATGAACAGTTGAAGATGTTTCTAATCTCCAATCTTAGTTATTAAGACAATAGAAATAAGTTTTCCAGAAACAAGCTCTTTTAACTGAATCGTAGTATTTACGTCAAACGTCTATAAGATTTACTATTATTTCTATCTCAAATGATTGGCATAGCTGTCATAATGATTTCTTTGAAAAAACCATTCTGTATAGTATCGAGATTTTTCCCGACGTATGGTTGCCCTAAGAAATCCTTAACTAAAATGGCGACGTCAAAAATGACACTTTAACAACGTTGTTATGAAGACAGCTGCAGTTGACAAGTGACAAAGTTCCAAAACTCAACGTTTTGGTAATATGAGTGTAAGGTCGGGAAATTAATTGTTATAATCCTTGCGCGACTGATAGTCATCGCCTAAGGCATGTGAGTGGTGAGACAGGGAGGGCGCCATTGACAAAATTGTCAGACTGAGTTAGCTTGGCCGACCCCTAACCTCCCCCGTCTCACTGCTCACATACCGCAGGCGGTGACTAGCAGTCGCGCAAGGACTAAAAGCAAATATACTACTAATTTTAATAGTCCGTATATTCAAATCACAACTGCTATTCTTTGACAATTGTATGAAATGGCAAATTATAACGTTAAGTTGTGTCAATTTTTTTTTTAACCACAACGGGGAAGCTCTTGGCCTGAATCTCACCTGATGGTAAGTGCCCGGAATCCTCTACCACAGAGAAACTGGCTATCTTACCTCTAACTGCCGGAACACAACAATGCTGGTAACATTGAATTGTTATGGCGACAGACATAGATAAGATGGTGGTAGCTAGCCAGGCGGACTTAAAACAAGCCTTACCACCAACCAAAACAACAACATTGTTATTTGCTTAACAACTAATTTTCCTGACTGTAAAGTCAGCTGCAGAGAAATCTCACCCCCTAGCAATGAAAAAATACAATGCTAGGGGGTAAGATTTCTCTGCAGCTGACTGTATAATGCACTTTGTAGTAAGGTTAAGTTTAAGTTTGTTTAAGTTACCTGTCCAAACACGTCGATATCCATGATATCATCGACGCTGTTCATGACCGTCAGTCCGTCGCCGAAGTTATCCGGCGGGTTCAATAACCTCGCCGCGTCCTCGCTAATCTTACTGGACAGCATTTTAATGTCCTGTGAAAAAGAACAAATTCATTGTCATCATCATCTAGACATAACGCACTATGCTGAAGTCGGTAAATGTAGTTAAAAATACCATCTCAGACATATAGTTTGTATGGTCCTCATATGATCAGACAAAGATTATGTCTGGACTTGGAAAGAAATTGTGACCTCTGAGTTTGATTCGGTATTTCTTCTCAGAGTAGTCAGATAGGAAACACCGACGTCTACTAGTTTTAAAACGTTATTTATTTTTGACTTATACAAGTATTTTTTATAACCAATATACAGAAATAAATAGGGAAACATTTAGAAACACCACGCTTCGCTCCAAAAACGGGGATCCTTGACGTAAGCAAAAAGGCTGCCAAGCTAAAATGGGAATGAGCGGGACATGTCAGCCGCATGTGTAGCGCCCGCCGGGGAACTGTCTGCGTGGGCGGCGGCGCCCGGGGCGCCCGGGAGGAGGGGGCGAGGCGACCTACACGCGTACCGCAAGGATTGAATAAAGGTGGCCCTGGAAAAGAATACTTGGAAGGATTTGGGAGAGGCCTTTGCTCAGCAGTGGGACAATGTAAGCTAATATAAAACAATACAGAAATAAATCTTTTATCATTTATCATTATAGTTAAAACTGTAACTTACATCAGTAGTTCTCTTGCCAGCTGGTCCCTCGTTCCTTTTAGCAGCTGACTGCAGTTCACCAGCTTCCTTCACCAGGTCTTGAAGGAAGTCCTAAAGTAATAAAAGGATAAACACGTGATTCTGAACTTAAAGAAACAAAAATATAAATAATTATTTTTACATTCTAGCAGGTTTCATACGAAAATTCAAAAAAAAAATGAAATTTTTCACAGAGGAGGTTATTAGATTTTATTAGATAAGTTTCTAAATACTCCTATGCACTAGTATTATCAGTGTTTTCATTTACTGTCGTATTTCTTCTCCACATTCTAGAGTAACTAAAAATAAATAACCAACAATTTCTATCTTCACTTGACGTATGCAATATGTAGATTGATATCCAGGAAATTAATAAAACTAGAAACAGACAACATACCCTGAAGTCCACAATGTTGTTCTGTTCTTGGCCGGCTCTTGAAGGTCTGGTCTGCAGCAGTGTCATCTGCAAGTCCTGGGTAGCTATCTCCAATTCTTCTCGCTTGTTTTTGTCCTGTAGTATATGTAAAGACATTTTATTATTATATTTTTTGTTTTTGTGCGAATATTATGTACCTTAACCTGGGCCAAATATTTTATTTCTTTTTTTCTCCTTGTTTCTTTCTATTAGCACAGTCTAGCTATAGTTTTACGCCAGGTGTTGGTTCGCAAAACCAAGATGGCGGATTGGGAACACTTAAGCGTAGCGATTAAGAGCTCGTTGGCGTTCATTCCATACTAACGTATTCCTCTGTTTTCTCCCTGGTTGATGAAACTAGTCTAAATATTTATGAATATCTACCACTGCCATGTCCCTACGTTATGTTTTTTGGCGTAAGAATATATATTTTTTTAAATTAAGGAATATAATTGCGCCTAAAACTAATTTTAGAAAAAAAGTAATGATAATAAATTAACTGTCTTATGTAATCCATTTTCTAAAAATTGTAAGACAGATGTATAAAAGAATAAGACATATTGCGTCGACTCCAAATAAATTGGGATAGACGTAGTAGATTATCTCCAACAGCTAGATTGCTAAGTT
This sequence comes from Eupsilia transversa, assembly GCA_914767815.1. NCBI lineage: Eukaryota > Metazoa > Arthropoda > Insecta > Lepidoptera > Noctuidae > Eupsilia > Eupsilia transversa. The sequence continues at coordinate 10,120,195 of OU611897.1, read as the reverse complement.
CTTGTAAAATATTGGAGGTATTGCATCATGCGCAGGGAGGTTCCAGCAGAGAAACACTCTGCATGTGCATAGGATGGGCATAATGTTGTTTTTACAGTAAAAGTACACTATAGCCCTCAGCTTTACCTAGTGGTAGTACTGGGTAGTACTAATTCATGAGGATTTCCACACGATAATACACCAAATACCCACAATTATTTTATTTTTCCGTGCATCTACTACGTATTATATTATTTACGAGTACCTACCGTACTTCATACGTTCGTGTATTTAGTATTAAGATTACCTTGTATTTCTCATGTTAAGTGAATTGTATGCTTTTTGGGAAATAAATGTCTTAAACCGTAAACCGTATAAAAAAGGTAGTCACCCAGGTCTTGATGCCGCGAACTTCTGAAAGCTATAAAAGCTATAAAACAAGTTACAGTTCCTGGTACTCACATGAGGAGCTCGCTGGTACCTAGCGTTGGCCAGGTCGAGCGCACGAATGGCCTCATCCAGCCTGTTACTGTAGTTGATGTATTCCTTCCTTTGTTCCGCCGACATTTCACCGTACTCCGCCATGCTCTGCAATGATATATATTATTTGTATTTTGCCTTGCAACAGGTGACATTTATAACTAAAGACAACAAACAGTGCATGCTTATAGTCATTAGGAATCTTTAAATTATGAGAATAGACATCGACTTGCTTATTAACAGTACTACTATTATAATTGTTCTTACATGCAACTTACTGCAAGTTTTTAAAATAATTAAATGTAAGTATGGAAGCACATACTAAAACCTTTCGAACCCAAAACAATCTCAGCTCAAAAAACAACTACGTCCTCACATAAAACCTTCACACCCTTATTCATAAACACGGAGTAAATCTGTACCCGATAGTAAAAAAAAAAAAAAAATATACCCCGAAAAATAAAAGATAAATCTAAAGTTAACTGGTTGTAATTTTACTTATTCCACGTTTATTAATAGGGTGTCAGAGATTTAATATACTTACCTTACGGAATCAAAGCTGCGGCTGCGCAGAAGCGACACCGCCTGCGCCGTATATTTTAACGTAAAGCACAAATATATTTGATATTAGATACAAAATACATTAAAAATATTAAAAGCATATTATTAGTCACATGGGGAAATTTTGATTCAAACAAAACCAACCTTAGCCGTCTCAATGATCTGCACAGTCATCTTCCTCAACGGAGAATCCAGGTTCACAACCTGATCCACCGCCTTCGTCTTTCCAAGTTTCCCTGCCTTGATATCCTTCCTCAACTTTTCCACCAGATCTTCAAGATGACCAGCTTCCTGGGTCAGTTTTTGGACGGAGGGTTGCTGGGAGGCTGCCAGAGGGGCCCAGGTCTTGGAGAACTTGGTGAGAGATGAGGATAAGTTGTCTGCTGAGGATACGAGGGTATCCTGGCAGGTAGCGTGGTGGATGGTTGGGGCGATAAGCTGTGGAGAGATACATGTATTTTATAGTTGATTAAAGATTTACTTTACAAACACGCGACATTAAGAGCAGACTCAAGACTTCATGATATGGGTGTCGCGTCGTGCATCGTGCAATGCCGGACAAGCTAGAACTGATAAAGCTACTTGGGACACGTGTTCCTAGAGAGAAGTCAAGCGAAGTCGGGCGACGTCGCACAACATGTATGGCAACATCGATAACGTTGAAAAAGTTACACGATGAAGATTATTTAAGCTATCTGGCAACGTTGTTCTACCCCGCCCGACGTGGCCCAACCGCGCTCGTGATATATAGAGGCACGTGTCGCGGTTGTTTAGTCCCCTAGTGTCTAATGACTGAAAATACATATTTTTTACGGTCGCAAATTATCTTTGATCAACATGCAACCTGAGAATTGCAAAAAACTTAAGAAAATTGTAAATTCGTGGATTACTCTGGCGCTTTTACAAAAAAACAGATGCTAACGTTATCACAGACGGCCACGTTAGCAGCCACTCGCGCTTTTATGCACTTTCTTTCTGTCTCAAATACTGGCATGTGGTGGATTACCGCCGGCATATCCGAGTCGTTAAATAGCACGCTATATACGCTATACCTTGGCAGTATACACCAGCTTCCCGGCAGCGTCCACACAGCTGGCGCCCGCAGTACAGATGTGCTCCACAGTGTCGCGCGGCGTGTCGGAGCCGAGCCCGCTGGCCACGTGGCCGGCCTCCAGCGCGAGCCGGGACGCCGTGTTGCCGATGGCCTTCGCTCGGGATATCACCTGGATAATAGAACAGAGGCCGCTTGAAGAAGTGTCGAAATTAACAGAGTTTCAGTCAGAGTTTCAGTTCGAGTTTTAGTTTTTTCTCTGTCTCTTTTTCGTTTTTACTGTCTTTATGGAAGTGCGCAAAGTAAATCAGTTAGAAAATTAGATGCACGTTCTGCAACATAGATTGTTCGAAGAAGAATGGGCAAGAATCACCACGGTAACTCTTTTTCAACAAGCTCACTTAGATATTGGTTGGATAAGGCAACGGCCAGACATTTTGGAATTTTTCATAGAAAATAAGTAACGCAACGAAGAATCCCCGTTATTGACCAGTAAAAAAAAAGTTAACCTATTTTCACGTATCTTATACATTTTAATCTATGGTCCAAAAAATTCTACTAACCATCAAGTATTGCCTTGCTAAAAGTTTAATTCAAAGCAAATTAGATCAATAGTAACACTGATTAAAGTCATTCCTACATCTTAATGGTAACACACATACCTCTTTCTCCAAAGCTGGGTCAACCTTACAGCTGACCACTCTTAGCAGTTTGACGGACTGGTCACCAAACGATATAGCTGCATCGTTCAGTTTCTGTGGAATAACAACACCATGTTATCTAAGTACCCGTTTTAGCCTGCCTTGTCCACTGTCTCTTATAAGTTGGTATTATTACGTCACTTACCTTCACTTCCTCCTTACTCTTGGCCGCGTCACAGATGCTCTTGGTGGCTTGGCAGAGACCTGTCATGTTGTCTACGAACGGCTTGCGAGTGTGCTCGGGCAATGAGCTGTAGATCGCACTGCCATCTAAACACAACACACATATTTTACTTGTTCAGCAAAGATAAACACATCAGCTAGTCAACCAGGGGCCTAAGTCTACTAGTTTATAAACATTACAATGGTCTCTCAATGGTGAGTTTTTGACAGATTGGCCATACAAAAACTGTCAGAAACTCACCATTATAATAATAATAAATAATAAAATTGTTTATTCACCAACAAAAGTTACAGACATATATAAAACAAAGCAAATGTTGCAAAATCTGTACAATAATTTATATAACCCTGCCTCTTAAACTAGGATCACCTGTATTTTAAGAGACAGTGTTCACTGATTAAAACAATTGGTGAACGGTACTGAGGTAAATCAATATTTTGTTATTATTTACATAACTGTGTGAAGTGTGGGTGTGAAGTGTATTAGGTGTGCATGTGATAAGAGGTGAGTACACTGAGTGTGCATGTATGTGTGTGTGCGCGCGAGTGTTCGCGCGTGTGTGGGGGTGTGTGTGTGTGTGTGTGTGTGTGATAGATGAAGTATAGTATGAGTACAAGTTTATGGTTGAGGAATATAACGTGTGTGTCCTTATAATATAAGTGTGTGTTAGACAGTGAGTACTTGTGTTATTAGGCGATGTATGTGAGTAAAGACTCTGTGTAGGCATAGTCCTTTTGTAATAGTCACTCTGTTACTATGGCTTTAAGTTTGTGTACGTTTAGATTTATAATATTTATTTGTGAGACCATTGTAACGTTTATAAATTAGTAGACTTAGGCCCCTGCTCTGATCATGTTACCCAGTAGCTTTGGTTATGGAGGTCAGACAGGCAGTAGTTCCATGCAAAATATTTATTTATTTACTTGAAGCACATAAATGTACAGAAGCGGAATTAATGTCATATGCATTTTCTACCAGTCATTCTGCCTGCCTAGCCTTTTCCCAATCAGGTTGGGGTCGGCTTCCAGTCTAACCGGATGCAGCTGAATACCAGTATTTTACATGGAACGACTGCCTATCTGACCTCCACAACCCAGTAACTGGGTAATACGATACCCCTTGGTAAGACTGGTTGTCAGACTTTCGAGCTTCTGACGACTCGTAACGACTGTCAAAGATCCACGAATGACAACCGGGACCAACGGCTTAACGTGCTTTCCGAAACACTGAGGAGTCTCAGTATGTGAAGATGGTCACCCATCCACGGACCAACCCCGGCAAGCGCAGCTTAACCTGATGGATCGACCCGTGCGGCTGTTATTACTTAGCCACGAGCTCCGTCCATACTATATCTACACTAATATTATGCGTACGAAAGTTACTGGCTGTCTCATGTCTGTAACCTTCCTGTAACGGCTAGATAGACGCATTTTCTACCAGTCAACGTTTAAAATACAGGTATACAGCTGCATCCGGTTAGACTGGAAGCCGCCCACAACATGGTTGGGAAAATTCTAGATGATGATAAGATTGAGCATCAAGTCAAAAAAAAAATATGAAAATAACAGCATAATAAAACATAATTGGTTTCCGCACTAGTATTAGGGCGATAGGTTCGCATATAAAATATGTAGGCCTTGTCAAAAAGATGTATGATCGATTACTGAAACAGTACTCTAGTATATAAGGTGCTATAAAAATATCTGCCACGGCTGCAATGGGAGATAGTATTGTGTTTATAGATTACAATAGTAAAGATAAATTATTGATCATGTGTCATATTTTTTTTCATACAAAAAATTGTACGTATAAATTTGCAAGTGACGAACAAGTCAGCTGATTTCAGTTTTCATTCACAGAACAGATGGAAAGAGATAGCAGTTGTTTTCATTGACGAAGTGCACTTCGCGCGTAATTTGTGAACCACGTTATGCAGAGTAGAGTCAATGTTTATTTAACTACTTTATTTTCTCAAATTGATTTAACTGTGCCGGGGTACGAAATTTCTTCACTATTGTTATCTTTAAACACAATACTACCTCTCATTAAAGCCGTGGCAGATATTTTTATAGCACCTTATATAGGTATTGTAGTAAGTATATTACCATTAACGACGCTCTTGACAGATTTTGTGAGAGAAATAGTCGGTTCCATCGCAGCTTTGTAGTCCAGTTTGTCCGCATCTAAAACAATGAAACGAGCACTGTATTCCATTTACTACCTACGGATTGGACCCCAAACATGCATAAGGTTAAGGTACTCGATGGTCAAAAGTTTATGATTGTAAATGGTTTTAACAGCTACACCTACGTATCCACGGTGAGATGTTTACAGAACATTTTGGCCGATCCTGATCCTATGGAACTGTACTTTTTGTATTACTTTTTCCGTCCGCAAAATACGTCCTTGGACGTGGAGTAGCGCATCTCAGCCTGATATACAGTACAACTGCCTCTGTTCACAAAAAGAAAAAGATATATATATAAGGTTTTAAATAATACTTACAATTCGCAGCGACCAAGTCGGCCACATGTACCGCGGCGCGCGCCAGCGAGTCCTCCACGTGCTGCTCGGTTCGCGCGACCTCTGCGGCGGGGAGAGCTGTACCGGCTGTGCTAGTTTTTGCGTTGTGTAACTACAATTTTAACATCAGTTTAATATTTTTGTAGACAGAGTAATAAACTTAAGGAATTACTATTGACAAGATAAACAGTTTTTATTCAGCAGCCATTTTTTTATGATCCATCAGAAAGGTGACGTAATAGTCCGTTCTAAAACTCCTATGGCAAAGAACAGGCAAGAAACTAGAGCATGGCTTTCTTGTCGGAAACACCTGAAAAATATTATGTGGAAGCAATGTAAAAGAACTAAGTATGTTAAAAGATTCAAGAATAAAAGTAGGTACAATCAAAATAATAAGAACTTGTTTTGCCACTATCCACCAAATAAATAAAACCGAACAGATTTTTTTATTTGCTTGATAAATTAGCCTGAACTTATCTAGAGGTGGTAAAACGCTCCATAAAAGCTCTGGCAGCCAAAAATGTCTTATTTCGCCTTTGTTATCACATATTCTATAAATCTTTCTAGGCTTGCTCCCTACCAATTTGAGTCCATCTTCTGCAGTCTTCAGCCCCTTCTCTGCGCTGTCAATCATCTCGCAGAACCGCTTGTACGCTTTCTTCTCCTCTTCAGAAGCTGCCAGGAGCGCCTTTTGCGCTTCTTGCCTCTTTTCGTCGACACCTATTTTCACTTTGTCTGTTAAAGGAAAACTCAAAGAATACATTATACTGAGTTTTTTTTTCTGTCGCAGCGTGTGGAAATCGGTAGCTATAGGAGATACGCGGAAACTTTAGGACCGTTAGGTCTATTGAGAAACATTTTTGCAAGTGGTGGTGAGTTTATATTATTTCGCTTTTTTACAAAAAAAAATGGTCAAGTGTGGGTTATCCATAAAATATGTATGTCGGAGACGGTCATTAGTACCATCGCTAAACGAATCCCAAGCGCGCCACTGGCGACATCACGTGATCTATCCACACCTAAAGCGCGCTTATACAGAGTTGTGATGTTTTAAGTCCACGGCGAGGAGGACATTCAGTGTCTGTGTCTGATCGCATCGGAGTTAAGACGTCGCGGAACTGTACTCGATTCGTTGTGCTCAGTTATTGTGATTAAATTGTAATTTGTGATTATAGTGTTAGTTTGTGACTTAAACGCCGTGTATCGCACCCAGTGTGTTTTCATTGCACGAAACCCATCTTCTGCCCACATGATGCCTGATTCTAATGAAATAAATCCGGATGACGCTCCGACATGTGTAATTCACCCATTTTTAGTATAATGATGATCGCCTTATTTTCATTTAATTGAATTGGAAGAAAACATCTGGACGGCTGAAGTGGGTCCATAGACCGCTTACTTACATATAACATTACATAAGCTCACGCCTTCTTCCCATGGGAATAGGCAGAAACTACAGTACGTCACCGGCTACGAGCTACCGCTTACTTATTTGCTATAAAATAACAAGTCCTTACCCCGGCTCTCCTCACCGCGGAGTGTATCAAGGAAGTCTTGCGTAGAGTCTGCCTGTGCGGAAGACCTTACTGCTTGAGCTACAGAATGTTTTGGACCCCGCACCGGTGTGGGTGGAGGGGCCTTCCGTACTGGTACTGCTGGCTTCGAACCTAATACAAACAAACAGTCAGAATTTTAATTCGATTCCAGATTTGACATTAGCTACTGTCATTTTGTGAAATAATGATACCACATATAATAGTGTAGTGATGAACACAAAAATCGATTTATTTGTCATGTTCCTTCATGATCACATTTTTTTATTTATTTCACACACAATTATAAAAGAAAAGTCTCAGATCGTTAATTAATCGTCAAAACTAAATTATCGGTTCAGAAATATTTAATTTCCTGATATACTTAGTTTACGAGAGTAAAATTATAAACGAGAAGAATCGATCCGGAAATATTCCATTTCCATATCGAATAATTTCGCAACGTCACTATTTAGTACTTGTCATAACGTTGCAACACTGAAATTGTCAAATCTGGAATCGAATTAAAATTCCGAGTATAGGAGATTTTTTTCCTTTAAGGAGGATTTTTGGTAGGGCAACCCGCGAAATTAAATTATCTTACATTTTTTGCTTTTCACACGTCAGTTTCAGTATTGTAAGTCGATTAAAATATGATTCCCGACTTACAACGAATTATAATCAGTGGAATCATCAATACAACTCTCTAACTACGAATTGGTCTAATGTCATGATTTCATGAAATAGTCATTTAATAGGGCAATTTACTTTACATGTGAATCCAAGCTTATATCTCGTACCCCTTGTTACACGAACTCACAATTTGTTGATCCCCGTCTCCCATCCTTAACGTGTGATGTAGTGTATGGACGGCGCCTTAGATATTACAACAACTAGTCTTACCTTGCGAACCCTCAGGACTCACGATGTTCACCAGCTTGCCTGATGCGTTGGCAAGCTTAGCGGAAGCCTCGTTCAATTTCTGTAACAAACAGATTATACAGCACCCCTATTTTAATATGACACATTGACCTTTAAACAGAGGCTTTGAGGGGCTCGTGGCTAAGTGAAGCCGTACGGGTCGATGAATCAAAGTCAAACAACTTTTGTCGATGTCGACCCGTGGATGAGTGTGTGGCGGCATCTAAACCGCCACATACGAACTACGCATCAAAGACCTGACGTCACAAGTCCTACATCGCGGTATAAGAGTTTACCGAGCGATTAACATATAAAAGACTATCCGACATCAATCCTTGGGCAATTGCCCGCCAGACACAACACCCATCTGGTCGGAGGATCCTCCCTTTTCTATAGAGGATGAATAACTTTACACCCTGTTCCTCATAACCCTAAAAGTGAACATGTAATATCTATTTCATATCGAGACCCCTTCGTTTCTCGGAAGTCCTGGCGGTCATTCGTAGATCTTTGGTAGTTGTTACGGGCAGTCAGAAGCCCGAAAGTCTGACACTTCTTGTATACCTCGGGTATCGTGTTACTCAGTAACTGGGTTGTGGAAATCAGATAGGCAGTCGTTCCATGTCATATACTGGTGTTCAGCTGCATCCGGTTAGACTGGAAGCCGACCCCAACATAGTTGGGAAAAGACTAGGCGATAATCGAGCTTTAAACAGCACCTAGCACACAACACACCTAGGTTTAATGCAACAGGATATTTTTTAATTTGTAACTTGATTCCATCAAAGTTAAGTCGCAGTAACTGGCGGGCGCGGTGTTGCCAAGCTCTGGAAGAGTTGGAAATAAATAACTTTACCTTGGGTTGCCCCGCGCTGTCACAGATGTCGCGACTGGCGTCACACAGCTGTCGCACATGTCGCAACATGGCGGCCTGCCCCGCCGCGTCCTTTGTGCCGCACAGACTGTGAGAGTCTAGAAGATTCGTAGAGGTTTAGATGGAATATTCTTTATAAGACAAGAAAAAGAGAAAGATTTTTTTTTCTGCACAAATATGTCAAACATTATAAAATTAACACAAAATACACAAAATAGTCCAATGTAGCCAAAAGCTTAGTTATCGAAAAAATTAAGTAATAAAAAATAAAAATAAATAAAAAGATAACAGTAACAGAAAAAGTTACAAATATGGACAAGCCTTAAGCGGTGTTCAAGTTGTAAATTTTATGGATACAAGAACTAATCTGAACATTACAACAATGAATCCAGCAACTCGATAAGTAGTAGGATTTTCTCTCGATAAAACTCGATAAATACGCATGCGCGCTCGATTCATCGATATTGCATTGTTCCACGCGGTAATTTTGTATTTTAACAAATGAAAAAATTATTTTGTAACTTATTAAACCTAAATTTTTAGCTTCGAGTTAGGGACCAGGGTGGGACAGATGCCCCACCTTGCCCCACCATGGGTACACCCATGATTAGCACTCCTTTAAATTATATTTCCCCGAGATGTAACCGGAGTGAGCTTATGGCGATTATACCAGGATAGTTAATTGATTCAGGCGTGACTTGGCGGAAATTCATGATAAAATACAATAGACGTAGATATATTTAGTAACCGCTTTAGTATTCCGTTTAACTATTCCTAAAGAGTCATAAAAAGCTCTGCCACGCCGAGCGCTGGACGCTGCGTGCTCAGCGTCCAACACGCCGTGTTCGGGTTCACGACAAGTCAATCGTCATCCAGAGGATGCCTCGTTGAGAGGTGAAACAGGTGTCGATTTCTTACAGTTTTTTTATGACTCTTCGGGTATTGAATGTTTACTTTGTCAAATTGTTTTGCAGTTGCCTAATTGGACTACGAGACGGTAAACATAACTGAAGTAAATATACACCGACCTTGTACTACTTGCGGCATCAGCTCAGTGATGGTTGTCACAGCCCGCTCTGCCGCCGGGTAGTCAGGGTTCTTAGGGCCATCTACAACGCATATTTTAAATTAAATACATGTGTAAAAATAAAGCAAATGACAAGTATCATTGTATAGTTTGATCCAATTTTATCTGTTTAAAAATTAAAAATCTTTATTAAAAAGAACCAGGTTCTTAATAATTAATTACAATCCATACTATAAGTCTAATAAGCAATTTTAAAGTGACTAAATTTTTTACGTGATAATTCCTACTTAAAAACATCTTATTCTTAAAAAATCTGTAATTTGTACTTTACACAAGTCCATTCCACTTTCTTAGATTGATGTAATAATATAAAAACTTTGTTCATGTGTTATAATATAATATAAATGTCATTGTCATAAATGTCATAATATGTGTGTCATTGTCACTATTATTTCTACACTTTTTACCATACACTAACCCTTATTCATAAACGCTGCTTAAAGTTAAGTAATGATTAGTGCCTGTAACCACATATTTTGACGTTTAAACGTCTCTAAAAAGCAACGTTTATATTATAAATAACTCTGTTCAACTCTCTCGTTGTCTGTGTAACTCTGTTTCTGATGAAAATGTAAGCAAACCCTGTTCAGGGAAAGAACCATACATTTTTATAATTTATGTGAACAATAAACGGCGACGAATGACGACTAACAGAGAAGTATGGAAGAAAAAGACATGTTGCGCCGACCACAAATAAATTGGGATAAGGGCAGGAGAATGATGAATGATGATGTGCACAATAAACACTTTGAAAGAAAGACAGGATTTTGAAACGTACCTTGAGTGGCAGCGGCGAGTGCAGCGACTGCCGCGTTGAGCTGCGCCAGTGCACGCGACAGTTTGTGTTGCAGCGCCGCTCCGTCAGCTTCATTCAGCTTCTGACTTACTACAGGCTGACAAAGAAGATAGGGAATAAGAAGAGGGAGAGAAAAAATGTTTTTCACAAAAACACGTCCTTAACAAAAATACAATTTAGCTTTGAATACCTACTTAAAACAAATATACAATTAAAAGCAATGAAAGAAAGTATTCGGTAGCTGCACTACGTGACTGTGACACTTCGGCTTCCACTCAGCATGATGCTGTACAATGCGGAACCCACAGGAACATTGCTGATTTTCAGTGGTCAATAATTTACACAAAGTAAAACGCCTGTCAGGGTTCGAACCCACGACCTACAACTCGAAAGTCGTTACCACCACTGCTCCCTATGATGCTCAATTCTATTCTATACCACTATAATTCATACACTTATAAGTGTGATAGTAACTCTGTCTGTCTGTCTGTTTGAATACGCTAATCTCTGGAACAACCAGTCGGATTCCAAAAAATATTTTTGAGTTTGATAGCCCAATTATTGAGGAAGGTTATAGGATATTATTAACATTACGCTACGACCCTTAGGAGGCGAGCAAGGAGAATATGAAAGTCAGAAGAAAGTTAAACGAAAACGAAGAAATAGCGCGGGTGGGCGATGCGATGCGACGCGGTGGGTCGGGACTGAGGGAGTTTTATAAAAAATGTGGCTGTTATTTTAGTATATTGTGTATTACGACTTTGAAGGCAGAAGCTATAAGCTATACAGGGTGACATGGGACATCTACGCGCAACCTGTTCGGTACATGATTCAGGGCCCCTTCGTTGAAAATTTTAGTCGGTTATTTAAAAAAAACAGCTATTTCATACAAAAGTGCAATAGCTACGCGGTCAAAGTTTATGGAACAACATTTTTTTTTAAACCGGCGTAAATTCTAAGGAGTCGCGCGTCCCTGTTTAAAATTGATTAGCTAATTACCTTCTTCATTTGCTGTTCAGCGGTATCCAGATGTTTCTTAGCTCCGGAAACGCTGCTGACGAACTTGATGCGTTGCTTTTCTTGTTGTGGCGATAATACAACATCTGTACCTAGAGGAGAATAGTAACATGTCAATTGAATGTATCCTGCATGTGAAGATGTTACTTATTAAGCCCAGGTACGCCTGAGCGATATTTTCCCGCGGCGATTTTTTCACGCACAAGATTTGCAACGCACTACTTAGCGCCGAGAGTTGAAAATCGAACAGTGTGTTTTTTTTGACGCGCTGGGATGCGCTCTGTTGGATTCTCAATGCTCAGCTCAATACCGAGAGTTGAAAATCCATTGCGCGATAAAATTCCGCCGCGATGTTTTTACGTCTGTGCGAACGTGGGCCTGTATACGCTTCCACGCTGTATAGGTTATATTTTATATTCATATTATCACACAGAAAACATAATAATATACATATCCGAACATTCTACGTGATATACCTTCACGCAATGCACAGCGCAAACTGTTAGGCCTAGAACATGAAATTTTGCGCAAAAGGTTCGTTATAATATAACAAACTCTTGCGCACTTTCGTCACAATATAACAAAAGTGAAAATTCATCCCTTAAAGGGGTTAAATAGGGATGAAAGTTTGAATGGAAGTTCGTTCATTTTTGTTGATGAGAAATCCCATCGGGCGCACTGCTTGTCGCTAATATAACTCACAATGTTGAGCTGTCTTACAGGCCTGTACGAGCTTGTCGAGACTGTCAGCAAGCTGTCCCTGTGAGCTCAACACTTGCTGCTTCATCTCAGGACGCTGCGCAAGGTGCGGCGCACACGATGACGTCAGCTCTGATGCTGTACTGCGCAGCTTCTCAGCTGCTGAGATGAGCTGCTTCTGGCAGTGAGGATCTCCAATGGTCGGAGCTGTTGTCTGTGTAAGAAACAGGTGGAATATTAGCTTAAATAGCTTCAAGTCAGAGATAATAATGCTCAGAACAAATCAGAGCAAAAATGTGGCATAAGTGCATAACATATACTTATAAGTACTTTGAAACTAGATAAATTTTAAAAACACGGTCTCTGTAGCTTATGTGGAGTTTGTAGACGTGTGACGTGAAAAAAAAAATAAGAAATTAGTCCAAAAATCATTTCCCAATTTCCTACTCACCTGTGCGACGGTAAGTAGCGCCTGCGCAGCATCGGCAGCGCGGGCACCTCGGTTGTCGAGCTCGGCGGCTGCGCCAGCATCCGGTACTAACTGTGTCAGACGCTGTACTTGAGACAACAGCTCGCCTGCCTTGCCGCATGATGCCGCTGATAATGCTAACACCTGTGGAAAGTCATTTTTAGGGTGGTGGGACTTTGTTATCGTTTTAAACCACTGAAAACAGAACCCCTCTATCACAATCTCATCACTTGCTCACCTGTTTCTCGTGCACATCTTGAGCTTTAGGACTGACGGCGTACACCAGCTTGCCGGACGCCGCCGAGAACTTGGCAGCGGCATCGCTCAGACCCTGACACACACAAGATAATGCTATAATGATGGAAACTAAAAAAAAAATACTGGAAAATGAGCTTTCAACAAAATTGCTACAAAAATGGCTCTTTATTGCGACGGTTTTAGGTGCGCAAAGCGCAGTGTATTGAACACAGTGTATTAAAAGTGTGATTATTTTAATTATTTTTGCTTTTAAGTCCGATTATTTTACGGCAGAGGGACTTCACGCCTTTTTATGCCAATTTTTTTAGTGAATATCTTCGGAAATAAACATAAACGTAATATTTCATCTTTATTATGTTTTTTTGGCAACAAAAACATTAATTAGTGTTCAATATATATGTATATATTTTTTAAATATAGTTTTCATGTTAGGCTGTTAGGCGGTTTCAAACCAGGCATGAAAAAGCGAGCCCATTTGACATTTATTCTGTCACAAATATTTGTTACAAAATATTATGATAATGACACCATTGTTTGATGAATACGAGTGCTCATTTGTCAAACTTTGCACACTTGCATCAAAATGTAAGATTTGTCAGTCACTACTCGCTATTAAGTTATCAACAGATCACAACTCACCTACGGTTGTGCCACACTGTCGCATATCTACTAATAGATCACAACTCACCTGCGGTTGTGCCACACTGTCGCATATCTACTAACAGATCACAACTCACCTGCGGTTGTGCCACACTGTCGCATATCTACTAATAGATCACAACTCACCTGCGGTTGTGCCACACTGTCGCATATCTACTAATAGATCACAACTCACCTGCGGTTGTGCCACACTGTCGCATATCTACTAATAGATCACAACTCACCTGCGGTTGTGCCACACTGTCGCATATCTACTAATAGATCACAACTCACCTGCGGTTGTGCCACACTGTCGCATATCTCGCGACTCGCCTCACACAGCGCTCGCAAGTCGCGTAACATGGCGGCCTGTTCCTCGCCCGTCTTAGTACCGCACAGAGTGTGAGATTCTGCAAGATTATTATTTCTTAAGAAGGTGAATTCAGAATATTGGCAATGTCGCAAATATTTGTTAAATATGTTGTGAATTGAAATGTTTTATCCCGTAATTAATCTGAAATTAAACCTTGATCTATGTAAAAATAAAACATTTTCATTTAAAGAAGAAGGACAGACCTTGTACAACTTGTGGCACCAGTTCAGTGATGGTTCTGACCGCACTGTCTGCTGCCGCGTAGTCGGGGTGCTCACGATCTGTGACAAGATAAAAGGACAAATACTAGGGGCTGCTGAAAACTTCTAATTGGTTGGTAAGTTGATTGTTAGTCTAGGGATCGCAAACGCTTACCGCGTCTGTGGTCTATTGGTTAGACCATCTGTCTCAGAATCTCAAGGTCCCGGGTTCGATTCCCAGTGGGGGCAAAAATTTCTGCTCGGTTTGGTTGGTGGTAGGGCTTGTTCAAAGTCCGCCTGGCTAGCTACCGCCATCGTATCTAAGTCTGTCACCATTACAATAATGTTATCAGCATTGTTGCGTACCGACAGTTCGAGATAAGATAGCCAATTCCTATTTGGTTGAGGATTCCGGATGAAGTACGCTTTCACCTTCGACCGGATCATCGCTTACCATCAGGTGAGATTCAAGCCAAGAGATTGCCCATAGTGGCTAAAAACAAAAACCGCGTGTCATTGGGTTTTTCGACCATGTTTTTTTTGAAGTAGCAGCCTGGAGTCTGGTTTTATGCCCGGATGATGGCGATAGTCTCGTCCCCTATGGCACGGCACTTAATTGGCGAAATGTGGGTTTACTATAGGTACACCTCTGCCTAACAGCTCGGGGGCGTGTTATTACCCAGTTACTCTGACCGACGCAAAGAGCACCCAGGTTTAATATTCGCACTACCGCAAACACTAAAAAAACGAAGCAATAAAAACCGTTTTCATTGAAAAAACACAACATTGATTGTTCTCAAATTCGCAGCATTTTAAAGTGTTTCCTCACCTGCAGAGGCAGCGGCGAGTGCAGCGACTGCCGCGTTGAGTCGCGCCAGTCGGTCTGACAGTTTGCGCTCTATTGCTGCGCCATCTTCTTGCTTCATGAATTGACATATCATCGGCTGCAAAGACAAAAAAAATAACTACATTAATTCGAGGTAAAAAGCTTGAAAGACATTTCTGAGTTTCAGAAAGCAATATTTTAGTCGCGCTGTTATGATCAAAGCAAGTTTAGCAAAGCACTTACAACCATTCGACATGTTAATGAATCGAAAATGACAACAAATAGCTGTCGAAACAATGGCAGTCGTCTATTTGATTTAAGCTGTCAAAATTTGGATTTGTGAACGGTTGTAAATAGCTATGCGGGTGAAATAATCGAAACTTGATTCTAAAATATATCGCTTCATCTTATAACTAGTCTAGGATTATGATGTGAGAAATCTAAGTACCTAGAAAATTTTATAGGTACTTATAACCTCCACAGGGTGCCTGCATGTGTTAGTTACAAGCATTCAACTTTGTATGTTCAGAGTTTGAGAGCACGTTACTACAAAAAAAACTGGTACTGCTAACCTCTTTGAGCTGTTTTTCAGCTGCATCCAGTCGGTCCTTAGCTCCGGACACGCTGCTGATGAACTTCAGACGCTGCTTCTCTTGTTGCTGAGCTGATGGCACATCAACCGAGTTGCCTGAGTGATGTAACTTTGCATAAGAATCATAGCGTGTTTGATAGAGTTACATTATATATATAGTAATAATTTATAATGATGGATGTTTCTTTATCTCCACTTAAAACTCACTCAATCCGAAATTACAAGGACACGTCACATTGTGTCACATTTTAGTTACATGAGAGAGAAGAAAGATATTTCTCAGTCTCTCATACTTAATCTCTCTTATTCTTAAAAAGAATTTTTTTACTTCTGCGACGTGTACGGTACTGTGCGGGCAGTTTTGTTTACATCTTTAATCGTACTTACCACCTTGTGCAGACTTGCAGGCCTGTACGAGCTTGTCGAGACTGTCAGCAAGCTGTCCCTGTGAGCTCAACACTTGCTGCTTCATCTCAGGACGCTGCGCAAGGTGCGGCGCACACGATGACGTCAGCTCTGATGCTGTACTGCGCAGCTTCTCAGCTGCTGAGATGAGCTGCTTCTGGCAGTGAGGATCTCCAATGGTCGGAGCTGTTGTCTGTGTAAGAAACAGGTGGAATATTAGCTTAAATAGCTTCAAGTCAGAGATAATAATGCTCAGAACAAATCAGAGCAAAAATGTGGCATAAGTGCATAACATATACTTATAAGTACTTTGAAACTAGATAAATTTTAAAAACACGGTCTCTGTAGCTTATGTGGAGTTTGTAGACGTGTGACGTGAAAAAAAAAAAAGAAATTAGTCCAAAAATCATTTCCCAATTTCCTACTCACCTGTGCGACGGTAAGTAGCGCCTGCGCAGCATCGGCAGCGCGGGCACCTCGGTTGTCGAGCTCGGCGGCTGCGCCAGCATCCGGTACTAACTGTGTCAGACGCTGTACTTGAGACAACAGCTCGCCTGCCTTGCCGCATGATGCGGCTGATAATGCTAACACCTGTGGAAAGTCATTTTTAGGGTGGTGGGACTTTGTTATCGTTTTAAACCACTGAAAACAGAACCCCTCTATCACAATCTCATCAATTGCTCACCTGTTTCTCGTGCACATCTTGAGCTTTAGGACTGACGGCGTACACCAGCTTGCCGGACGCCGCCGAGAACTTGGCAGCGGCATCGCTCAGACCCTGACACACACAAGATAATGCTATAATGATGGAAACTAAAAAAAAAATACTGGAAAATGAGCTTTCAACAAAATTGCTACAAAAATGACTCTTTATTGCGACGGTTTTAGGTGCGCAAAGCGCAGTGTATTGAACACAGTGTATTAGAAGTGTGATTATTTTACGCTTCCGTAGAGAAATCACAACTCACCTGCGGTTGTGCCACGCTGGCGCATATCTACTAATAGATCTCAACTCACCTGCGGTTGTGCGACACTGTCGCATATCTACTAATAGATCACAACTCACCTGCGGTTGTGCCACGCTGTCGCATATCTACTAATAGATCACAACTCACCTGCGGTTGTGCCACACTGTCGCATATCTACTAATAGATCACAACTCACCTGCGGTTGTGCCACACTGTCGCATATCTACTAATAGATCACAACTCACCTGCGGTTGTGCCACACTGTCGCATATCTACTAACAGATCACAACTCACCTGCGGTTGTGCCACACTGTCGCATATCTACTAATAGATCACAACTCACCTGCGGTTGTGCCACACTGTCGCATATCTACTAATAGATCACAACTCACCTGCGGTTGTGCCACACTGTCGCATATCTACTAATAGATCACAACTCACCTGCGGTTGTGCCACACTGTCGCATATCTACTAATAGATCACAACTCACCTGTGGTTGTGCCACACTGTCGCATATCTACTAATAGATCACAACTCACCTGCGGTTGTGCCACACTGTCGCATATCTACTAATAGATCACAACTCACCTGCGGTTGTGCCACACTGTCGCATATCTACTAATAGATCACAACTCACCTGCGGTTGTGCCACACTGTCGCATATCTACTAATAGATCACAACTCACCTGCGGTTGTGCCACACTGTCGCATATCTCGCGACTCGCCTCACACAGCGCTCGCAAGTCGCGTAACATGGCGGCCTGTTCCTCGCCCGTCTTAGTACCGCACAGAGTGTGAGACTCTGCAAATACACAAACTCAGCAAATTTAAATAATGGCTATTTTGCCACAAAAACGTGCAGAACATTATACTCTCGTATAAAATTAGAGAAAATAGACTCATATCGTTTTTTTTTCTGTACGATTTCTTTATGCTTGCGGAATTTGCTTGTTAATCATTGTTGCACTGTTGCATGCATATTTTTGCATGTTTCCTTTAACACCAAAACCTGAACAATCTTTGGTGAACCAAATAAATAAATATTCATTGGGGAACAGAGTCGCAAACGAAAATAAAACACGATGAATAACTTATCTCTAGGGTTTTTCTATTGCAAAAATGGTTATTTAATGTTTTAGACGCATTTAATTAGAAATAAGGTTGAAAAATCATCATGAATACAAAACATGGAAACAAAGCTCTTTCCAGTGGATTCGCCCGCGTGTTGTTGGCAAATTATTCCACGGGAACGTATTGCTAGGATAAAAAGTATTCCATGTCTATCCGTGTGCAAATGAATAATGAATACGGAACATGGGGTATTGCAAAGCTGCTGGCAACATGACAATGTTCCGTATTGTTTGCAAAAGCAAACCATAACAAAAAGTGTTAGTTACGGCCCGATCGGGGTGACTTTTCCGCATAGTATATGAAAATGACTGACCTTGTACAACTTGTGGCACCAGTTCAGTGATGGTTCTGACCGCACTGTCTGCTGCCGCGTATTCGGGGTGCTCGCGATCTGTGATAAGATAAAAGGATTAATAAAAAGAAACTTAGAATTGTACGGAAACAAATTCACACTCGGGGCTACTGAGACTTTCTAATTGGTTGGTTAGTTGGTTGTTAGTCTAGTGGTCGTAAGCGCTACTGGTGAGCATATGGCCTGTACTTCAAAATAACTGGCGAAATGTGGGTGTACTATAGAAACACCACCTCTACAGGCGTGATGTAGAGATGTATCTATTAGGTCAGTAATACTGACCGACTCAATGATCACCCAGGGTTAAAGTATCCGCTAAACTAAAACAACGAAGTAATAAAAGCCGTTTTCATTGAAAAACATGCAATAGATTGTTCTCAAATTCGCAGCATTTTTCAGTGTTTCGTTACCTGCAGTGGCAGCGGCGAGTGCAGCGACTGCCGCGTTGAGTCGCGCCAGTCGGTCTGACAGTTTGCGCTCTATTGCTGCGCCATCTTCTTGCTTCATCATTTGGCATATCATCGGCTGCCAAGACAAAAAAACGACTTTAATTCGAGGTAAAAAGCTATATAAACATTTCAAATTTTCAGAAAAAAATATACAGACACACAACACACTAAACAGCAGTCAATGCAATGTAAACCCTTTAACAATAGAATTGTAATAATTGTTATCAACCTGAATCAGCTTGCAGAACGGCTTAGCTCATTTTATTTGTCACGCAGTAATGATCAAAGCAATTTCGGGTGAAATAATTGAAACTAGATACTACGTAACGCTTGATCAAATAATTAAGACTGCTCCAGTATTATGATGTGAGAAATCTAAGTAGAAAATTTGACAGGTACTTATAACCTTCACAGGGTGCCTGCATGTGTAAGTTACAAACATTCAACTTTGTATGTTCAGAGTTTGAGAGCACGTTACTACAAAAAAAAACTGGTACTGCTAACCTCTTTCAGCTGTTTTTCAGCTGCATCCAGTCGGTCCTTAGCTCCGGACACGCTGCTGATGAACTTCAGACGCTGCTTCTCTTGTTGCTGAGCTGATGGCACATCAACCGAGTTACCTGTGTGATGTAACTTTGCATAAGAATCATAGCTTGTTTGATAGAGTTACTTTCACATTTATAATGTTAATTATGGAGTACGGATATTTATTTTCTGATCGCGGGTAGAACCTGGATGAGGCTGGAACAGAACCTTGGGGATTGGCACAAGAAATGAGAGGCCTATGTCCAGCAGTGGGTGAAGTTGGGCTGTGGAAGAAGATTATGATGGATGTTTCTTTATCTCCACTTAAAAACCGACTACACTCGAAATTTCAAGGACGCGTTACGTTTATGGCATATTTCGCACATGAGAGAGAAGAATGATACTTCCCTGTCTCTCACCCTTAATCTTTCTTATTTTTATTTTTTTATATTTCATTTCTATCACGTGTACGCCAGTGTTGCACGCGTTTTTTTTTACGTCTTTTATTGTACTTACCACCATGTGCAGACTTGCAGGCTTCCACAAGCTTGTCGAGACTGTCAGCAAGCTGTCCCTGTGAGCTCAACACTTGCTGCTTCATCTCAGGACGCTGCGCAAGGTGCGGTGCACACGATGACGTCAGCTCTGATGCTGTACTGCGCAGCTTGTCAGCTGCTGAGATGAGCTGCTTCTGGCAGTGAGGATCTTCAATGGTCGGAGCTGTTGTCTGTGTAAGAAACAGGTGGAATATTAGCTTAAATGGCAGCAAGTCAGAGATAATAATGCTCAGAGCAAACATTTGGCATAACTATACTGTATCTAGTTTAAAAAACACGGTCTCTGTAGCTTATGTGGAGTTTGTAAACTCACACGTGAAAGACAATAAGAAATTAGTTCTAAAAATCATTTCCCAATTTCCTTCTCACCTGTGCGACGGTAAGTAGCGCCTGCGCAGCATCGGCAGCGCGGGATCCTCGGTTGTCGAGCTCGGCGGCTGCGCCAGCATCCGGTACTAACTGTGTCAGACGCTGTACTTGAGACAACAGCTCGCCTGCCTTGCCGCATGATGCCGCTGATAATGCTAACACCTGTGAAAAGTCATTTTTAAGGTGGTGGGACTTTGTTATCGTTTTTAAGCACTGAAAACAGAACCCTTCTAGAACAAACGAGTAAAAATATCACAATCTCATCACTTGCTCACCTGTTTCTCGCGCACATCTTGAGCTTTAGGACTGACGACGTACACCAGCTTGCCGGACGCCGCCGAGAACTTGGCAGCGGCATCGTTCAGACCCTGACACACACAAGATAATGCTATAATGATGCAACTAAAATAAAGATGCAAAAAAAAAGTTACTGGAAAAGCCTTTTTATGCCAATTTCTTTCAAATTGTACATCAAAATGTACAATTTGCCAGCCGCTACTCGCTATTAAGTTATCAACAGATCTCAACTCACCTGCGGTTATGCCACACTGTCGCATATCTACTAATAGATCACAACTCACCTGCGGTTGTGCCACACTGTCGCATATCTACTAATAGATCACAACTCACCTGCGGTTGTGCCACACTGTCGCATATCTACTAATAGATCACAACTCACCTGCGGTTGTGCCACACTGTCACATATCTACTAATAGATCACAACTCACCTGCGGTTGTGCCACACTGTCGCATATCTACTAATAGATCACAACTCACCTGCGGTTGTGCCACACTGTCGCATATCTACTAATAGATCACAACTCACCTGCGGTTGTGCCACACTGTCGCATATCTACTAATAGATCACAACTCACCTGCGGTTGTGCCACACTGTCGCATATCTACTAATAGATCACAACTCACCTGCGGTTGTGCCACACTGTCGCATATCTACTAATAGATCACAACTCACCTGCGGTTGTGCCACACTGTCGCATATCTACTAATAGATCACAACTCACCTGCGGTTGTGCCACACTGTCGCATATCTACTAATAGATCACAACTCACCTGCGGTTGTGCCACACTGTCGCATATCTACTAATAGATCACAACTCACCTGCGGTTGTGCCACACTGTCGCATATCTACTAATAGATCACGACTCACCTGCGGTTGTGCCACACTGTCGCATATCTACTAATAGATCACGACTCACCTGCGGTTGTGCCACACTGTCGCATATCTACTAATAGATCACGACTCACCTGCGGTTGTGCCACACTGTCGCATATCTACTAATAGATCACGACTCACCTGCGGTTGTGCCACACTGTCGCATATCTACTAATAGATCACAACTCACCTGCGGTTGTGCCACACTGTCGCATATCTACTAATAGATCACAACTCACCTGCGGTTGTGCCACACTGTCGCATATCTACTAATAGATCACGACTCACCTGCGGTTGTGCCACACTGTCGCATATCTACTAATAGATCACGACTCACCTGCGGTTGTGCCACACTGTCGCATATCTACTAATAGATCACAACTCACCTGCGGTTGTGCCACACTGTCGCATATCTGTTAATAGATCACGACTCACCTGCGGTTGTGCCACACTGTCGCATATCTACTAATAGATCACAACTCACCTGCGGTTGTGCCACACTGTCGCATATCTCGCGACTCGCCTCACACAGCGCTCGCAAGTCGCGTAACATGGCGGCCTGTTCCTCGCCCGTCTTAGTACCGCACAGAGTGTGAGACTCTGCAAGATTATTATTTCTTAAGAAGAGGGTGCATTCAGAATATTGGCAATCTATATACTTATAATAAATCTGTAGAAGTGAAAATTCTGTACATTGAAAATATCAAAAAAATAAATAGCAGGGGGTGTTACTAGACCGACACCGACCCCAAAAATATGATTTAAAAAAATTTTGTCTGTCTGTCTGTCTGTCTGTTTGTTCAGGCATCACGCAAAAACTACCGGTTCGATTACGATGAAACTTGGTATAATTATTCTTTAATATCCTGGGCACCACACTGGGTACTTTTTATCCCGGAAAAGTATCCTATCCTACGGTTGGGGGGTGTCAAAGTTTGTATGGAAGAATTTTAACGCGCTGTCCGATTAACTCGAAACTCAATATTTATACTTAAACCCAAAAATTAAGAATAACGTGTATCAGGATTTTTCGAAATTCAACCGCTAAGGGGGTAAAATAAGGGATGAAAGTTTGTATGAAAAATCTTATTCCTTGAGGTAATAAACATGAAACTTCGCACGAATAATTATCAAAATAAATGAAAAAGTTTGTAATTTGTTGTTTTTCTAAATTACCCCCAAGGTTGGGGGGTGTGAAAGTTTGTATGGAAGAATTTTAACGCGCTGTCCGATTAACTCGAAACTCAATACAGTGTGATTCTTCATAATGTGCACATATCGAAATGAGGGATTCTATGCTTAATTTGACAAACGGAAAAAAACTATTTTTATTTTTTTATTTGTTTTGTATTTTTTACCCCAATGTAAAAAAACGGTGTAACTTTTAAATGATCTATCGCGATGAAACAAACTCCTTACCTAATGATTGGTAGTAATTAAGTGTTCTTATAAAATGAAAATTGTGGGAAAAACCCCTCCCAATTAAACCCAAAAAACCCTCAATTGAAAATAAACAGGTATTTCGTCCAAAAATCTGTTTTTTTAATCAATTTTTACAATAATCGTAAAAAAAAATCAATAAGACGAATTTTTTTAAATAAAAAAAAATGGAAAAATAAATGTATTTAGATTTTTTTATTTTTTCCGTCGATAAAATTAAGCATAGATTCCCCCATTTCGATATGTGCACATTATGAAGAATCACACTGTATTTATACTTAAACTCAAAAATTAAGAATAACGTGTATCAGGATTTTTCGAAATTCAACCACTAAGGGGGTAAAATAAGGGATGAAAGTTTGTAGGAAAAATCTTATTCCTTGAGGTAATAAACATGAAACTTCGCACGAATAGTTATCTAAATAAATTATAAAGTTTGTAGTTTTTTGTTTTTCTAAATTACCCCCTAAAGGGGGGTTGGGGGGTGTCAGTGTTTGTATGGAAGAATTTTAACGCGCTGTCCGATTAACTCGAAACTCAATATTTATACTTAAAACCCATGGGGATGTATGGGATAATTTCCGACACTCACGCGGGCGAAGCCGCGGGCAGCAGCTAGTGTCGCAAATATTTGTTAAATATGTTGTGAATTGAAATGTTTTATCCCTTAAGTAATCTTAAAATAAACCTTAATCTATGTAAAAATAAAACATTTTCATTTAAAGAAGAAGGACAGACCTTGTACAACTTGTGGCACCAGTTCAGTGATAGTTCTGACCGCACTGTCTGCTGCCGCGTAGTCGGGGTGCTCGCGATCTGTGATAAGATAAAAGGATTAATAAAAAGAAACTTAGAATTGTACGGAAACAAATTCACACTCGGGGCTACTGAGACTTTCTAATTGGTTGGTTAGTTGGTTGCTAGTCTGTTGGCGTACCGCATGAGCTCCTGGGTCCAATTCTCAGGTCGGGCAAAGTGTTATTGGATGTTTTTAGTAGCAACTCGGAGTTTGGTGCCCGTTTGATGACAATAGGATCGCCCTATATGGCCTGGGACTTTAAAATATCTGGCGAAATGTGGGTATACTAAAGATACACCTCTGCAGGCGTGATGTTATGTTATTATCCAGTAACACTGACAGAATCAATGATCACCCAGGGTTATAGTATCCGCTAAACTAAAACAACGAAGTAATAAAAGCCGTTTTCATTGAAAAACATGCAATAGATTGTTCTCAAATTCGCAGCATTTTTCAGTGTTTCGTTACCTGCAGTGGCAGCGGCGAGTGCAGCGACTGCCGCGTTGAGTCGCGCCAGTCGGTCTGACAGTTTGCGCTCTATTGCTGCGCCATCTTCTTGCTTCATCATTTGGCATATCATCGGCTGCCAAGACAAAATAACGACTTTAATTCGAGGTAAAAAGCTATATAAACATTTCTGATTTTCAGGGAAAAAATATACAGATACACACCACTAAACAGCAGTCAATGCAATGTAACCCCGTTAACAATAGCATTGTTATAATTTTATTTATTGTTATCGACTTATAACTGGCTTGCGGACCGGCTTAGCTCATTTTATTTGTCGCGCAGTAATGATCCAAGCAAGTTTGGGTGAAATAATCGAAACTAGATACGTAACGCTTGATCAAACAATTAAGACTAATCCAGTATTATGATGTGAGAAATCTAAGTAGAAAATTTGACAGGTACATATAACCTCCACAGGGTGCCTGCATGTGTAAGTTACAAACATTCAACTTTGTATGTTCAGAGTTTGAGAGCACGTTACTACAAAAAAAAACTGGTACTGCTAACCTCTTTCAGCTGTTTGTCAGCTGCATCCAGTCGGTCCTTAGCTCCGGACACGCTGCTGATGAACTTCAGACGCTGCTTCTCTTGTTGCTGAGCTGATGGCACATCATCCGAGTTGCCTGTGTGATGTAACTTTGTATGAGAACCTTAGCGTATTTGATAGAGTTACCTTCACATTTATAATGTTAATTATGGAGTACGGATATTTATTTTCTCATCGCGGGTAGAACCTGGATGAGGCTGGAATAGAAGCTTCGGGATTGGCGCAAGAAACGAGAGGTCTATGTCCAGCAGTGGGTGAAGTTAGGCTGAGGATGAAGATTATGATAGATGTTTCTTTATCTCCACTTAAAACCCAGTCCACTCGAAATTACAAGGACGCGCCATGTTTTGGCACATTTCTTTACTTGAGAGAGAAGAAAGATATTTCTCTGTCTCACACATAAATGTCTCTTTTTTCATTTTTTTTTTGTTTCGCTTCTCTCACGTGTACGGTTCTCCGCCCGCAATTTTTTTTACATATTCAATCGTACTTACCACCTTGTGCAGACTTGCAGGCTTCCACAAGTTTGTCGAGACTGTCAGCAAGCTGTCCCTGTGAGCTCAACACTTGCTGCTTCATCTCAGGACGCTGCGCAAGGTGCGGCGCACACGATGACGTCAGCTCTGATGCTGTACTGCGCAGCTTCTCAGCTGCTGAGATGAGCTGCTTCTGGCAGTGAGGATCTCCAATGGTCGGAGCTGTTGTCTGTGTAAGAAACAGGTGGAATATTAGCTTAAATGGCAGCAAATCAGAGATAATAGTGCTCAGAACAAATCAAAAATACGGTCTACGTAGCTTATGTGGAGTTTGTAAACCCACACGTGAAATACAATAAGAAATTAGTTCTAAAAATCATTTCCCAATTTCCTACTCACCTGTGCGACGGTAAGTAGCGCCTGCGCAGCATCGGCAGCGCGGGCACCTCGGTTGTCGAGCTCGGCGGCTGCGCCAGCATCCGGTACTAACTGTGTCAGACGCTGTACTTGAGACAACAGCTCGCCTGCCTTGCCGCATGATGCCGCTGATAATGCTAACACCTGTGGAAAGTCATTTTTAGGGTGGTGGGACTTTGTTATCGTTTTACACCACTAAAAACAGAACCCTTCTAGAACAAACGAGTAAAAATATCACAATCTCATCACTTGCTCACCTGTTTCTCGCGCACATCTTGAGCTTTAGGACTGACGGCGTACACCAGCTTGCCGGACGCCGCCGAGAACTTGGCAGCGGCATCGCTCAGACCCTTACACACAAAAGAAATCATATTTATTTCTGTAAAAACTTTATGAGTAAAAGTGTCATGGAAGATCTATATCTTCGAGACAATTTTATATTACTTATCAATTTTTTGGTCAATATTTTTAAATTGGATAGCGATGGATCATTCAGCCTTGAGAAGAGAAATGTAGAACCAAACTCAGAGGTTGGTCTATTTGAAAGTCCGAACATTAAATTATTATATGACATTATTATATGAGACAGCTATTCTATTATTGCAATAATGCTTGCAAAACTAAACATAAATCAACTGTCGCATATCTACTAATAGATCACAACTCCCCTGCGGTTGTGCCACACTGTCGCATATCTACTAATAGATCACAACTCACCTGCGGTTGTGCCACACTGTCGCATATCTACTAATAGATCACAACTCACCTGCGGTTGTGCCACACTGTCGCATATCTACTAATAGATCACAACTCACCTGCGGTTGTGCCACGCTGTCGCATATCTACTAATAGATCTCAACTCACCTGCGGTTGTGCCACACTGTCGCATATCTACTAATAGATCACAACTCACCTGCGGTTGTGCCAAACTGTCGCATATCTACTAATAGATCACAACTCACCTGCGGTTGTGCCACACTGTCGCATATCTACTAATAGATCACAACTCACCTGCGGTTGTGCCACACTGTCGCATATCTACTAATAGATCACAACTCACCTGCGGTTGTGCCACACTGTCGCATATCTCGCGACTCGCCTCACACAGCGCTCGCAAGTCGCGTAACATGGCGGCCTGTTCCTCGCCCGTCTTAGTACCGCACAGAGTGTGAGATTCTGCAAGATTATTATTTCTTAAGGAGAGGGTGCATTCAGAATATTGGCAATGTCGCAAATATTTGTTAAATATGTTGTGAATTGAAATGTTTTATCCCTTAATTAATCTGAAATTAAACCTTGATCTATCTAAAAATAAAACATTTTTATTTAAAAAAGAAGGACTGACCTTGTACAACTTGTGGCACCAGTTCAGTGATGGTTCTGACCGCACTGTCTGCTGCCGCGTAGTCGGGGTGCTCGCGATCTGTGACAAGATAAAAGGATTGAAATAAAACTTGGAATTATACGGGCATAAATCCATACGCAGGGCAGCTGTGGAGAATTTCATGATTATTATGAATACCCAGTAATACTGACCGACTCAGATATTATCCAGGATTAGTATTCGCGCTACCGCTACACTAGTCCAAAGAAGCAGTAAGAGTTGCTACACGCTGTTCGGGTCGGCATGATTCGGCACAGCCGGGTGGTCAAATCTATTATATGTAGATATGTGCTACTCGGTCTAGCTCGAATTGTGTCGAGCCGTCCCAAACATGAGAGAGCGAATATTGATGCCGAACAGAGTTTGCCGATCGGCACGAGCCGAATGAAAGCCGAATATATGTGGCTTCGTTTTTCAACAATTACTGGTGAATCGAAATTCGAGTGTGCCCCTCTAAAATTCCCATCTTAATGAGTGTTTCCTCACCTGCAGTGGCAGCGGCGAGTGCAGCGACTGCCGCGTTGAGTCGCGCCAGTCGGTCTGACAGTTTGCGCTCTATTGCTGCGCCATCTTCTTGCTTCATCATTTGGCATATCATCGGCTGCCAAGACAAAAAAACGACGTGAATTTGAGGTAAAAAGCTATATAAACATTTCTGAATTTCAGGAAAAAATATACAGATACACACCACTAAACAGCAGCCAATGCAATGTAAATCCGTTAACAATACAATTCTTATAATTTTATTTATTGTTATCGACCTGAACTGGCTTGCGGAACGGCTTAGCTCATTTTATTTGTCGCGCAGTATTAGATCAAAGCAAGTTCGGGTGAAATAATCGAAACTAGAGACATTTAATAGACTACGTAACGCTTGATCAAATAATTAAGACTACTCCAGTATTATGATGTGAGAAATCTAAGTAGACAATTTGACAAGTATTTATAACCTTCACAGGGTGCCTGTATGTGTAAGTAACAAACATTCAACTTTGTATGTTCAGAGTTTGAGAGCACGTTACTACAAAAAAAAACTGGTACTGCTAACCTCTTTGAGCTGTTTGTCAGCTGCATCCAGTCGGTCCTTAGCTCCGGACACGCTGCTGATGAACTTCAGACGCTGCTTCTCTTGTTGCTGAGCTGATGGCACATCAACCGAGTTGCCTGAGTGATGTAACTTTGTATCAGAATCTTAGCGTATTTGATAGAGTTACTTTCACATTCATAATATTTTAATATAGACAATACAATAATATAAGTGTAAAAACATAGGTTCGGGGTAAGAATTTTATCGTCCTTTCTGGTTCGACAAACATGACGGATGTCAGACACTCTGTTTTTCAAAAGGTGCGCGTCGTCTGTTTTTCTCTCGGCGCAGCTTCTAGAACCCTCTAGAAGCTGCGCCCTTATTGGACGAGCGGATTGTGGCGGGAGTGGTGCGAAAGGAGCTCCTATTATAATATTAATTATGGAGTTTGGATATTTACTTTCTCATCGCGGGTAGAACCTGGCCAATCCCCAAGCTTCTGTTCCAGCCCCATGACTGGAACAGAAGCTTGGGGATTGGCGCAAGAATACTGCTTATTTTTTTTACGTCTTTTATCGTAGGTACTTACCACCTTGTGCAGACTTGCAGGCCTGTACGAGCTTGTCGAGACTGTCAGCAAGCTGTCCCTGTGAGCTCAACACTTGCTGCTTCATCTCAGGACGCTGCGCAAGGTGCGGCGCACACGATGACGTCAGCTCTGATGCTGTACTGCGCAGCTTCTCAGCTGCTGAGATGAGCTGCTTCTGGCAGTGAGGATCTCCAATGGTCGGAGCTGTTGTCTGTGTAAGAAACAGGTGGAATATTAGCTTAAATAGCTTCAAGTCAGAGATAATAATGCTCAGAACAAATCAGAGCAAAAATGTGGCATAAGTGCATAACATATACTTATAAGTACTTTGAAACTAGATAAATTTTAAAAACACGGTCTCTGTAGCTTATGTGGAGTTTGTAGACGTGTGACGTGAAAAAAAAAATAAGAAATTAGTCCAAAAATCATTTCCCAATTTCCTACTCACCTGTGCGACGGTAAGTAGCGCCTGCGCAGCATCGGCAGCGCGGGCACCTCGGTTGTCGAGCTCGGCGGCTGCGCCAGCATCCGGTACTAACTGTGTCAGACGCTGTACTTGAGACAACAGCTCGCCTGCCTTGCCGCATGATGCCGCTGATAATGCTAACACCTGTGGAAAGTCATTTTTAGGGTGGTGGGACTTTGTTATCGTTTTAAACCACTGAAAACAGAACCCCTCTATCACAATCTCATCACTTGCTCACCTGTTTCTCGTGCACATCTTGAGCTTTAGGACTGACGATGTACACCAGCTTGCCGGACGCCGCCGAGAACTTGGCAGCGGCATCGCTCAGACCCTAACACACACAAGAAATCATATTTATTTCTGTTTTAATTTTATACTTATCATAAATTTTTTGGTCCATATTTTTAAATTGGATAGCGATGGATGATTGAGCCGTGAGAAGAAAATGTAGAAGCAAACTCAGAGGCATTAAATGATTATATAATATTATTATATTATGCAGTGATTCTATTAATGCAAAAATTCTAGCAAAACTAAACATAAATCAACTGCTTTGTTATTTTACATCTAGAAAACACAGTGATATTAAATTCTTCGTTTAATAGTAACTATTGTAACTGTGAATTCCATTTCGGGGACAGTAATACCTACGCTGGTATTATTATTATACATAAAAATAATTCCTACGAATTGAGAACCACCACCTTTTTTTTAAGTCGGTTAGAAATAAGTATTTTTGGTCGCTACTCGCTAATAGTCTATCTACTAACAGATCACAACTCACCTGCGGTTGTGCCACACTGTCGCATATCTACTAATAGATCACAACTCACCTGCGATTGTGCCACACTGTCGCATATCTACTAATAGATCACAACTCACCTGCGGTTGTGCCACACTGTCGCATATCTACTAATAGATCACAACTCACCTGCGGTTGTGCCACACTGTCGCATATCTACTAATAGATCACAACTCACCTGCGGTTGTGCCACACTGTCGCATATCTACTAATAGATCACAACTCACCTGCGGTTGTGCCACACTGTCGCATATCTACTAATAGATCACAACTCACCTGCGGTTGTGCCACACTGTCGCATATCTACTAATAGATCACAACTCACCTGCGGTTGTGCCACACTGTCGCATATCTACTAATAGATCACAACTCACCTGCGGTTGTGCCACACTGTCGCATATCTCGCGACTCGCCTCACACAGCGCTCGCAAGTCGCGTAACATGGCGGCCTGTTCCTCGCCCGTCTTAGTACCGCACAGAGTGTGAGACTCTGAAAGATTATTATGTTTTAAGGTGCATTCAGAATATTGGCAACGTCGCAAATATCTGTCAAATATTTCGCTGTTTTAATTAACGAATCTAAATATATGTATAAAAAAACATTTTATTCTTAAGAAAGAAGTACTGACCTTGTACAACTTGTGGCACCAGTTCAGTGATGGTTCTGACCGCACTGTCTGCTGCCGAGTAGTCGGGGTGCTCGCGATCTGTGACAAGATAAAAGGATTGAAATAAAACTTGGAAATATACGGGCATAAATCCATACGCAGGGCAGCTGTGGAGAATTTCATAATTATTATGAATACCCAGTAATACTGACCGACTCAGATATTATCCAGGATTAGTATTCGCGCTACCGCTACACTAGTCCAAAGAAGCAGTAAGAGTTGCTACACGCTGTTCGGGTCGGCATGATTCGGCACAGCCGGGTGGTCAAATCTATTATATGTATTTCGAAGACGGTCATTAGTACGGTCGCTAAACGAATCGCAAGCGCGCCACTGGCGACATCACGTGATCTACCCACACCACAAGTGCGCTTATACAGAGTCGTGATGTTTAAGTCCACCGCGAGCGGGCCATTCAGTGTCTGATCGCATCGGGGTTAAGACGTCGCGGAACTGTACTCGATTCGTTGGGCTCAGTTATTGTGATTAAATTGTAATTTGTGATAGTGTTAGTTTGTGATTTTATTATACGCCGTGTATCGCACCCAGTGTGTTTTCATTGTACGAAACCCATCTTCTGCCCACATGATGCCTGATTCTAATGGAATAAATCCTGATGTCGATCCGTCATGTAGATATGTGTTCGGGAAAAGCCGCTCGGCCTAGCTCGAATTGTGCCGAGCCGTCCCAAACATGAGAGAGCGAATTTTGATGCCGAACGAAGTTTGCCAACCGGCACGAGCCAAATGAAAACCGAATATATGTGGCTTCGTTGTTCAACAATTACTGGCGAATCGAAACTCGAATGTGCCCCTCCAAAATTCCCATCTTAATGAGTGTTTCCTCACCTGCAGTGGCAGCGGCGAGTGCAGCGACTGCCGCGTTGAGTCGCGCCAGGCGGTCTGACAGTTTGCGCTCTATTGCTGCGCCATCTTCTTGCTTCATGAGTTGACATATCATCGGCTGCCAAAACAAACAATTTTGTTAAGTTAATTCGACGTCAAAACAATCATTCATATTTCTGAGTTTCAGTAAGTAAGTTACATTTAATCGGTTGAAGGACACTGAACAAGACACAATAGAAGTTTTATTGTTATTTTCCGGCGATGGGCGTTCAGTGTCCCTCAAAGTTTTGACTTAACATGTTGTTTTAGAAGTTTAAGAGCAAGTTTTACAAAAAAATATCTATTTATACAGCTGACCTCTTTGAGCTGTTTGTCAGCTGCATCCAGTCGGTCCTTAGCTCCGGACACGCTGCTGATGAACTTCAGACGCTGCTTCTCTTGTTGCTGAGCTGATGGCACATCATCCGAATTGCCTGAGTGATGTAACTTTGTATGAGAATCCTAGAGCTCACGCTGTATAAGTTATGTATGTAAAAACATGCTGCACAATATAGAACCATTTTGGATAAGAACACGTCGTATTTAATTAATCATTCTGTACACAAACATTTCGTTTAAAACGCCGTAAAAAATCATGTTGTCTTAAATAATTTTGTAGTATTATATTTAAGACAATTTAAATTATAATAATATTTTATTTTGCGCTAAAATTTTGTGTCTAAGTTTAACTTTAAATTTCTTCTTTTGAATTCTGCCAAGAATTATCTTCATAGTGCCACTCACCACTAAGTCCTGGCTGGCACGCTTCCACTAGCTTGTCGAGACTGTCAGCAAGCTGTCGCTGTGAGCTCAACACTTGCTGCTTCATCTCAGGACGCTGCTGAATGTGTGGACCGCAGGTCGCTGTCAGATCTGATGCTGTGCTGCGAAGGTTCTCAGCGGCTGAGATGACTGCGGCTGAGCAGGTGGGTTCTGATATGGTTGGACTTGTTGCCTGTATATGGGAACAAATAGTATGAAAAATGTATATGATATACCTAACTCACCTATCTGTATACAAACAGATTTTTTTTAAGGTTTATGCATTCAGAGTAATTTATTGTATGTTGACATAACTGTCAATTATTGACAGTTTTGATTTGAGTGTAGAGAAAACTTAAGTTGGAAGGCAATTTGCTCAATAATTAGTTTCCCTAAAAGTAAATGCATAAATTCCAAATAAATGTATGATTGTACAAAACAGACAATATCTTACGTGTGTAACCGCGTTCAAAGTATCGGCAGCATTTTGCACCCGGGCCCCGGCGTCACTAAGCTGCGCGGCCGGGCCGGGGCCCAGCTGCGCGGCCGCGGCCTGCACGTGCGACACGTGTCGCGCCGCCTGCGCACACGCAGCCGCGGATAAGTCCTTCACCTGGAAATGTCCCGCGTTATTCACACTTTCTTACGTGATTATATAAAGACTACAGTCCCGTTTACATGACGATAGCGTGCCTTTAAACACGCCTCTGCTGCAAGAAACATCGCTTCGAAATTGCGGTGTAACACTCTCTAATATAAGCGGAATAATGATATATCCAGTATTATCGATTAACCATACATTTTTCAAGGTTTGGTATAAGTTTACTTTGCGTTTATTAATAAGGGGGCAAATGTTTAGCTGTCGTTATCACCTGTTTCTCCTTAGTCTTATCAGCAGCTGGACTGACGAGGAACACTAACTTGCCGGTAGCCTTGTTGAACTCTGTAGTGTTGACTTTAGGACTCTGCAACAAAGCAACAACTTAGAGGTGTTTACAAACTTTTAGCGAGAGTCTTTCCTTTGATACAGGGTGTTTGGTAAGTAAGTTATCAAAGTAATCAATAAACACGAAAATTATGTTTTGTCTAATGTATTCACAATATTATAACGTAAGTAACATAATGAAATATGTTTTTTTTTTGTTGTATAGTTTTTGAGGAAGAGGAATTCTAATTTTCGTGCGTTTTTTTTTTTTATAATTTGCAAAGTAGGTTGTATGTTGATCAACATTTATGATTCGGGACCATACATTTAAGTAGGTACATTATAGTCATTACATCACAACAGGACAACTCACCAATTTATAATTGGTTTAAAATGTCATGATTTTTTAGAGGTATGAGGAACAGGGGTTAAAGTTCACTCATCGTCTATTGAAAAGGAAGGATCCTCCGACCAGACCGTTGTTGTGTCTGGCGGGCAATGCCCAAGAATTTTCTGTAACGTTAGTCTTTGATGCGTAGTTCGCATGTGGCGTTGTAGATGCCACCACAATTTAATGAAAAAGGGATTTGATAGGGCAATTCGAACTAAGAAAGTTGTATTGATGATAATTCTGTAAATACATATTTGTTTTTCGATCAAAATATAACCTACTTTACATTACATTACATATATTATTTATTTATTTATTATTTTACATTTGATTTGATTTGAAAAAACTTAAGAAAAAATGAATTTAACGGGTAACCCTGGCGCTTTCGCCTTAAATTTAATGTTTCAAAACAGCTTACGGTTTCAGTATTTTCACATATACTGCGGCTGGCTTGACACAGTGCTTTCAAATCCTCCAACATGGCGGCCTGACCTGGTGCGTCCTTTGTGCTGGACAACTTGCGCGAATCTGCAAGTTTAATTACAAACATAACATAACATAAACATCACGCCTGTATTCCGCGAAGGATTAGGCAGAGGTGCACCTTTAGTTCACCCACATTTGGCCAGTTATAGTTAAGTCCCATGTAATAGGGGGCGTGACAATAGCCTTCAATCAGGCACAAATCCAGACTCCGGGATGCTACTGAGAAATTCCAGATGGAAAAACCCCAATAACCACCGAGAATCGAACCCAGGACCTCATGCTCAGCAGTAACGCTTGTGATCACTAAACTATAGAGACATTCCAGTCAGTCAGTTTAATAACTTCTAATAACAAAACCTGTTTATCCCCAAAACCTACATTTCACAATAAGAAAAGATACAAAACTAAGTCTCTGCTCTTATTTATAGTTTTTTTATAATAAATGACGTCATGGTTTGTGTAATAACATTGTTAGAGTAAAATTATATAGAGTTTTTTTACCCATAAAAGAGTAGCTGAAACAGTTAAAATCCAGGATCCACGCTATATTAAAATCCGGGATGTTACAATAACTAACCTTGCACAATAAGCGGCATCAGTTCAGATATTTCTTTGACAGCTTTTTCTGCCGCCGCGTAGTCTGGGTTCTCAGGATCTGGGGACACATAATCATATGAGAAACGTAATTCTTTAAATATTATTCTTTATAATATATACATTCATATACTATATTCATTTACTATACAATTATTATTGATTGATTATTAGTGTTTGAGTCACTTGTGGGCGACGCATGCTCGACGCGTGTGTTCTGTAGTGGCGACCCGCGACGTGTAGTGTCGCACGCATTACAGTACGGTTTTTTAGTGCACTCTATGGCGGACACAGTATACGACTCCGTTTTGTTCATCCAACACTACCCACCGACGCCCACAGATAAGAGGACCAACGATGACTTCTTGGTCCTCCTCCGTCATGTAAATAACACCAACACGTTCTTATTATAATATGTTGATTATTATACACTAGAAGTAATACCTACTATGGATTATGTGTAAATGTATGAGTGGTTCGCAACAAATAAATTAATATTAAAATGTATAGTACCTTCATGACAGCTTGCCAATAAGACCATAAACTATCTCTAATATCAAACCTTGGGAAAAAAACCTACAGACTAACCATTCTGCTACAATTTCGTTGTTTGTTGTAGTTTTTATTGTGTTTTTTTTGTTCTACCAGTTTTGACAAAACTTTGTTATATTAATTGTAGATTCGCAACTATAAAGGTTTGGAGAGGTTTTAATCAAGCACCATAAGAAACAGTATAGGTGCAGTTCTTTCCAGTATACTGACCAGCCTTAGCAGCGGCGAGTGCAGCGACTGCGGCGTTGAGTCGCGCCAGGCGGTCTGACAGTCTGTGTTCCAACGCTGCTGCTTCTTCAGGCTTCATTGCTTGCTTTGTCATCGGCTGGAGATAAAGAATAGTATTTTTAACCCCCGACGGAAAAAGAGGGGTGTTATAAGTTTAACGTGTGTATCTGTGTATCTGTCTGTTCCCTCATAGCTCCCAAACGGCTGAACCGATTTTAATTATTATTATTTTGTTTGAAAGTTGTCTTGATCGAAAGTGTTCTTAGCTACAATTCAAGAAAATCGATTCAGCTGTTTGAAGATTATCAGCGCTTTTCTAGTTGATGATTGGATGTGCGCATCTTCCACAGGTCTGATCGATTCGAAATTTAGTATTCTGTTACTTCAATGATATTAGAAGAACATTGAACTTTCAACCGATACTGCAGCATCACCTGGAATTGTGTCGGGGGTTATTTTCTTTTTTGTTTATATACTAAAGTTGCTAAAGAATGGTTTTGATAAATAGCGACCCTTTTAGACTAGCGACACAAATCAGCGAAAAGCTACGCGAAGTAATTTAGGTAATTTTGCTGGTAATTTAAAAAGCAACAAAATTTCAAAGAGTGCGTGAAATGTAAAAGCTGCACGAAATTAGTGAAACTTAAATGCTCCCCAAAGAGTAAAATGTCCGAACTTTGTGCTCGATTCAAGTACCCCTTGAACGAATGCTCGTAGGCGAATTGCTCTATACCTATACGCTCAAATGCTCGTGGTGGGGACCAACCTTTTTTACTAACAACTTTATAATGTTACCATCGGGCACACACAATAATGGCAATCAATCCCAATGCCTTTCAGTTTGACAGTTCAGTCATGATCCTTGCGTTTTCGAAGTTTTCAAACCTATGAAATATTGATCGATTCATTGCCATTTTATTTGTGTTACGCAACAACTCCCACTGGTCGCCACGTACTGGTTGGAATAAATACGAGTCATTGATTCAAAAAAATAAAAGTCATAAAAACTAAAACCTAACTACGCCAAAAAATCAACTAAAAAGGTAAGTATAAACAAGACCTCACCGACAGAAAAATTAAAAATCAGAGGTCACACGTGTTAGGGCATAAATCGGACAGATTACGTGTGACTTTGGATTTTTCATTATTCGTGACGTCACATAGCCTATAACCAGCGGACGACCAAGACGCTTCCAAGGATACCCCATTTGTCAAATTATGACGAGAAGTTATGAGGGAATAGATGAACATACATACATAACTACTGTTTAAAATCGTAACCCTCCTTTTTCCTTCGCCGTAGTCGGATAAAAAGAGGAAAAAGTAGATCATTACCTGGTTCAGCTGTTGTTCGGAGTCGTACAGACGGTTCTTAGCGCCACTCAAGCTGTTTATAAACTTGAGACGTCGCTTTTCTCTCTCAGCCGGTGACACGGTACTTTGAGTACCTGTTTGAACATCATGTTACATTATTTGTTT
The DNA here is from genome assembly GCA_914767815.1 of Eupsilia transversa. Lineage (NCBI taxonomy): Eukaryota > Metazoa > Arthropoda > Insecta > Lepidoptera > Noctuidae > Eupsilia > Eupsilia transversa. The sequence goes on along the minus strand of OU611897.1, from coordinate 10,083,076 downwards.
AAAATGTACTTTTTATTAGAAAATATTTTTGTGTATCTAAGTTTACATTGTAAGTGTATTGTTGCCCGATTTGTGAAACATTGATAAAAAAAACAACCTGTATATTTTACTTTACACAGGTTGATCATAATCATTTTTATAGAGTGACTATAATTGATACAGAGTGGTTTCAGGTATACAACTTATTACATTAATTTGTCGTAAGTAAGTCGTCGTACTTACCACCTTGTGCAGACTTGCAGGCTTCCACAAGCTTGTCGAGACTGTCAGCAAGCTGTCCCTGTGAGCTCAACACTTGCTGCTTCATCTCAGGACGCTGCGCAAGGTGCGGCGCACACGATGACGTCAGCTCTGATGCTGTACTGCGCAGCTTGTCAGCTGCTGAGATGAGCTGCTTCTGGCAGTGAGGATTTGCGATGGTTGGTGCTGTTGCCTGTGAAAGAGTTTGGATGTTAAAACCTTGAAATTGATAAGGGTCCCGATTCAGAGTAAATATTCTTAGTATCACAATTGTCCAATGCCGTAAATATACTGACATTTTATCGTCGTGGCTTTACTGTGAAATTCGATACACTGTGTTCATTGTTCGAAACGAGTATCTTGTAGCACTGTGTAAGCTACCCTGTAACGTAGCACGAGACGAGCTACGCCGTAGCTTACTTCGCTACGTATCTATCTACGGCGTAGGCACACGCGTAGTGTAGTAAGACGCTCGTGAGTTTTGCAGTTTCTACCTTCGCACCTTGCGAGTAGAGTGTTACGAATTATATTATAAAGTGTAATAATTTAATCGGACATATCTATCTTTTTGTCAATTCCTTTTTTGTAAGTATACATGTAAATAGTATGTTGTCATAAACATGATATAACTAGCCTGTGCGACAGTAAGTAACGCCTGCGCGGCGTCGGCTGCGCGTGCGCCGCGCCCGTCCAGCTCGGCGGCCGCGCCTGTGTCGGCCAGCAGCGAGGTTAGAGCTTGTACTTGTGACAACAACTCCGAAGCCTTGCCACACGCGTCTGCTGATAGACCGATCACCTGCAAATAAATGATTATACAGAGTGGATTATACAAGGTGCATTATACAAGATGGATAATACAGGGTGGATTATACAGGGTGGATTATACAAGTAATTCCTTACCTCATTTTCCTTATCATTCTCAGCTCCGGGAGTAACGTGGAACACAAGATTCCTGGATGCTGCAGTGAATCTGGCAGCAGCATCACTCAGACCCTGCAATGAATCCATTTTTAAATACCTATTTCACCACCAAAAGTATGATTGTTTAATTAAGGGCTGACTATTCATGTAGTTATATTAACTTCACGTAGGAAGGTCCAGGAGCAGACAGCCCCGTAACCAACCAACGGCAAACGCTAACTGGCTAATTATAAAAAAATGTATGTATATTTTTATATATTTTTTCTCAATAAATTATAATACTTTCCTGTTTTCAATTATATAACTTTGAAGCCTATGAAGTATTAGTAACTTAACTGTGATTCTGTATAAATATCTTATAGTTTTATCGCAGTTTAGTTTCCAAACATGTAAGCAATTGGATGCGTTTTTGGATGATAAACTTTAATACACGTACATAAAGTTCACTTTGTGCTACAACGGCAAATTGCTATATGACGTTTTCAATAATACTGGTCATTCTGAAATCTACTTAATCAACAATAAAATAAAGTTGATATTTGCTTAAGTGGCAATAACATCAAGGAAACAAGGATTTGAATATGGAATAGTTGATAGCTTACTTGCGGTTCTCCAGCACTATCACATAGCTCCTTACTAGCGTCACACAAAGCTTTAATATCCTGTAACATGGCGGCTTGTCCTGCGTCGTTCTTGGTACCACACAGTTTACGAGAATCTGCAACATTACATGAACCTTTTAATCAAGTATTACTCAAGTAACTGAAAACAATTCAAAAGCGAATTTTTAAAATTGGCAATTTTATAAAATTTGCGGGTCTAAAGTCGGCGAGAAGAACGGTGAATATTTTATATTGGATTTATAGTCTTGTGTCTTTATCACGTATGACCAATGATACCGCCTCTGTATTTTAGTGGTTAGATCACCTGTCTCAGACCCAGAGGTCCCCGTATCGATTCCCAGTGGGGGCAAAATTTTCTGCTCGGTTTGGTTGGTGGTAGGGCTTGTTTTAAGTCCGCCTGGCTAGCTTCCACCATCTTATCTAAGTCTGTCGCCATAACTACAATGTTACCAGCATTGTTGTGTTCCGGCAGTAAGAGGTAAGATAGCCAGTTCCTCTGTGGTTGAGGATTCCGGGTGAAGCTCGCTTCCACTTTCGGCCTGATCATCACTTACCATCAGGTGAGATTCAGGCCAAAAGCTTCCCCGTTGTGGTTAAAAGAAAAGAAGATATTATAAGTAAAAAGAGCTAGATAGTTTACCTACCCAACATTCGATCTTCAAAAACAGCACAATCTCATACTATTGACATGACACGTGGAAGTAGGACAGCATGTCGTAATTATCGGGAGCGAAAAAGAGACAAGACGGTACGTAACCAGGATAATTAGCCAAGTTTTGACGTGCCACTTGCGGCGCGTGTATAACCTTTTTGAGATGAGGCAGAAGGTACCTTAACCGTTGTCGCTACAAGAAAACGGTCTTAGGAGACAGTCCTTAACTTTTTTAAATATTTTGATCTGCATTCATAGATTTTGAAAATAAATGCAATATTTTAAAATTTACTTATTCATTGATTATGATCATGGATCCGTTCCAATCTAATGCGATGCGTTTGGTGGAAATCATCGTTTAATAATTGCTTATCAATTTACCTTTGACCACGTGCGGCATCAATGATGTGATGGAGTTGACGGCTTGCTCGGCAGCCGCATAGTCCGGGTTCTCGCGATCTAAACAGACATTGTAGATAGTGCTTTAATGACGTATATACTTAGATGTGCAAAATGACCTTTATTTGCATATGGATTATGGAAAGGTTAGGTATTTTTCGAGCATCATTTTGACAACCTTCTTCGAGATAAATCGCAGTTGCTGTACTGATCAAAAACAAGTGAATAACTTAATTTATGTTTAATATAGACACATGTATACAAATACAGTCCTTATTTTTACAAAGATAGCGTTAGTAGTACACAAATTTACAAAAATAAAAATGTATAAGTAAACAAAACAAGTTACACAAATACTACTTAAGTCTATTTCCTGTTCCTGTGCAGGAGGCCAATTCTCTTCACATACAAGTCGCAATTTGTCCAAAGTGTTGGTAAATTGATGGATTGAACTAGGCCAAATATGTTTTGATATTCGGATAGCTCATGACCTAAAGAGGTGCCATAAAGAATATGAATAAAGAATCTCGAGTAATTCTCACCTGCAGTAGCCGCGGCGAGTGCTGCCAGGGCCGCGTTGAGCTGCGCCAGTCGCTCTGCCAGCTGCTGCTCCAACACGGCCGCGTCTTCTTCCCTCATCATCTGACATGCCATCGGCTGGTACAGAACACATTATTATTAATTTTAAGGCAGATTTTGTGTGAATTTAAATAAGTTATACTATGGAACAAGCTCTGAAATGCTCTGATACTTGTACATTACAGGAATTAACGGACGGTACTCAATACTCGTAGCGAAATAGTTATTTTAAGCCATTATTTTAATTCATTATTACCATTGGCATGCTAAGGAGAAGAAAGTCAAGAAACATTATGTTTCTTACATTTTTATAGGACGCTGCATTTCGGTATGAAATAAAAGACATTGTTTTTTTCGATATTGATAAGCTCAGATTCTTTTCTACATGAAATACTAGCAGCGCCCCGCGGCTTCACGCGCATTAGTCTCTATCCCGTCCCGTAGGGATAAAAAGTATCCTATGTGTTAATCCAGGGCCCTTAGTCTACTAATTTATAAACATCACAATGGTGTCATAATGGTAAGTTTTTGACAGTTTTTGTATGGAAAATCTGATAAAAACCTACCATTTCATCATCCTCACAAACTTTCGCATTTTTAACATTATAGTGGGATCTTTTCTTTCAGGAGGTATCCAATCAACGCAGCTGTGTAGACATGCGGACGTACCTTAGTGAGTTGTTGAGCCGCAGCGTCCAGGCGACGTTTAGCTCCACACATGCTCTGCACGAACTTCAGACGCTGCTTCTCTTGTTGAGCTGGTGAAGCACCGACCGAATCTGTTCAAGTCATATAAGCAATTATCATTTTAAATTAATTCCAAATTAGTTGGAGGTGCCAGAGGGAACGATTATGGATTTCATTAGTTAGGTTTCTGTGAGGTATGAGGAATAACACGGGGTAAAGTTCACTCATCCTCTAATGAAAAGGGAGGATCCTCCAACCAGACGGGTGTTGAGTCTGGCGGGCAACTGCACAACGATTGATGGCGGATTGTCTTATATATGTTGATCGCGCCGTAAACTCGGATTGCGCGATGCAGGACTTGTGTGATGATTTGCGTAGTTCTCATGTGGCGATGTAGATGCCGCCACATAGGTATGAAGCTACAAGTACAATCTTTACTTACCACCCTGATCCATATCACAGATATCAGCCAACTTTCTCAGACTATCAGTAAGCTGCCCATGCACATCCTGCACGGCTGCACACGACTGCTGCAGCTGCGGCGACTGCTGCGCCTGGCAGGAGGAGGTCAGCTTGTCTGCTGAGGCCTGCAGCTTGGACACTGCTGAGCTGAGCGCGTCTCGGCAGCGGTCCTCACCTATGCTTGCAGCTGTCACCTGTATATATTACATAACTTAACATTACTACTGTATTCTGCGAAGGGTTAGCAAGAGGAAAGAAAATTAAATTGTTTATTCTGTAAATAGGTTATCGGAATCACTTTTACACGTCATATAAAAAAAATAAGGTCAGAGAGTCGACATTTTCTATCTGACCCCTGAGAAGAAATAGCGAAACAAACTGTGGGGTCTAAATTTCTTTTAATTGTTAGAAAATATTTTAATATAATATATTGATTATTACAGTAAACTCGCATATTTTTGAGGACATTATGAATATTGAATTTGTACAAGTCCCACATTTAGTTTGAGATGGATGATGGATCATGTGGGTCTGCTATATAATCATCATCTACCCGGCTTTTAACCAACTATGTTGGTGTCGTGATCATATTGTGGGTTTGCATTTTTTTTTTTTTTTAAAGGGGGCCGACCTGTGCAACAGCCAGCAAGGCCTGTGCGTCGTCGTCCGTCAGGTTGGCGCAGTTGCCGAGCTCGGCAGCCGCAGCCGGCTCCACGTGCTCCCTCACACGCTGTGCTTTTGATACCAGCTCGGCGGCTTGCTGGTGTGCCGTGGAGGACAAGTCCATGATCTAGAAGCGTACAGGCTAAAGATTAATGCAGATCCTTCATGACCACATAAAATTTTAGCAAAAAAACATCATGAAAGGTGCAAAAATAAATTAGATTAAAGCCATGTGTATTCATTACAGCAAAATCATTCGCAAACAGGTGTCTCCAGAGACATGGCAACCTGTGGCTGACGGTTTGTTTCGTTGCTCGCGATGTCGCCAGTCATGTCGCGCGACTTCTGGCGATTTCTCCGGAGACACATCTCAGGACATATTTATCCCCTTGTGAATAATATTCGGCTTCACTGGTAAAATCGTACTATATTTCACAAAATAAAATGAAAAGAACATAGTTTACTCACATGTTTCTGCTTGCCCTTATCAGCGCTAGGACTGACTAGGAACACCAGTTTACCGGACGCATCGGCGAATTTGGCGAGTGGTTCACCCTGGGCCTGGAACCAATGCTTATATTTTAAGAGTGTATATAATAGTATTTATTTATTTATTATTATTAGACTCTTCAACAATGAGTACACTATTACTTTATAATTTATACATTGCAAACGTAAGTCTAAGCGCCTCATTACTTATAGAAAGGCACAGCATGCACTACGTTTTGCGCAGATAATAATACAATTAATTAATTAAAATAAATTATTAAAGCTAAATTGATTACAAAAGATTACTTAATTCATTAAATTAAATTAGATTAAATTAAGTAGATTAAATTAAATAGTTTTTTTTTAATAATTTAAATAAGAATAGGTCAATATTTGATTTTATATGTAGTAGTAGTAGGGTGTAGTAAGTACACACTTTGCCAGTCATAATCAAGAACCTAGGGGCAAGTCTGTTACCATCAACACAAAAATAGTCTCCGGGCTCCCACTGAGAAATCAACCACTAGACCAACACTTTAGGTAAGGTATGGACGCCTTTCAAAAAGACAAATACGGAATAAATAACATCAAGAACCACTTCAATAAACAGTTCGTTTTCTGCAAAACAAAATCTCCGTACGCCATATTTTTTCGTTAAAGTACTATGTCAAAGACAATTAGTAAAGACAATAATCATTTACTAACATGTTGATAGCCGTCTCCCTCGCACATATCTCTGGCGGCGTCACACATTTCACAAAGGTTCTTCTGCATCGCGCTGCGAGTTGCCTCGTCCTTGTCACAGCTTACTATCTCAGTATCTGAAATATTACGACATGTATTATTACGTTCAGAATGGAAAAATAATAAAAAAGTTTATGTGCCTAGGAGATTAAAGGTGCAACTAGATTGCTGTCATGAAAGCTCCATCACGTTCATCGATCGACCATCGATCATGTTATAAGGCGATCAATATCGATTGATTGATCAATAGTTGTACCTTAATTATGTCAGTTAAGAATGGTGGAAAAGCCTAAAATAACTCTTGAAGGGCTAACAACATAATACGTAAAGTAAACTTTATTTATTTGCATAGATTGTAGGTAAATGACATAAGGTAATTGTGATAAAAGCAATTCTGAATGTGTCCATAAACAATCCACCTTAGATTAGGCATGCAAACAATAATGAATGAAGTAAATGAGTAAGTAATCAAAAAAAAGTGTCGGTAAGTGTGTGTAGGTAAGGAAACATGAGGATTTTAAATCATTTAGAAAATCGCTTATTATGATGTTGCCTTTCAGAAAATCTGTGCAAGTTGTGATACAGTTATCTAAACCAACCTTTAGCAATTTGCGGCATCAGCTCGGTGATGGTAGAGATTGCCAACTCAGCAGTCTCGAAGTCAGGGTTCTCGCGATCTAGAAATGAAAATTAAATATATTTCTTGTTACAAAACAAACATAACTTTGTAATTTCCAAAGTAGTACTTAAAAAAAATGTTTTGATATGAGGAACCCAAACATTTACTGTACCTAAAAAATACGCATAATTCAACTCTAATTTAAAAAATAAAAATTGTGTGATTGTTTAAGGCAAAAATCGCTGTGGTGAATAACTGCAATTTATACCCTTGCAGTTAGAAAAACAACAAAAGAATTGCGCTTTCAACACCGTACACGTGATAGCAGAGAAACTTAAAAAAAATAAAGACTATGAGTTATTTAGTGTGAGAGACAGAGAGAGTTATATCTTTGTTCTCTCTTATGTAACGAAATGTAGGTACATTTCGTTTCGCGTCCTAAGCGTGACGCGTCCTTGAAATTTCCCTCTCAATTCTTGTCCAATTATCGAATCGCCGCCGCCGTCGAAGATGTTTAATTTAAAAAAAAACAGGTGGGTGCTGAGGGTAAATATAGGACCTATTAAAATTTTATAATTATGAGTTGAAAGTTGCAATTGAAGCCAAGTTGCATGGGTTGCAGCTGTGATTTTGCACTTTACATTCGTCGATTTCAAGGCGAGCTCACCGGCAGTAGAAGCAGCGAGTGCAGCGATGGCAGCGTTGAGCTGCGCCAGCCTCTGCTCGAGCCGACGTTGAGCCGCTGCCTTCTCCTCCTCGCTCGGGGCAGCCGCACCGGTTGTAGGCTAGAGACAAACATAATGAATTTATTTTAATATATTATTAGGTATAGAAATTCAAATTAAATATATTTTATTTCACATAAATCTGTTGTACTGGGGGTATTGGTATCCCCAATACCTATAGAAAGCCAGATTTATTTTGATGCTTATGCTATTGGTAGCATAAGCATCAAAATAAATCTGCCTAGCCTTTTCCCAACTATGTTGGGGTCGGCTTCCAGTCTTACCAGATGCAGCTAAATGCCCGTATTTTACATGAAGCGACTGCCTATCTAACCTGCACAACCCAGTAACTAGGTAATACGATACCCATAGCATAAGCATAATCAGCCAATAATATTCCCACTGCTGGGACAGGCCTCCTCTCTTCTTGAGGGAGTGGGCTGTAAACTACTCCGCGGGCCTAGTGCGGGTTGGCAGATGTCACATAATATCTTCAATTTTTTGGTACTAGGACATACCTTCACTGTTGGGATGAAATCATTTACGCACACCAACCAATATCCGCTTTAAATATGTTACTATACTTAGTTTATTACTGTTTAAATACAACATGACATAGTTACTGTAAATGTTATCTACGAAAGGGAACCTTTTATCATGCAGGCGCCGAAAAATGATTCAGGGGCCTAAGTCTACTAATTTATAAACGTTACAATGGTCTCTCAATGGTGAGTATTTGACAGATTTGCTATACAAAAACTGTCAAAAACTCACCATTGAGAGACCATTGTAACGTTAATAAATTGGTAGACTTAGGCCCCGGTTTGCATTAATGATCACTCAAGGGAATTTAGAATCAGTTTCAAAATTGAAAATGCGGTGCGTTTGTTTTCAAAATATAACAGTTTTGTGATAGGCGCGTAAAAGTGAACACGTCCTGTTGAAATAAATTGTTAAAATATAGTATTGGTTCTTATTTAGGGGTATCCTCCCCGGTGCTGGAAGAGCGCGTAGTTCTACATCTACAGTACCTACCTTAAGACAGTATAGTCATAGTCTAGTACACGTCATATCTGATTGTATTACTATGGGACGTAACTAATGGAGGTATAAGATACAGGCCCGCCGTAAGACATTAGGGTTAATTTTGAATTGTAAATACACAATAGCTTCACACACAGCTATATAAAAAGAATATCTAAATTTAAATCTCATGTTAATTAATTTGATTGTCTATTGTTCAATATCCAACGTCATATTTAACATTATAAACTAATTTTGATTTAGTTTTTCACAAGCCGATCAAATCTCTGCTAAGTGACAATAACTGTCTGCCAATTTACCTATGTTATCTACATAAATCTAAAAATAAACCAAAATATTTCTGAATCAGTCTCTTTTAAGTAGGTACTTCTTATCAATCGACGCAACACTATAAGTAATTACAAATAGGTATGTCTGTTTGTATTTATATCAAAGAGTCGATAATTTCTCAAAGAGAGTCCATCGGCGCCGTGGCTTAGTTGGTTAAAGCGCCTGTCTAGTAAACAGGAGATCGCGAGTTCGAATCTCGCCGGGGCCTTGTGGTTGAATTCGGTTTTTTTCTTTCACCGAAATTATGATTTAAAATCTATATAATTAAATAAAAATCAATGTATGTTTGTTTTTTTGTCGTCTATGGATTCCGAAAGGGCCGGATCGATCAACTTTGGTAGGGTGTTCTGAGGACGCCCGCAAAATTCTATATAAAAAACGTTGCATTTGCATTTTTGCATTGCAACGCATGCAGTAGTTAATAATATTAATTATAGAATCAGATAAAAAATACTTAATTAGAAATGCACCAAAGTGTGCTTGATTTAAACTAAGCAGCCATATAATGAAACAAGTAATACTTACCTAGTACCTACCTACCCCATTAGTTTTTATATGACATAGGTTTCATGTTAAATGATTTATTTTCTGTAAGTAGATTTGTACAAACACTTCTACACGTCAATCACATTTTTTTAAACTAGATGACGTCGGTTTCATGGGTTTGTGGCGTTACTACAAAATTCTCAGTCCTTTTAATAATTTAATTCAAATAAGAGCATTTTTATTTTATTTTGTAAAATTAAACCATCTGAGTAAAGACAAACATGGGTATGTTTGTAAAGTAATAAATGATTTGATTTGATTTACAGTTGTATTGAATGGCTATAACTCGGAGCTCGTGGCTAAGTAATAACAGCCGCACGGGTCGATCCATCGGGTTAAGCTGCGCTTGCCGGTGTTGGTCCGTGGATGGTCCATCTTTACATACCGAGACTCCTCTGTGCTTCGGAAGGCACGTTAAGCCGTTGGTCCCGGCTGTCATTCGTGGATCTTTGACAGTCGTTACGAGTCGTCAGAATCCCGAAAGTCTGACAACCAGTCTTACCAAGGGGTATCGTATTACCCAGTTACTGGGTTGTGGAGGTCAGATAGGCATTCGCTCCATGTAAAATACTGGTATTCAGCTGCATCCGGTTAGACTGGAAGCCGATCCCAACATGATTGGGAAAAGGCTAGGCAGAATTTATTGAATGGCTATAACAAGGCAAATTGACGTAGGGCGACAATTTGCTTAACAATTTATGTCCCTATCTGTACAGTCAGGAGCATAAATTTATTACTAAGATCAGATCAGCAATAATATCTGATTTCATGATTCATACTTTAATATCTGTCGGCAAGATGACGGCAATTATATGAACATTTTGTGGAAGGCTAAAACTATCTGACGAGACAAGCGCCGCCAAAATATAGAATTCTGCCATAGATGACTGTATTGTGGATGGTGCAACACTTATATATATATATGTGTGTGTCAATATGTGTCAGGCTGGCAGCAGTGATATCCTGACACATATTTTTGGATGATACCGTTGGAATGCGAACCCAAGGCACGCAATTTTGGCTTTTCAGATTCATGTGCATACTGTTTAATAATCACTTGCTTCAAAAACAGTCAACGAAAACGTGAGGAAACCGGCATGCCCGAGAGATATTTTTCGAGAGCATGTGAAGCCAAGTCAGAGCACTCACACAGAACACAGAACACTCTGACACCAGGTTAGTCACTAACCACACAAAGAAGAAAGAATATTACACTATCACTTAGATTTTGAACATATACCTTATTCCACTCATCGAACTTGACTCCGAGCAGCTTACCCTTGGCTCCAGACAAGGTCGTTATGAACTTCAGCCGCTTCTTCTCCTGCAGCGGTAGCCCGTTGCCCGCTTCCGGGCGATCTGTATACCGTATTTTATTTTATTTAAACATTACTTTTAGTTTATACCATTAAGTCTAAAATTGCAAACCCGTCTTAAGCAAGCGTGGTGATCAATTCTCGTGCCTTCTCAGTATGAGAAGAGGACTTCGCCCTGCAGTCAGACAAGAATGGGCTGGTATTATTTAGTATCTTACCTTCCAAGTTTCCATAAGCGTCTTTCAGCCTCTCTAACGCCTTCATAACGTCATTAGCCCGCGTGTGCAGCAGCTCGGCCATGTGCTGCCTGGTCGGGTCCTCCACGACGGGCCTCCACGTGGGCTCCAGGCCGTGCACGGCGGAGGCCAGGTTGGAGGCCGCGGCTGTGAGCGCACTCTGGCAGTGCGGCTGGTGGATTGCTGGGGCTGTTAACTGGGGAGAAAGATGGAGTTTAGACTTTGAATTTTGAGTAATGTTTCATATATTAGAGCCGTAAATTCTGAAAGTTGAACACATAGCTGTGAAATACCTGCTGTTTTGTTGTTTTTTTTTAATTTTATTACTTTTAAATTTTTATTTTTTATATATTTTATTTATTTTACATTAAAAATTAATAATAACTTTGAATGTAAAATAAATTAATAATAATCTGTATTTTTAGTCGCACAAATATTCAAATTCATAATTTTGTAAGTCAGAATCATCTTTAGGCATAAATTTCATATCCATAATAATTAAAAAGACCATCACATCGGAAGGATCGGGCATTGTGTAGTCTTTTAGCTCACATATTGATGACGATGATGAAAGGACGGAGGTGTGCTAGGTCCCCAGTTACCTGTGCAGTGTGCAGCAGGTCCCGGGCCGCGCCCGCAGTGCGCACTCCTGCGTCGTCCACGTGTGACGCTGCGGGTAGACACGACGCTTGGCAGGTCAGCTCGTTGCTGGTCACTAGCAGACGGGACACCTTGGCTCCAACGTCCTTGGCTAGCTGGACGATCTGAATAAAAAAGATGTTTTTGTTAGGCAATGATATTAAGGAGGCCGTGGGCTGTGAAATACCGATTTAGGTGTTCAAAATCTCAAAATTTCATCATTTCTCTCTCTTTTCAGATAGAAATAAGTATTTGAAAATGAAATGAATGTTAACTCAAACATACGAGGAACATACCTACGTAAATACATATTATCCTTTACATTTCTTCATTTATTCACTTACCTGATTCTCCTTGTCTGCATTAGCGCCTCGCGAGAACTTGTACAGCAATTGACCAGCAATGTCCGCATAGTCGTTAGATGCTTCTTGCATTTTCTGAAACATGACCGTTTAATTAATTTATTTATTTATTACCAACTTGCACTAACAGTAGTCAGACGCCAAACATACAAGTTATAGGCTAATAAGTGACAATCATGAAATTAAAACATGAATTATACAAAACTAAATAGGATTAAACAAATAAAATAGAATTCTACAAAATTATTTCGGAAAGATATAACATATATAATTTGAACGTAAAACAATGCTGTAATTTGCAAATAAAATAAGATTTTTTTAATTTCGCAGATAACATTAATGGATATATGATAAGGGGGTTATTGGCGCGGCTTATAGATTTCAGATAAGTGCCTCGGAATTCATGATTTGTCTTCAATTATTATAATGCAGCAACCGACCCAAGCTCAAAATATCACTGAATATATAAGAGACTAGCCTTTGCCCACGGCTTCGCCCGCGAAGCTTTATAAATTATAGCCTATATGTTATTCTGATGTATAAGCTATATTACTGTAAAGTTTCATCAAAATCCGTTCAGCCGTTTCTGCGTGAAAGAGTAACAAACATCCATCCATCCTCACAAACTTTCGCATTTATAATATTATTAGTAGGATTGTTTTTGGTACAGACCTCATGATCCTGGTTGCCAGTCATGCCGCAGACTTTCTTTGTGGCGTCGAACAGAGTTTTCATCTCGTCCTGTAACTCCTTGCGAGCTGCCGGGTCCTTCGTGCTGGCTAGCATCTGAGCATCTGCAATATTTAGGAAATTACTTTCTTTTCTTTATTTTAGGGAGTCAGGGAATTTTTGTCGTTTACCAAATCGAGTGGTAACTGAAATTGCGTCCGTATATTCACATCACAACTGTCATTCTTTGACAATGGTATAAAATGGATATAACACGGCTTAGTGTGTCAATTTGATAAACAATTAATTTCCTTGACTGTACAATGTGCTCAATAGAACAATTGTTGTCTTCTATAGAAAAGTCTGGTTTTTAGGGTTCCGTAGTAAACAAGGAACCCTTATAGTTTCGCCATGTCCGTCTGTCTGTCTGTCTGTCTGTCTGTCCCCTGCTTAGCGCAGAGACTGTTAGTACTAGAAAGCTGTAATTGGTATGAGTATACATACTAATGAAGCCGACAAAGTGGTACAATAAAATCATGAAAAATATATTTTTTTAGGGTACCTCCCCTACATGTAAAGTGGGGATATCTTTTTTTTTTTCGTTTATCCCATGGTGTGGGAAAAAAAATATTGCGAGCTTGTTAAAACCATTTTTGGATTGAAGAATCCGTCTGCGAAATATTAAGCTTTAAAGTGCTAATTTTTGTCAGAGTCAAGTGTCCCCCACCCCCTGCCAGCTACAGGTAAGTTCTGGATATGTGGAAAAATTCACAGTAGTAGTATATTTATATAACGAAATTAAAAGGAAAACTATCACAGCTAAGTAGGCTCTACTAGTTAACGAGTAATAATCGACCAAAATGTATGGGAGAACATGTTTTTCAACTACAATGTTAAGTTTGTTCTTGGGATACGTTCATCCCAGCTACGGAACCCTTCATTGTGCGTGGTCCGACACGCACTTGGCCGGTTTTTTATTTTTCGGATCACCGGATACATTTGTTTTGGTGAAATAGTAAAGGTGACTTGCTTAGCCGTAACAATGTAGGTACCTCTAGCTAGCTTGGGCATCAGCTCATTGATGGCATTCATCGAATTGATTGCGGAAGAGTAGTCAATGTTATCTGGATCTGTAACAAGATACATTATTAGACGATACTTTTACACAAAACCTAACCTTTTAGTGAAGCAGACAGACAAGAGATTTGTTTTTCTATTATATACAAGATGGATTTTGGAGTGGGGCAGCAAGGGCAGCTACCTTAACCGTTGTAGCTACAGGGAAATGGTCTTAGGAGACTGTCGTTAAGTTTTTGAGATATTTTGATCTCCATTCACAGATTTGAATAAAATGTACAGTCCGCAAGAAAATGGGCAGTTTTTATAAAACCTTGTTTTTATGCCAATCGATCCTGTTTCATATAACGATCAAAAACCTCTATTGGATCAACTGAGGTTTGAGTACTAGAAAAGTCAGAAATCGCAAAAAACTTATCATGCAACCAACCTTTTGCCTGATTTTCTTGAAATGGATCGTGGCTTCTTTAATTATTTCGGAGAAAGGCATTGGTTTGTCTCCCAGAAAATGTTAAATAGGTAATTTGTATATCTTTATTTTTGAATAAATATTTATTCCTCAATTTTCGCTATTGGTTGAAGTATTCAATAAAACGCGAAAAATAGAAAACGCGTATGGCATTAAGTCCGCCTCAGTACATTTGTGTGCTTGAAGTATTCAATAAAGTATTTCAACATCTCTTACCAGAATGAGCCATAAGGTACAACGCGATGGCTGCGTTGAGCTTGCCCAACCGATCCTCCAGAGCTTTCTCCAGCTTCCTTTTTTGTTCCTCGTCCAACTTAGGTCCAGTGTACTCCTGGATAAATAATAACATAATATCACGCCTTGTTTCCTCGAAGGGTAACGCAGATCTGGCGAATCGGTATACTATAGGTACACTAACTATAGTATACCCATTCGACAGATATGTTTTAAGTCCCATGTAATAGGGGGGGAACCTATTGCCATCAACCAGGCACAACTCCAACTCCGGGCGGATAAATAAAAAGAAAGAATGATGGATAAATAATAACATAATATCACACCTGTATTCCCCGACGGGTTAGGCAGAGGTGTACCTATAGCACACCCACATTTCGCCAGTTATGTTTAAGTCCCATGTAATAGGGGGCGAGCCTATTGCCGTCAACCGGACACAAATCTAGACTTCAGACTGCTACTGAGCAATTCCAGATAGAAAAACCTAATAACACTTTGCCCGACCCGGGAATCGAACCCAGGACCTCAAGCTCAGCAGTAGCGCTATAAAATAATATAGTAATAAAAATAAAATAGATAAATAATATTAAGATTAAGATTTTATAAATCGATTCCCATCACGTTTGAGGAGTTTCTCTGTGTGATTTTTTTTGAGTGAAAAGGACTATTTCAGGCTTCTTTACTAAACTTAGTGGTAAAACTGAAAGTAAAAGCCGTCTCATTGATTCTAGAAGTTTAGAAGTTAGTGTTACCTCATGTAGAGCTTGTGCAGCAGTGTCGACGGAGTGTAGCGCGGTGGTAGCGGCCGCTACGAAGGAGGCTCGTCTGATCTTCTGCTCCGTCTTCTCGCCATCCCTGAAGCTCTTGCGAGAACGCTGTCATATATAACATAAAATTACGCCTGTATTCTATAAAGGGGTAAGCAGAGATGGATAATAGATGCACCTAATTCTCAAGTAAGGGGTCGAGCATATTGTCATAAGTCTAAACAATACAAATCATATTTTGGATAAATCAATGTGAAAGTTTGACTAAAATTAAATGTGATTAAATCGTTCTCCTCGGCCTCGCTTTAGGACCGAAGAATCATTCATCAACTTTTTTTAACCATGTTGGGTTGGGTAGGGTTTCTTTTTTAACCGGATACAACTGATCACCAGTATTGTACATGGATGGGTGGCTGCCTATCTGACCTCCACAACCAAGTTACTGGGTACACTATAAATCTGTCAGTTCTTTATATAAAAACTGCTTAAAACAAATTGAATATCTGGTTTTTCATACCCTAAGGAGATCACTGCGTCTCTTGGTCTTGGGGTCTATCGAGAAGTACATCTGAGTGGTCAGGTCGGCTATACTCTCTGCAGCATCCTTCGCGTCGCTGGGATTCTAATAGAAAAGATATTATTGGTATTAACAAGTTTTTGTTAGGAATTGACTACCTCGATAGTCAAGGGCGCTGAGGAGTAAAGATGTACAGTCGAACAAAGAGATTGATATACAGGCAAAAATATTTGGCATTTGTGTGCGTAATATTTTACCGCATAAGGCATACTTATAAGAGAGGAAAGACTAGACTACTCCCAATATTGTTTAAAAATAGTTTCAAGTTAGCTGCCTGTATACCAATCTCTTTGTTTGACTGTACTTCTGCGTGTATTTTATTCAGTAGATATTAGTATGGATCTTTTTTAATGTCACTTACGGCTTTCCCCGGTTCGACAGATGTTGCGAGTTTGTTCATGAAGTTGTTCAGATCTTCTAGCTCGTCGAGAAGCATCTTCTTTGCGTCTTCGATGTCTTGTTTATCTGCTGTCTCTTTCACACCTAGTAGAAATAATCATATTTATTGGAACGAAGATCCTTGTTGCACGTTGTACTCTGCACCCTTGGCACATGAGAGCTAGACTGAAATAGTGTAACAGTTTGACACTTTTTAACAAAAGTTTCGTGACGGTCAAAATGTTGTTCATTGTTTGGTTTAACTCTCATTCGCCAAGTGTGCA
Source organism: Eupsilia transversa (assembly GCA_914767815.1). NCBI lineage: Eukaryota > Metazoa > Arthropoda > Insecta > Lepidoptera > Noctuidae > Eupsilia > Eupsilia transversa. The sequence continues at coordinate 10,066,345 of OU611897.1, read as the reverse complement.
AAAGAGAAAGGAACTTCGTTCCAACCGGTTTTCCCACGACACCTCTCGACTGTTTTTTTTAAAATATTGATGACGATTTTCGTCAAAAAGTACAATGAGAGTCCAAAGACCAAAAGAACACTTGCAGCAGCAAACATTAGTAGTAGTAGATGCAAGACAAAAAACATTAAAAACTCTTGACTATGAATGAAATTTTGATGTCAGACATAAAATTCATAATTTGTTAGTAAGACTTAAAAATCAAATCAGCTGAAAAATCATTGTTTAAGTTGTTAAATGAATGTAAATGTTAGACAACAATTATAATTCTTTGGTAACCGTACATGAAGACGAATGCAATTTTTTCGAAATGGACTGTTGGATACCTATTCGCAAGGGGATATAGCCCAAGTATCTTACCTTTCTGCACTACTGGAAAATCTTCCTGCATAGTTCGTACGATCTGTTGAGCTTCCTTCACATTATTTTCCGTGGGATCTGGACAAAAACAAATTTAAAAAAAAATACCATTCGTCCAGAACTTAACTAAGTAAATGCTGGGGCCTAAGTCTACTAATTTATAAACGTTACAATGGTCTCTCAATGCTTTTTGTATGACAAATCTGTCAAAACTCACCATTGAGAGACCATTGGAACGTTTATATATTAGTATAGACTTAGGCCCCTGGACACTTGTCGGTGTTTCAATTAATACCCTGCTCTTTTAATCGATAATTTTATAAGTCCACATTTACGTTTTTTTAAAGGCAGATTTTTCAATAGTCATAACTATTGACTAAGGAACAAATATTTCGGTTCAGCTTTTACATAAACTCTTGATGTCAAGCTGCCGTATTTATTCTTCAGAGCGTTATCTGACAATTGAAAAATCAACACTTAAATCATCTTTTGTTGTTTAGTTACCTGTGAGTAGTCCGACTATCTTGACAGAGTTGGAGTTCATTCTGTTCAGTTTTTTTATGCAATCCTTTGACATGTCACCGCGGAGGGGCATCTCACCTTTCTGCAAACAAAGTATCAGTATAATTTATTAAAATATATATACAATAGTATAATAAAATAAAATTATAATATTAGTAGGATTAGAAGGATATTAGAAGGATGGTATAAGTAGTATGAAGAGTTCTTACCAAGGCTTGTTGCTGGTTCTGAAGATGGTCGGTGACCACGATCTGTTGCACCGTAGTTATCATAGCGCCGGCGTGAGCCTGGGAACCTGGTTGAAAAATAACATTATATTTGAACCTTCAATTATAGTTTTTAACTAAAACTGTACAATTACGAAGTTTTATAAACTTATTTTCTGTCTTATTTATTAGTTATTTATATATATACACAATACATGACACGTAAATAAAGGGCAAGATCAGGTATTATAAGTAGTTTACTCCTTCAGTTATAGGAGACCACAGAATACACCATAAAGTTAATAAAAAACCTATCCAAGTTAAAATACTAATAATCCACAGTAAAAGGGGATGTAATGAACTTTTGAAAAAAATATTTTGCATTTGTACCCAGAAACCGGAGAATTTTGGTAAAAAAGTAACAAGCAAATACTTTACTACTAATCGCAATCGGATTAACGGTAAGGCAGCGCATAAAATGCGAACAAACAAACATTGGTTTTCATACTATATTAGATATTAACCTTTTCTACCTAAAAGCATAATTTTTCCGTAAGATACTCGGAACTGACTAGAACTGCTATGATAGAACCTTACCTTGATCATAAGGTACAAGCTTGGTGGGCCCGACGAAGGTTTCCGTCACTAACTTGGAAGGATTGTTAGCCACATGCTCGATTAGATGACTCCTGAAACAGATAAATTTACTGTACTGTTGTTTAATGTCTTTTAGTATAACATCACGCCGGTAGCTCCGAAGGGTGACGCAGAGATGTATATAGTACACCCACATTTTGGCCAGGTATGATTAAGTAGTAGTGCCACTTATAAATTGAGTGTTTTGATTTGATTATTTGAATACTAAAACCGAAATCCTAATTTTATTTCACTTTAAAGATGTTTTCCATTTGACAATAAATTGAGATTAATTTTATAATCTCAATTTCCGTCGATGATTTTTCAAATTACAATTTAATCATTTTATTCAAAACAAATTAGTGCGATATCAAGTTGAAATATGGTGAATGTTTTACTGATCCCTTTTACACTTACTTGCCCATCTGCACGTTATCATGGCAGATGGTCATGGACTCGCCGGGGTCCGCGCAGGGCTTGGCCAGCATGCGGCGGCGGATGATGTCGATGTAGCCCTCTAGTATGTCGCGGATGCGATGGCAGTCTTGGGTTTTGACGCTGTATTCTTTGTCACTGTACGAAGAAAAAATAATTTGAATCTTGCTTATCATCTTATTGTGCCTTCTTTAGCGGTGTGTGCGTTTACGGATACCTACTAAGAGCACATGCACAGTCACAAATACCTAGAAAAAGTATCTGTGAGCCATAAAATAAGAAAAATTGTTTGGAAATTGAACCTAAACCAAGCTGTTCCAATCATTACTCAGTCATGGGCACTCATGGGCCATTCGAGCAGTCACAATTCTTAGACGTTTCAAATGATGCAGGGTAGGAGAAAATGAGGCGCAAAAGTTACTAAGATGAGATTCAAGGAGCAAATGCTCATATTAAAGACATTATCTCCTCTATAGAGGTGGAATAAAAAAAAAACAATAATATATTGAAATTTTTGTTAGACCGGACCTCAAATCATTGTAACACGACTTAATCAGGCTCTAAATAATTGGGTTATTCCCTGAGAACCCCGATCGCCGAGGCCCCCGTCCCGGACGACCCCGATTTATTTTTATCTTGATAAACTCAATTAATAGTCTAGCTTAGCTTAAAAGTGCCGTCAGCAGATGGTATTATGTTAAATAAAATTTTATTACTTACTAAAATTAAAATACTTAACTTTATGGATCAGGAGATAATGATAAAGTCATGCTTGGTTAAGGCAAATATTATAATTAGAGAATACAATACATATAGTCGCACACACAGGTTTTAATTATTATCACATAGCTTCTTTTTTTAAGACACAAAAAACCATAGTTAAACAAACCTATAATCTCCGAAGTTAAGTGTGAAAGTCTGCGACTTCCCCGCGTGGTACGTCTTGACGTGCGTGAGCGGCCATTGTTGCAGGATCTCCTTCGTGACCTCGTCCAGGCGTAAGATCGCCTCCGCGTTGATTCCGAGAAGGCGGGGGACTAGCTTCTTCTTGTCTTTTTGTTTCTCCTGTTTATTAAATATGGTTTATTGTTTAAATGGTTACGCTTGCGAGATTAGGTTGCTAGCAATTCTAATTAAGGCAATATTCGTACAAAACACAGGCGAATTGTAGTCAGTAGTGGGTTTAGTTTATTGTATCTATTTTACACTGTAATAGAGAATCAATTTTAACGCCTCCTCCTTAAGACCTAGGCTTCATATTTTTTGATATTCAGATACCTCATGAGCTAAAGCGGTGCCATAAATATGAATAAAAAATATCGAACTAATTAAAAAGTTGTGCAAAAATCCGCGAAATGTCGCGGGTATTCTGGTTATTAACATCATGCCTGTAATCCCCGAATGCTTAGGCAAAGGTGTAATTATTATTATAGAGCTATTCGCGTGGGGCGTCATCTGCTGTTATCTTCGCAAAGAAATGCCAAAATAAAACAAAGTAGGTAAAGGTCTTCCCTAAATCCTTAACAAGTACCTAAATTATTTTTTGAGCAACATCTATATTATAGCCTAAGTTCTAAATAAAGCATCAGTGGAAAATAATCGCCATTGGAACTACGGAACTCACAAGACTGGAAAGAATAGTGTGCTGTGTAGGAGACTTATAAATATTTTTATACAATGTAACAGCGAATCAATATTCACGCTTCCCCCTTAAGACCTAGGACAAATATTTTTTGATATTCGGATAGCTCATGACCTAAAGAGGTGCCGTAAAGAATATGGATTAAAATAAAGAATATGGATTAAAAATCTCGATTAATTAAAAAGTTATGCAACCGCGAAATGTAGAAATTATTATTTATGAACTAAAAATCTAAAAAACCAAAAAGCCGTGTTTCGCGGATATTCTGGTAATATACAATAGTTCTGGAAAGCTTCAAGATGTGGAACATTATGACGGCTATCTTCTAAAGCATACCTTAACCAAGAAGAAGGTGACTCCATACGTAGGCATGGCCCGCGCAGTCTTGATGTACAGGAACTTGGCGTCCAGCTCGCTACTACCCTGGTGCGTCGCATATTCTTTCTGGATCTTCTTTTCTACGCTCCAAGCATTTAAGTACTGGGCGGGGAGGTATTCCTCGAATCTGGGGGTTAGGAAGATGGTGCGAAGCTATACAAGCTAGTCTGGGGACGAAATTTAAAACTTTGAACGTGTTTTGGCTTAGTAAAAGGGATATATAAAAATGTTGTTAACCTTAACTTAATGATTGAATATTTTCATTTTAATGTGCATGTTTATACAGGGTGGATTTTTGAGATGGGACAATAAGGGCAGCTACCTTAACCGTTGCAGCTACAGGAAAACAGTCTTAGGAGCCTGTCCTTAACTTTTAAGAAATTTTGGTTTGCGTTCACAGATTTTGAAAAAAAAATGTAGTCAGCAGGAAAACGGGCAATTATCGCAAAAACTTTTTTTTATGCCATAGATCCCGTTCCTGTTCCATTTAAGGATCATATACCTCTATTGGACCAACTGAGGTTTGAGTACTAGAAAAGTCAGAACTCGCAAAAAAAAAACCCATACATTTAGTTGTTAATGAGACTGTCGACTGTTGGTTTTATTTTCTGTACATGGGTTTGTACAAACACTTTTACACGTCACTAGGTAATATTTTTAGGTCGGCGTTCCCTATCTGACTACTCTGAGAAGAAAGGCCGAAACAAACTCAAAGACCTACTCCTTGGTAATTGTTTGTAGAGCCATCTACCTCTACATAATAGGCCCTCACAAGTAGACATTTGACTTTGAGTCTAGGCCGTCTAGGTATACTGTTACTGTTAGCCTGCATCTCCCAACTGCTGGGCAAAGCCTCTCCTCATGACTTCCAGCTCTTTACATCCAGGGCTAAAGTGGACCACTTGTCGTTTTTTTCTCCAGCTCGTCCTCCACTTTCCTAGGTCGTCTAGGTATAGGTATTGTATTTATAACTAAGGTCTCTTCCTCTTTGACTCCATCGTGGTCGAAGTATGTAAACCTGAATGTAGCTATGTAGTAGTAGTGCACATCAAGTACAAAGGAATAAGGACTCGCCCGACTACTCGAGTACAGCTATTTGATGTTCTGCACCGATGTTTGTACAACTTTGCTCTTTATGACTCTTGAAATAAAGTGTCAAATCCGCTAAATCCGTGCGTATATTGCATTGACGAAGAAAACTTACTTCTCAATAAATCCAGTCTTATGTTTATTCTCGTCATAGTCTCCTAATTGGATCTGGCACTGGATCCCAGCAAAATTCATGGCTATAAAAAAATTAAACATATTATTGAATGGTATTATCTATACTTATAATAAATCTGTAGAAGTGAAAATTCTGTACATTGAAAATATCAAAAAAATTAATGTTACTAGACCGACACCGAACCCAAAAATGTGATTAAAAATTTTTTTGTCTGTCTGTCTGTCTGTTTGTTCAGGCATCACTCAAAAACTACCGGTTCGATTATGATGAAACTTGGTATAATTATTCTTTAATATCCTGGGCACCACACTGGGTACTTTTTATCCCGGAAAAGTATCCTATCCTACGGTTGGGGGGTGTCAAAGTTTGTATGGAAGAATTTTAACGCGCTGTCCGATTAACTCGAAACTCAATATTTATACTTAAACCCAAAAATTAAGAATAACGTGTATCAAGATTTTTCGAAATTCAACCCCTAAGGGGGTAAAATAAGGGATGAAAGTTTGTAGGAAAAATCTTATTCCTTGAGGTAATAAACATGAAACTTCGCACGAATAGTTATCTAAATAAATTATAAAGTTTGTAGTTTTTTGTTTTTCTAAATTACCCCCTAAAGGGGGGTTGGGGGGTGTCAGTGTTTGTATTGTGTGCCTTTTAGTCTGTGTCAAATAAATGTATTTTCTTTCTTTCTTTCTTTTCTTTATGGAAGAATTTTAACGCGCTGTCCGATTAACTCGAAACTCAATATTTATACTTAAAACCCATGGGGATGTATGGGGTAATTTCCGACACTCACGCGGGCGAAGCCGCGGGCAGCAGCTAGTGGTAACATATATTATGACGAGGCCCCGTGGAAGATATAACTAGTCACACGCCTGTTGCAGAGGAAATCTAGAGTGCAAAGCTAATAGGGCAATCAATGAGGTAATTTTAAGCGTGATCTCTACACCGTGCACCTGTATTATCCCTCCAGCAAGCGTGTAAGTCTTAACGTAATGGTGGATGAGAGTTGACCACTCCTAAAATAACAATGTGCCTAATGCCTATGCGTGTCGTATTATTTATTATGGTCTTTTACCTGTTAACAGAGATAATTGTACTAATATTCCGCGTGGATGCTGAAAGTACAACGAAATAATTAGGTATTTCGATGACGATGGGCAGCGCCATCGTGTTTGCTAATAGCAATATGCTGCGCTCACCATTCTCTCTGCCAAGCGTAGTGCTTACGGCATATTTATTTATTTTAATCTTTTTCAAATAGTGTGGGGAAAAGGGTGACGTTTGCTTAATAATTTAAGTAGTTAGGGCATTATAATAGGGTTTCCAGGTTGGTAAGCTTTCAAATACTTTTAACTCCACAATCAATCCACAATTCAATTTGCAAAATCCAAATTTTGTTTACCTTGTAACAATTCGTTTATTAGCTTCAAAATTTACATGAACATTACACAAAAATAAAACACAAAATACCCTTAAAAATACTTTATTGTCAAAATCTAACAGTCTATTATCTATTACTATCACTGCTGGCAGCCTGTCCATCCTTATTAACAATCTGCTGCAGCTCATAATCCTGTACCACTTGGAAAATCTTACTCTTAGCCTGGTTCAAATAATATGGGCTGAACTTCCTTAGCGTCGAACCTATAGTTAATAAAAACACGTCTAAAGGATCTGTAGGGCTCAACTCCTGGAACATCGACTCGGAGAATTCTCTTGAAGAGTTCCCGTCGTCTTGTTGTCTCTTTCGGAAAACTGGTTTCGTCTCTCTCGGCTCTTCGAAGTCTAAGGCCTCGTCAACGAAGACTTCCGATGGCATTTCGACTTCGCAAGCGTCGTCTTCGAGAAAGCCTGCGTACTCCTCAGCTGTGGATCCTGAAGAGATCGGCTCCTTGAAGTAAGGCATCATGAAGGATAGTTCTTCTTCGTATTTATATTTATAACTGTGTGCGTTCGGGTTTTTCAGTCTTTCACGGAATTTTCGTCGCATCATGTCCCGTATGTTGATCCATCGTGATTTGCAGACTAGAGCTGGAAATAAAAAGGCTTGGATAAGTTCATAGGTTAGATTTTACAACTTACAATTCGATTGGTTATGTATCTATGCACTTTTCGATTTATGCTCCTATTGTAGCTAATTCTCTAATAACATAACATAACAGCACGCCTTGTTATCCCCGAAGAGTTAGGCAGAGGTGTACCCATTAGGTACACCCACCATTTCGCCAGTTATGTTTAAGTCCCATGTAATAGATCATGATCATCACCCGGGTGATGGCAATAGGTGAGCCTATTGCCATCACCCGGGCACAAATTGACAACGCGGCTGTCTCTCAAGATTCTCTACAATTTGCCAATATTTCCATTGTCCAATAAAAAGTGTGGACAAAACAAAGTCTAAAATGGGATGTTTAGTGTGATCCTATGAAGAAAACATTAACACTTCCCTAAAATGGATATGGGTGAACTAACAATGACGATGTCCGTAACAATGTTTAAGTACTGAGAAGTAAAGTCACCTTAGTAGGTACAGTCACCAAGAACAATGACTCAAAAGGGTTAAAGGTTGGCAATAGCTGGTGAGTAAACAATCGGCTACAAGTAATTTATTCTACTTATTTTCAAATTAAGTAAGAACCTAATCTTTTTAAATTCCTGCCAAATTGAGACCTCTAAAAAGATAAGTACCCATATAAGTAACCATGTGGCCAGGAACAATTTAGCTTAAATACTTAAAAGAATAAAACCGTAGCTTTAAATATGAAGTAAGTACCTAATCAAAAATAATTCTACTAAAAGGCAATGTCTACTGCCTATCCCCCAACAAAATAGCGCGCAAGTACCTGAACACAATCAAACTAGTATACAAAACATACACAGATAACCCTATCAACTAACCTACTTATAATTCTACAGACAAAATCGACGCCAACTTCACTTTCAATTCATCACTCAATAATAACCGTTATGGCTCAAGAAATAAGGTGCACAAGGAACATAAATATATAAGAAAGAAACTTACCTGGCCTGCTGAGCGAGTCTCCAATCTTTTGCCAAATAACTTCTCTTGAATCGAAGTCTAGATATTTAGCGTGCCTCGTATTATACAAAATAGGGTTTTCTTTAACTAATTTTAACAGTTTTAAGTCTAAGTTTTTGTTGAAAGGCAGCGGCATCGTGTCGTGTGCGCGACGGTGTCGTGTCGCGACTGCGCGGCGGCGCACTGAGCGGCAACGTCGCGTCGCGGCTACGTCACGTGTCGGCTCCGTTGGTATCGCAACCGGTTGCTAAGGGGCGGCGCGCATTCCCGATTAGCGATTGTCATTGGTTGCTGATGTTGTTGTTACTTAACTTGTGTTTTGTTCATTATGAATAAGATGATTGCTTGATTAGATTATTATGATATTGATTACATTGTTATCAGAGTCACTACCTATGATTATTTACGTAATTTTTAGGTAGGTACATACTTATCTCAATTTTTTAAATATTTGCGTTAAGATCTTACTTACTGACATTTTTATTATTTTTATTGTTTTCTTTTATCAAATAAAATATAAAATCGTAAAAAATTAAAATACAAGAGCATGTAAAACATAGTAATTGGATTGGTTCCTAATTCAAATCAAATGACGTTCCAGTCTTACTTTTATTTTGATCGCATTTAACCAGTTCATTATAATAATATTCAACCGTCAAGCAAATTACCTATAGGTAGATTGTTTATTATTGTCGTTTTGTGTTAATTAAACACAAAATGATAATAATAAAAAAATCGGTCTACACTGTAAAAACTTTATGCGGGCTGAGCGTGGTCATAAACAAAAAAATAAAATTCGTCGACTTTAGAACCTACTACTTTTTTCGTCGGTTAAAAAGTGCGAAAAAAAGTCGGCATCTCATTTTCTCGTATCGCACAGTGTGCGGCCGGCTCCGACCGGACGACGCGACGCGACCTAGTGTGTGTGTGTATGTGTGATCGATCGACGAGTGGCCGGGCCACGGCTACTGTGGGAACTCGATGATAAATCGCGTGTGTTTCAAGAATGTACGGGGAATCAAAAATAAAAGTATGGATTTGTAATCTTTTATTGTTGTATCATTTATTGTGCGTAAAAAATATATGCTAACTAAGGCAGGGCTAAGGTAGGTAAAAAGATGAGGTGACATAACATAGTGGAACCACTATGTTATGTCACCTGACATCATATCATCGATGGGGCCCATAACTTTAAAATTTGAATTTATGTTCAGCTACAAAAAAAATAAACATTCGTACTTACTTACTAGTCAATAATTACTATAAAGTATCCTTACGTTATTTTAGGATATTTTAAATTGCGCATTCAACATACTTATTGTTCAAACTTCTAAATTATTATCTCATTATTTTAAATTGAATTCTAGCATCAAAACTAAAAACAAAAAAAAAACAATTATTTCAATTTCCTCTCAACATCAATTACAAGTTTTAAATAAAAATAATAAATGCAATTAACCTACATCTTAGAGATCATTATTTAATCAAATACGTAATCTTACGTTGCTTAAAATACACTCATCAAACAAACCCTATCCTAAATACAAAGTTTCAGTGGTGGAAACTTTAACATCAGAAGAATGTCCATGTTTCTCCTTTTCAACAATTTGCTGCAAATCATGATCTTGGACGACCGCGAAAATTTTACTCTTCGCTACATTCAAATGATAAGCGGAAAATGTTTTTAATGTCGACCCGATGCTTAACAAAAACGCATCGACTGGGTCCGTAGGATCCAACTCCGAAGTTTGAGACACAGGCTCACTGAAACTTGGCAAATTAATTGTCTGGTTGACTTCTTCAAAACACGGCTCTTTTCTCTTCTTAGACTTTTTCTTCTTATTTTTAGCTTTCTTTATTATTGGTTCATCAGAGTCGTTACCGTCGCTGCAAGGGTTTATATCAATCTCCTCGTTTGGGGAGTCTGTGACCAGGTCATGCCAGTTCTTAGTTTGTGATTCTTCTTCGTCGTCCATCGATAGTACCACTACATCTCTGTAGAATGGTCTCATGAAGGCCAGCTCGCTCTCATATTTGTACTGCCTTGGGGGATTTACTGGATCCGTGACATTTTTTTTTAGAATCCGTCTGTGTACGTCTCTTATGTTAATCCAACGGACTTTGCAGTCGGCACCTGTAATAAATAAAAGTTATATTCAAATGTTATTTTCAAATTAATTATCACGACGAGTAACACGCGTATTTTAAATAGGACTGCTGTGCATTTTTCTTTTTCGAACGGGGATCCGAAAGAAAAATGCACAGCAGCCATACTGTATAAACATTAAACTGTTAACTATGACAAAAAAAAATGCGAATGTTTTTACCATATTTTAACATGAATAAATTAATGTTATTAGATACAGTACTTTTAGAATTCATTAAAAAATAATCAACTCAAAAAAATCACAAAGATGAAACTCACATTCCCCTCACACACAAAAGTCGGCCATTCTCGAACGCAAACAAAACAAATAGTAGCGTCGGATCGTGACAACTAAATATTACTTACCCGGCCTTTTTAATTCGTCTCCTATCTTCTGCCATGCCACTTCCCTTGTATTAAAGTCCATATATTTGGCATGGTTGATGTCGTATAGCACTGAGTTTTCCTTCACAAGGCGTATTAACTTCACGTCTTGTTTTTCTGAGCTTTCGTGGAACATTTTGACGTGCACTGATCGGCAACGAGCGTCGGACACTCGCGAGTCGCGCGGTCGATTCGTCGGGCCTCGGTCGTAGTCGGGGCCTCTCGCTCGCACTCTTTTAGGGACGGTTTATATGAGGTGCAGTGCAGATGGAAAAAGATAACGTGTTGGTGTTTTTGTTGATGATAATTATTGTTTTTTGTTATTCAGTTGCATTGCAACAAATGTTTTATTTTTGGCTTTACTTATTTGCTTTTAGGCAAAACAATTATTAAAGCTTTTTGTTTGTTTTATATGACATAGATACAAAGAGTAAAGTTATAATATTGGTACTTATATTTCCTTCTTTAATCTAACTGTTTGAACATATTTTCCTGAACACACATTGAGTTATTATTATAATTATCAGCGCAGTGACAACACACGTGAACACTAGTATTTAGGTACCTACTTATTAAATTAAATGCCAGACAATGAATGAGCTCACCATACTAACTAAATATTAACATTTATATATTATTATAATAGGTGCGTTTTCGCAAACATGGCCTCCGGCTGCTATTTATAAGCACATTTTATTAATAAATATTGTAAGTACGTAATATAGGTTAAGTATTTGTGCATCATTTAAGTCAAGGTTACGGTACGATTCTAAATATACAATACAAAACATACATATTATACAATCATCATTTCAGCCGAAAGTCGTCCACTGCTGGACATTGGCCTTCTCAACGCCACTTCGACCGGTTCTGTGCCTCCCTCATCCATTTTAAACAATCATCTAGCAAAGCTACAGGCTACATTACATTCTATTTAAAATATTATTAATTTAACCATGTTTTACGTCACATATTGACGATGTAACCGTAAAACTACGCAACTGACATGCACTTTCAACATAAAGAATTGTAATAGTTAGGCATCTTACAAGTGTGTTCTACAATGTCTGGATAAGCTGATCTATGAAATTTTACTAACTAGTAATTATTAAATTGAACCCCGTATAATCAGCCTATAACGTACCCAAAGCTGAGACACAGGCCTCTTCTCGGTGAGAGTGGGCTGTAAATCACCACGCTGGCCTAGCGCGGGTTGATGGATATCACATGACTTCGAATTTTTGGTTTTTGAGATGTTTCTTCACGATAAAACTTCCTTCATTGTTTTTACAGCAGTGGTTAAGCGGTCAAGCTTTTAACCTGTTTAACTCGATTTTTATAACTGTGCGCTTGGAGCTGTCAAAGTCATAGGTTGTTAGTATTGAATTCACCCGCAAGGTTACCTCCTCAGTGCCCCGACGTCTCTTAATACGGTCTACACAACTCGTGTCGTCTCCACAGTTCTGTCATATTATTCGTTAAGCATCCGTTGGGTCCATGCATCCATGGGTTATAGCATCCGGACTGGCCTTCCAGAAACCTAACACAACAGACGGCACGCATACATCAGCCATCGTGAGCTCAATCTTAAGAGGACTTCTATTACAAATCTACCGCCATGTAAACCCGCTGTAAACCAATTCATCTAGCCCACGTACTTCGACTCGTCGTGTCGGGGTCGGCGCTGTTCTAGAGTGCCACTTGTTTTATATCGGTAGTATCATTACGATAGCTACGGTATCACAACGAACTACTATTTTAAATATAATATAACCGAACAAAATGTCGTATGAACCAGCGTTTGTTCATACTCCCAAAACAACAATAAATTAATGTTATTGTGAATACGGTTGAGCGTTACAAGCAAACGGCTTCTATTAAATCTTTTAACGGCATAAACACACTTTTAATTACACATCCAGTAATTTGATGATTGTTAGAATATAGAGTAAGTACTTAATACACAATTACATATAAGTAGCATGATTATTATGTTGTAAAATGAAATAAAATGAAATTGTTTATCTGTAAATAGGATAGGTCTCGGAATAATATTTACGCGTCATATTATAAACAAAATAAGCTAGATGGTTCCGACATTTCCTATCTGACTACCTAGTGTATTTTCTTTATAAACATTCACATAGGCTAAGGTATCGAGTGAGGAGCTCGTGGCTAAGTAATAACAGCTGCACGGGCCGATCCATCAGGTTAAGTTGCGCTGGCCGGGGTTGTTCCGTGGATGGGTGACCATCTTTACGTATCGAGACTCCTCGGTGCCTCGTAAAGCAAGGGAAGTCGTTACGGGTCGTTCACCACCATTCTTACCAAGGGGTATCGTATTACCCAGTTACTGGGCTGTGTGGAGGTCAGATAGGCAGTCGCTCCATGTAAAATACTGGTATTATTCAGCTGCATCTGGTTAGACTAGAAGCTGACCCCAACATAGTTGGGAGAAAGGCTAGGCAGATTGATTTTTATAGGCTAACTAAAGTATGTATTAATGTTCTGACATTATGTACGCCTATGTATTAATTGTTATCAATTAAAAATTGTTAGCTAGCATTTTTTTTCTTGACCCTAGGTACTTATGTCATTTTAATCTTTATATTTTAGGAGCTAGCGTAGGTACCTTTATTAATTACTTAGGTACGCGCCGTTCAGTAATTAATGGACCCTAATGGCGTCTGTTTCATTTTGACCAGTTCAACAACATTCATTGCGTTATTTATGTTGCTGAGCAGACGTATTTTTCGAAAATATGAAGAAATGTAATAGCAATATCCTTCAAAATGATTGAGATCATGCTTGATCGTGTTTTACGCAATTAGGGTGCAGGGACCGTTCCACCCACAGACTGTTCAAGTGCTCAGTGTAATTTTGTACGGAACCTTAATTGCGTGATTAACCTTAACCTTATTTATTGATATATCAACGCTGGTAACTAATTACCGGTACTGGTTTACAGGTATGAGGAACAGGGTGTAAAGTTCACTCATCCTCTATTGAAAAGGGAGGATCCTCCGACTAGACGGGTGTTGTGTCTGGCGGGTAACTGCCCAACGAGTGATGTCGTATCCTCTTATATGTTGATCGCTCGGTAAACTCTAATTACGCGATGCAGGATTTGTGTGACGTCAGGTCTTTGATGCGTAGTTCGCATGTGGCGTTGTAGATGCCGCCACACCAGCACCGGCAGTTGTATGAATAGTCAGCACCGGCGACCAAATCGGCTGCCGATGCCGGCAAAGGTATGATGCTGCATGAATGTTAAATACGATAATATTGCATATAATATATATTTTAGTATAGGCCATCATCACCGCGGTAGTATACCTAATTTGGTAGGCATAGGATTTGTATCCCTTATACCCATATGGGATACAAACCCGGATTGTACTTAGAAGTAAAAAATATGCGCCTTATAATATTACGAAAAAACCGAATCGTAGCCACGAACCTTGCTGCTCAGTGACAGGATGCCGTCCGTTCAGTATCGCGTCCCTGGTCTGCACATACAGCAGGTGCAGCTGCACAGGATCCCGCGAATCCACGTTCCGGTCTGAGTAGAACAGTCTTCGCTTGAGGAGTAGGGTTTCTTTGAAGTCGATGCCTTGCTCTCGGATGGTGCGGTGCTGATCGAGCCATTCCACTATTGAAGAGATGGAGAGCAAAAAAAACTTAATCAGGGAATATAAGGGCATCTTAAGTTGAAGGGGGATCCTATAGAATCTTATCACGTTTAGGGGGATCGGTCAATATAGCTCGCGGAATTCGTTTTTTTTCCAAATTGCTCCGCTTCGTCGCTTCGTTTTATGTTGATCAATATTCATAAGCGCTGTTTGAAATTCTATGGTGATCAAAATTGTTTAAGGCCCGATTATAATAAAATAATTACAAAATTACTTATAATTATTCAAATCATCAATATAACTCTGGAAATTATATTTTCTGCGAATCACCATATTTTCACGTAATATTCTTATATCCTTAAATTTAAATTTTCAGAACCATTATTATAATTATTTAATGATAATTGCTGCAGCATGATGAATTTCGATCAACATATTGTAATTTACAGTCTACATTGAATTTGTTGAATTGAGCCGCGTCCTAATAGCGATCGTCGCGCATATACGCGATCATCGCGTTGTCACAGTCGTGCAAATATAAGTATTTAACATAAGTCGATTACAAATGCAATAGATTAATAAAATTATATAATAAAAAGTAAAAATGATAATGAATGGATGGATATGGTGACTACTTTGATGCCGACTAATATTGATGTATGGAAAACGAAGACACGCCGCGCCGACCCCAAAGAAGTTAGCATCGGATGAAGAGGATAATGATAATGAAAATACACAGTGCACATACCGTTATCATCAGTTTTCAGCCTCTTGCTCATCTGTTCCAAGATAACATCTCTATCCTTGGCTGGCTTGGGTTTTCTCAATGTGAAGCCGCCGCCACTTGACTCCTTGGTCTCTTTTCCGTCTTCTGCTTCTTCCTCTTCTTCTTTACACTAGAGATGGAGAAAGAGATTATAGTAAGGAATTAAATCTATGTATCTTCTACATCAAGTTTTTAACCATGTTGTGCCCACTGAGACATCGCAAAGCGGTTGGCCGACTCTTTACGTGACCAGAGGGCTGGCCTATTTTTTGGCCAAAGAATCAGCTTCGCCTTACAAAGTGGCAACGCTGCCAGCCTTTTGGGCACTATTCCTGTTGACAGTGATGCGGACGAATCTTTTGATGTCTTATGATTCTTTCTCCACTTTGTTTTATATATTAGTATTTTAAGTCTGTTAGCTTATACCTACATAATGTGAATATTATCTTACCTTCTACTATAACTAAGATCAATAAGAAATAAATAAATCATTGAATGGTACTTAGAAACAATCGATGTCTCGCGTTATGTAACCAGTAATCAAGTCGATTCCGACCACTTCAAACTCAAACTCAAACTCAAAGCATTTATTTCAAATAAACCAATTACAGGCATTTCTGAATTGTCAACTTCATATAGATTTACTCACCAGTCCATATTCATCGTAGTTCTTGATGCCGATGCGAGCACAGATGTCCATCATCAGCTCGCCGACTGTCTTGGCCTCATCCACCTGCAGTGTCTTCACCGTGTCTGAGGATAATTGATGGGTTACTAAGAGTGTTAGCTTTTTTATTCAGTCGATTCGATCAGTTTGTAGCTTGGTTGTAATAAGGTTGCATTTAAGCATGCAATGTGCAACCTCTTATAATAAAATATCATGAAGAAGAAAAAAAGGTATTGTTATATCATATGTGAAAAGAACAGCTAGGTATTATAATGAATCAGAAATAAACTTATGTTATAAATAAAATAATCGTTTCGTAACATGTTCTAGCTTTATTTTATTTTTTCCTTTTTTTAATTTTGTTAAATTGCTCCTTTATTAGATACTGTTTGTATTTCTTGTGCGTGTCCTAAATAAAATAGGTATGTTTCTTTCTTTCTTTTTTCTTTCTTTGGCTGATGGAGGAATACATCTCAATCCTGCACAAGCTTTTTACTGTAGTTGTCATCATTGTTTTTTTGTTGCTAGTCATTTTGTGCGATTACGCTTTGGGTGATAATCAGGTCGAAACCTATAATGTAAACCTAGTGATATACTGGGATTGTTACCCGTTGTAGTAGCCTTTATATAAATAAATAAATCCCAATGCTGTTAATTTTGAAAATTCTATGGATTACGATGTTCTTTTATTTATACGTGTGTTAGACATTTGGGGTGCTGACATTGATCCTTAGTACCTATATCGAATTCGCCATGAACCCGCCTCAAGCATGAACGAAGGAGCGGCGGGAGTCATTCTACCGATATCTAGAGGATCGATGGTACTGGTAGCTGACGTCAACTGATCTTATTCTACGTCGACTGATCCTTAGCATTGATTAAAGTAAATAGGTTGAGTCATGGGCGTATTTACACCGATAGATATATGTACAGTGTACACGCTTGCAACCGGTTATAATACTAAATCATAAATAAACCCCCTTATTAATAAAGTTATGCGAAACATAAACCTCGAAAAATTTATGGTAAAAGTAATACTGCCTGTTAGTCACCGCGGTTATTAATATTCAAGTTAAAACAGTGAAAGTTTATAAATAAAAGTCCCTTACCGTCCAACAGTCTGACTCTCAGGTTCCTCATCCTACAGATATAATCCAGGGAATCTCCATCCCTCAGCAGGTAGTAATCCAGGGTCCTCTCGTCCTCCAGCCATACTCCAGTCATGTCATCATCAGCGGAGCGGAGGAATAACGCGTAATCTACAGGCCAAAGAAGAGTCTTCAGATTAAAAGTTTTTATGTCGCATAAGGCTACCATACATAGTGTTCTACCTTCAGACTTGTCTGACCCGTCTGACTTTCAAAATCCGTATCGAATGTGGTTATGTGTATGTACTATCGTGGACAATGGCGGAGAACC
This sequence comes from Eupsilia transversa, assembly GCA_914767815.1. Lineage (NCBI taxonomy): Eukaryota > Metazoa > Arthropoda > Insecta > Lepidoptera > Noctuidae > Eupsilia > Eupsilia transversa. The sequence continues at coordinate 10,048,845 of OU611897.1, read as the reverse complement.
ACTTGTCAGCCTTATTACTATGGTCATAAGGGTGAAAAGTGGTTCAACGCAAATGTCCGCGGTTGTACCTATGTGCTCGAATCTAACGCATCACCAGGGGCCTAAGTCTACTAATTTATAATCGTTACAATGGTCTCACCATGGTGAGTTCTTGACAGTTTTTGTATGGCAAATCTGTCAAAAACTCACCATTGAGAGACTTAGGCCCCCGGTACAAGTTTGTCTGCTTAGATTGATATCTCCACCATTTAGAATTGGACCAAGATTTTCAGTTCCACTCGATTTGGCCATTTTAGTACACTAAGTAGTAGCCGCTTGCACTTTATTGCAGACTTTCGTTAAAATGGCATAATTATGAAGTTGACAGGTCGAGCGACCAAGACGACGACGCTATCAAGGTCGAAATTATTTTAAACTTCATGTCCCTTAGTTAATTGATTCAGGCGCTACTTGGCGGAAATTTCATTCTAAAATACAATAGACGTAGAATGTATTTAGTAACTATTCCGCTTAACTTTTCCTAAAGTCATAAAAAACCCTGTACCACGCCGTGTTCCGGTTCGCGACAGGTCAATCGTCATCCTGAGGATGCCTCATTGAGTTACTAAATACATCTACGTCTATTGTATTTCATGTCCCTAATCAACCGCCGCGTAGGTAGGTACTAAACTATATTTTATGGGACTGATGCTGTATTATGGACTTCTTTTTCTTACCTTGTCCCTTGTTGGGCACGATGACCTTGTCCTTGACGACCTTGTGCGCTTCCTTCACGGTCATGTGCGAGTCGAACTTGACCTTCCGGGTTACCGCGCCCTCGTCCTGCACTATCTTTAGAGATAGTGACGGCATTTTGAACTAGTCCTGGATTTCGGGAAGAAAAGTAATTTTAGGGATTATAGGAATTTAAATCTACCTCTAGGTAAATAATAATTACTATTTGAATCAGTAGGTATTAGTTTATCTTGGAATTCCTAAAGATAATCCTGATTTTCCGACAGGAATCATTTCAATAGATTAATAATTCATTTATTTAATACTTGCTCACAAATGTACAGAGGCGGACAATTCTGTCACAACCTCGGGAATATTCTAAAAAACAAATGGCATTGTTTAACTTTAGGCAGTGAACGAACAAATCTAAAAACGTTAGAGCGTTAATTACAGTATTGTTCTGACACCAACATTTTCCTGGTAAATCACTCCTAGTTAATAACATCGAACACCTACTTATCATTGGATGTGTTTAATTTTAGCAACTGATTTAACCCCAATAATAATCAGAAATCAAGGCTGGACACGAGTGGCACAAGACGTGCCCCACCCAGACAGGAAGAGTTATAGTTTAAGGATTTTACTGAACTGCCCATTTTCTTGCTGACTGTATTTTTTTTTTCAAAATCTGTGAATGCAGATCAAAATTACTCAAAAAGTTAAGGACAGTCTCTTAAGACCGTTTTCCTGTAGCTATACAACGGTTAAGGTATCTGCCCTTACTGTCCCGTCCCAAAAATCCACTGTGTATACCTACCATCCGGCAGTGGGATACAGAGGGCAGTGCGTGCATGATAATGTTTTTCAGACTATTATCAAACTATCCGGCCCACTGGAACGGCAGACTTCAAAATCAAACAAGGACAAAATTATGGGGCTGCAGCAGCGTCACAGGAACAGGAAGCTGGCTTCCCAGTGAAACCGATAGCATCACGGAAGCGAGGTATGCCAAAGAAAGAAATAACATTTAGGGAGGAGTCTATGACGTAGGTATTTAGTATAACGGGTGTGGAAACTGGAATGGCACGGAGAGAAGGAAACTTTTATTCCGCCAGTTGCTAAAATCGACTTATCGTTCGATATCGACCAATGATTGTCAAACTAAACTATGCAAGCACTAAACCTACAGGTAAATGCTTCACTTCCTGTGAACTTTATTTAACCTTTCAAAAGCCGTTACCTACGAACTTTATTTGAAATCGAGATTATTTAACGCTAAGCTATATAAAAGTCACTTTAAAACTACACACAATTCCTCGTAAGTCGTAACGCCCAGCTTTTCCGACGACGCCCTTTCCAACACTTATATTTCTCACAAAACTCAAAAGTTCTTTTACAAACTGATTTAAGGAGCCGGTTACTACTTACAGTTAATTTTAACCGACGTAACTTCCACAAGTACTGTCAACAGCGATCGACTCACTGCAATGAGCTGTTTACCTCATCTCCCGGTAAACTATAACAGGGCTATGATTTCATCGGCGAGTCATTCGACAACGTTTTCCTTAATTTATGTATTTTGATTGTTAATGTTGTTTTATTTTAATTAAATAATACATTTTTATCATGTCCTGAAAGGATTTTTTTGCAGCTTACTGCTGGACTAGGGCTCTCCAATCACACACCGCACCGTTTAATTCAATCTAAGGCTACTCTTATCCAGCTAAAACCCTGCGAAGATCGCCAATCAACCTAAACTGACCTACCTTACGTTTGCCGATTCACAGTCTTCACTCAAGAACACTTTTATCCCAATGCTGATCGGTAAATAAAATCACAAAATAACATTAACATTAAAGTCCAATTTTATTCAGTTATATAATAAACGTAACTAAAGTATTCCCCGCAAATGGTGTCGAGATCGAGACTTCGAGAGGCACTTCACCATAGACAGTCACTCCGAGGGAAATGCCGGCCGAGTTAACAATAATATTAACAAATGACACACGCTAACTTGCAACACGTGTTACTGCAGTGCATAAGAAGCCCTTGACTGACTCAATAGTTTACAAAGATGGATTGTTTTGATACCAGACATACTTCCGCGGAACACACGTGCTAGGCGCTAGGACCACTTAGAAGTGACGTGTAATCTCAAAGGGCGTGGTCAGTAGCGGTGCAGGCGCATCTGTACTGATGACTGATGAAATTGTACGTGCATAGGATCAGTGAAGCAACGCCTAAGATTTGGTGTGACTCGAGCTTTATAATTATATGGTTAGGTTCTATCCTTCCCGATACTTCCGGACATGCCCGGCTTTCTGGCCCTCCGTCCGGACTTCCTCTCCCGCTCCACTCATCAACATTTGTAATTATCATACAGTAAAATGATTTAAAACAATATGGCAGAAAAAACAACACGAGGTGGCAGCCAACTTCTAATGAATCCACAGAATGACCTTTAAAAAAAAGTTATACCTAGGTAGGTACTAATAGGAATCTTGAAGTCTCTCCAATTCTACTTAATCTATGCATCATAGGTGACACATAACATAGCACGGTCTTAAACATACAAATCATAATAAATTGTACGTATTACGTCATCAAACTTATCTCATCTTAGTCAAAAAATTAAAAAAAGAGCCTACCAACCGATTTCTGTCACGGTGGCTATTATCAACGGGCATAATACAGGAGATATCTCCTGCGTACCTGCGTCTGCGCAACCATGCACTAGACGCAGGTGCACTCTCATTTGCTATTCACTTTTAATTGTTAGCTATGTCTAAATGTGCCTCACATCCGCGCAAAACGAACAGCGCTCTTGCATAACAACGTATAAAGCAGCCTATTAAAACCTTCAAACTGATTATCTGCAACAGTCAACACACAGGTTGACGGAACCATAACAGGATACAAGTAAAAATATTTGTGTAAAACACTGTTAGTTTAACTCGTAAATGTATCTTTTCGATTGTGTTCGATGAGTTGTTTACCTCATTAATTATTATTATTAACGCCCTAACGGTTGGGCAGACTGTTGAATAAATAGGGATAATAAGGTACAAATCCGACAGCATTCCTTACATACATTCCTGTAGGATAAAATAGGCTCAAAATTTATCCATCTCGTCGTGTAAATCAAATTGGTAATAAACACTAGCTTCGCCTACGTGTTTGTCTCCGAGGATCGTGTTGATTCGTATAAGCGAATGCGAGGAAGCGTTTTATTTGAATATGAACATGATTGCTGTTTGAATAATATTCACAATCTTGTGCGACACTGCGACGGTCTGTGAAACTTGTCCTAAGTGCTCTGCCGTCGTAATGCTAAGGGCTGCAGTTGCCTCTGCCGTCGATGCGTCGGTGGCTGCCGTTGACTCTACCGTTGATGAGTGCCGCTCGCGTAAATGAGCACTAAGAAGTCATTGGGAGACACACATGTCTGAAAACACACTGTGAACTTATTTGACGAGTTATGGAACCACGATTTTCTCACTCGAAGGTTCAAAGATGTTGGATAGAATACTCTTTTTATAACATCTCACGAATTACATTGTCCTACTGTCTGCTAATTATTTGGTTTTGTGGCGAATGCAAAGACTCGTTTTTCCTGTTTACATACTTAAACTCATGATAAAGGTATAAATAAAACTACTGTATATAAGAATAAGTTTATTTCTATAGGAAAATAGTTCTATCTACTTATTAGCTACGACATAAATATACATGTATAAATATACACTACTGACTTATTTCTACCATTTATTTGCTTTACAGGCTACTGGGCCATACTTGAGGCAACAGAACGCCAGCTGCAACGACCCTTACATACTCCTTTATGTAAGGATCGTAGCAGGTGGTCGCAGTCGCATTAACTAAGCTAGGTAGGCTAACCGACTAAAACCCCAGCAAAATGGGTTGGGTTGCGGAAGATTTGTACGTTCCCTCGACCCCCGGCGTAGGTGTGAGAAGGAACACCGGGGTGGTTTTTAGTCAGTAAGAGTCTGACAGACCCCTCCACCCGCCCCAGGGCGGAGGATATACATGAGGATTTTTAACACCGGAAACAAAACAAAAAAAGGTTTTGTTAGAACTGTATCTTTATCTCCCGGGGCGACACATGGTAGTAATAGGAACAGTGGGGTTTTACTCGGTCAGAATCCTCCATAGTCCTCCGTTCTCCCAAACGGGCGGTATCCCCACGGAAAAAAACGTTAGAACCGCGACCAACCGCAAGTAACCCGCGCGGTAGCAGCCGGCGAGTCCTACATCCAAGTTGGTCTCAGTTACTTGGCTATTTAATATTTTAGGCCCCAAAAAAAGGAATTATTTGTAGTTCACAAAAGGAGGCGCAATCATTATATTAGAGTGTCCAATAATATTTTTAGGACAGCAAAATAGTAAATATTTGCGGTTCGATTAAATACATGCCATGGAAAAACCTACTTAAAAGTTTGTCCGGTGTGTATGTTTAAATTTACCTAGAATTAAAAAAGGTCGCAATGACAATACAACTATATAGTTGTATTGTCATTGCGACCTTTTTTAATTAATATTAAATTAATAAATAATATTTTTAATATACCTATACTATAGATACGATATATGTATCTATAGTATAGGTATATTAAAAATACAGAATAAAGACTGTCAGTAATGTTCTAGGTACTCGTTTAGGCCAGATGGAAACTTACTCATTATTTCTAAATATTACAATTATTTCAAAATTAGCCCCGAAAGCAAAAGGACCAAGCCAAAAAAGTAGATTACGCTATAATTATTATATAACGGTGATCGTGTATGATTCTTTTGGAGATACGAAGTAGATATAAAATACCACCCATCTATCAAAAAAACGCAAAGCATTTATTTCAAATAAACCAATTACAGACACGTTTGAATTGTCAAGGGGTCGGTCAGTCAGACAGACGAAGCTAGTTGCCCATTTCAAATCTTAGTATATTTCTATGGAGAAGAACGGGCAAGAAACTCCACGGATACTCTTTTAAATCAAAATATTGCTATACTACAATAAAATCTGAGTTTCCAATGAATAAGCATCGTTTTAAGGGTCCCCGAAACACTTATCAATTTTAACGTCAGCATGGCATACGTCACATAAGCGACGTACATTTTCTACACTATTATAATAAAGAGAAAAGATTTGTATTTTATTTGTCATGAATAAACTCAAAAACTACTGGACCGATTAAAAAAATTCTTTCACCTGTAGAATGCTATATAATCACTGAGTAACATAGACTATAATTTATAAAGATATCACGCGGGTAAAGCCGCTAGCGGGAGCTAGTATTAAACATAGTTGACTACTCTAGTCTAAGTTAGTCTTCAAGTTGAGGTGTGGTTCATTTTGTGTCTTTTTAACCGACTACCCAAAAAGGAGGAGGTTATTTAATGCCAATAACATGTCTAACACCTAAGTTGTATTCACCTATTGATACTATGTTATTACGTGTAGGTTCAAAAAGGAGGGAAAGGATCAGGAAAAAATCACGATTAATCACGAGGGGAGGAGGGGTATAAAAGTGGTCTAAGAAACCTCACGTGACCCTTGCAATGTTGTAAAAAAATATATAAATAATTAGTTTTATGGCGTAATATAATTCGATATAAAACTAAACACAAAAAACTTTACTAAAAAAATATATAACAAAGTTTTTGGTGTATTACGGCTTTTTTTTTTTCTAACCTACTTATTTATTTATTACCTACTAAATAATTAAGGTTTTAAAAGTACTTATTTGTTACGTACATATTACAACTTATTCTAAATCTACAACAAACTAAGGAGGCAAAGAAAACAAATATCTAAATAAAAAATCTTTATTAGAATAAATAAAATATTAATAAGTAACAAAAAATTGTGTAAAGTGTACAGATACTTAATAAAAATAATATAAAGCACACAATATAATGTAGTTAATAATTAAATAATATTTAAATATATTCGATAGGCTTTCTATAGGAAAGTTCAATATTTGTTTCCATACATAGAAAATGCTATATTGTACTGAACTATCTACCAACCCGCACTGGGCCCGCGTGGTAGATTACGGCCCACTCCCTCTCACAGAGAGGAGACCTGTGTCCCAGCTGTGGGAACCTTACAGGTTGATTATGCTATGGTGTACTAAACCAGAATTCTCAAACAGCTCGTTTAAGCTTTTTGTAGTAATGAGACTTGGAACTTGTTTGCAATGTACTTATTGATAAGTAATAGTGTACTAATTGTTGTCTAATAAATAAATATCAAAACATTAACATTCGTTTCCTTGTTGGTCTAGTGACCTCGTTGATCTAGTAGTCGCAAGCGCTTCTGCTAAGCATGAGGTCCTGGGTTCGATTCCCAGGTTGAGCAAAGTGTTATTGGGTTTTACATCTGGAATTTCTCAATAGCAACCCGGAGTCTGGACTTGTACCCTGTTGATGGCAATAGGCTCGCCCCTATTACATAGAACTTAAACATAACTGGCGAATTGTGGGTGTCCAATAGGCACACCTCTGCCTTACCTTTTGGGGAATACAGGCGTGATTATGTTACCATTACTTTTTATTTTCATCAACCAGGGACAGATCTTTTTAGACTACGGACTGCTAATGCCCAATAGCACTGGCAGTGACAGGCCTGGGGATCGAACCTAGGACCAAATGCTGTGCAGTCGCATTTCCCACCTAGTAGACTAACGAGACATTTTCTTTAAATACTTTATTTCCCTTTCTTGCAAGACTATCGAATACTTTTGAATATCTACAACATTTCAGTATAAGGTTATTTACAGAATACATTACTTAAACGATACTTTATATGTACTACATTAGTTATTACTGTACTACTCTCTCGTTCACCATACAAAAATATTGCTATCACTCCGCTTAGGTCCTACGCTTATTCTGCTAAAGGAAGAACATATTTGATTTTAGGCTGGCTTCACATTGGAGATTCATTAGTAAGGAAGACTTGGATGGAGTTATTTTCTGCGTAATTTTATAGAACAATGCCTAGTGATCTTATATTCAAGTCTTCATCAATTAACGCGAAATCTGACACACACTATCGATGCGTAGAATCCAGGTCTTTCTATCAATCATAAAACCACTTAAACGGGAGTTGCTGCAAACTCCTGCGCGGAACTCACCAATGTGAAAACAGCCAGAAGGAAACATCTTAACTACAGTTAAAATAGCTGCAATTCTAAGGCCACTGGATTGTAAAAGACAAGAACTATTAAGCCACTGACATATTACTGTGTTGTGACGTGACGCGGGTTACACCAATCAAACGAATCTGTTCAGGGCTGCGTCAAATCACAACGAGTTTTGATTGGCTAAAGCCGGAATTACATTATTATGTTGTTACGCGGGATACACCAATCAAACGACAGCAAATCACAACTTGACGCACCCCTGAATAGATTTCCGGCTAAATCCGGCTTTATTTATGCCTGAGTGTCATGTTTATCACTTTGCGGGACATAAAACGCCCCTAGTCATATCAATATAACTTCTAGTGTATCTTTCAACCGATTAAAGGCCTCTAAATCTCAATCTAATGGACAAATGAATACCTACTACGAGTTAGAAGTGTATACAGGACATAGTAAATAGCACTATAATTCATTTGAAATAAGATTAGATATTTAAATAAACCTTTTTTACAGTCCGTTCAACCGATTTTGACTTCTATACCGTAGGCATAAGGATGACATTAAAAGCAAAAAAGTGGTTACAATACCAACTGTTTACTGCAGCTGCCATTTCTCATGCCACCAACGCAATAGAAGTCAAAATCGGTTGAACGGACTGTAAAAAGGTTTATTTAAATGTCTTATCTTATTTCAAATGGAGTATACATATGTTAGTTAGCTACCATTAGTTACAGAAGGCGTCGGACCTGCCCTATTACTAAATATAAAGCACAAAGATGGCACTTACGTTCAGAATCACACTTGCTATCACTATCGCGTTACTCTATCATTACTTTATCAAAGAATTCGTTGTTCAAAACATAAAATGAATCTTGTAACTATAATATTATCTGTAACAATACCCTTTACGAAGCCGTCATCTACGTATTCTGTACATCACACTAAGTAACTTTGTGCAAAAATAATTGCTGGGAAACGACTTTTTTTTTTGGTGTGAAAGTTCCCTGTTTACGTTAGTGGGCACCATAACACACGCAAAACATTGTACTTATGGCTGGCGACGGTACAGGGATCGTGGGAGTATTTAAAGTTAAGTTATAACATTTAAAACTTGTTCTCGTAAAAAAAACATCTAAAAATGTTGAAACGTGTGAACAGGTGAACAAGTGACTCGGCTTCGTTAAGGGTATTTTCACACCCGTTATATTTTTTAAATGTCAACGGTAAAATAATTAGGAATCTAAATAATGGTACTTTTATTTGTTAATGTAACTGAAAAATCGCGTACTGATACTGTTTTCAGTACCTACTATCTATACAACAATGTAACAAAAAGTTCTACTTCTTACTAACTTGAATATATTGATTTCGAGTTGGTGGAAATAAATGTTAAGTTTATTGTCTATTTCATTGTTAAGAGCTGCCTGAATAACACATAATTATATCCCGTACGACTTAAGTAGACACCTCGCTGGAATGCGGTTCCGTACAGACTGCACTGAACAGTTCTGTACGAGTGACGTCACAGCGCCAAATGTCTAATTAACTCGCACGGGTTGCACGATGACGAACACAATAAACAGCTTTACATAAAGGTTAGAAAAATCTTTCTGGATCTAATATCAGCTGTTTATAAGACATTGCAAGTTAGGTCAAGTTTGTAAAACTTGCCAAAAATCGATAAGTATAGGCATTATGATGCAGAGAGATTCTGCAGTTTCTAGTTCTATTATTAGCATAATTATAAAATTGTGATATCTTCAATTTCGAGTAAATAACATACACAGTTTTAAGGTACATTACGCAGGTAAGCTCAATACTATCATAAAATATATAATATATTCTACAAAATATACTTTAAATCAATATGAATATAATATGCATTAAGTTTAATTACAATCACATATAAATAATTACACACAACAGTATAATATTTGTATAGTTAACTTAAATATTGTAAATAATAATAATTAATTGTCATTAATAATTCTACGATAATTTTTCTCTCGGATGTACTTAAATATTATTATGTGACGATCATTGATGCGTGTGCGCACAGTTAAAGGATTGTGTGCATAAGAGTATAGTGGTAGACATTTCAAATATATTTACAGTATTTCGAGATCAGAAATAAGGATACAACCTAGTTTTATATGGTATTGGCAGTGAAGAAAAAGCAGTCTAGTAACGCCATTACACTATTTAAAATATGACTTGTAAAAATACTCAAGAGATTATAAAGAATTTTTTACTCCTATGTATATCTCAATATCCTTGAAAGCCTTCTAAAACAACTGGTTTTTTTAATACAACCACAATTTTACCATAAATAGAAAAATAAAAAATTAACATAACAGTATTTCTCAAACACAGAACCGAAACACAAGAAAACAGTACACTCTAATGCACAAAGTCCTGCAACAAATCTTACTACATTACAAGTTCAACTTATTGCTGTTAGATTGCTACAATATTACAATCTCAATACTACAAACATTAGTCAGTACTCAACCTGTGACCCCAATAGAACCAATAAAAGAGTGCTTTGAATTTCCCCAAAACGTTAAGACCATGAGTAACATCACCTATTTTAAAAAGGATTTAAGAAAGTTGTTGAAATTTCTTGAGACCGATTTATTAGATACTAGCTGCTGCCCGCGGCTTCGCCCGCGTGAGTGTCGGAAATTACCCCATACATCCCCATGGGTTTGAGTTTCGAGTTAATCGGACAGCGCGGCAGCGCGTTAAAATTCTTCCATACAAACATTGACACCCCCCAACCTTTTAGGGGGTAATTTAGAAAAACAAAAAACTACAAACTTTATAATTTATTTAGATAACTATTCGTGCGAAGTTTCATGTTTATTACCTCAAGGAATAAGATTTTTCATACAAACTTTCATCCCTTATTTTACCCCCTTAGGGGTTGAATTTCGAAAAATCCTGATATACGTTATTCTTAATTTTTGGGTTTAAGTATAAATATTGAGTTTCGAGTTAATCGGACAGCGCGTTAAAATTCTTCCATACAAACTTTGACACCCCCCAACCGTAGGATAGGGTACTTTTCCGGGATAAAAAGTACCCAGTGTGGTGCCCAGGATATTAAAGAATAATTATACCAAGTTTCATCGTAATCGAACCGGTAGTTTTTGCGTGATGCCTGAACAAACAGACAGACAGACAGACAGACAGACAGACAGACAAAAAAAAATGTAATCTAATTTTTGGGTTCGGTGTCGGTCTAGTAACACCCCCTGCCATTTATTTTTTTGATATCTTCAATGTACAGAATTTTCACTTCTACAGATTTATTATAAGTATAGATATAGATTAGATATTAAATTTCTTGAGATATTAAACAGCTGTTGCTGATTGAAAGAAATCAAAACACCTGCACCTTACTTGCGTAACACACTTCCATTGCTTCATAGGTTTGAAAAATTCGTCTGCTCAACAACGCAAATAACGCAATGAACTGTCAACGTGAAACGCATGCCTATGGATTGCCATTGAATGTGTGAGCAATTACCCCGCTGATGAAAATAGATTGTGTCGGTATAGTATCCATTGACCACAGGTTGAGTTACACAGTAACAGATGAACAATCTAACCGGCAGCTTTAGATCTGGTACCAGGGCGAGCGCCGCACCCAGCGCAGCCTGTAGCCGCCCTGCTCCGTGCGGATCTTGATAGATGCACCCTCTGCCGCTTTCACTGTTTCCTTCACCTGTTAGTGTATAAACATGTGTGTAAGATTATATAAGATAGTGGTGAAAAGTGGGCCTATTGATAATATTAGAAGAGATAACAAAGGTAGGAAGGGGTGTTATTGGGTTTTTCCACCTGGAATTGCTCAGTAGCTGCCCGGAGTCTGGATTTGTGCCCGGTTGATGGCAATAGGGTAGCCCCCTATAACATGGGACTTAAACATAACTGGCGAAATGTGGGTGTTCCTACTATAGGTACATCTCTGCCCAACCCTTCGGGGAAACAAGGCGCGATGTTATGTATAACAAAGGAAGTATTAATTTTGTTTAAGTGGTGAGGTGACGTCACTCAAGAGGGATCATAATATTTCGCCTTTTCCACTGCAGGGTAAAGGCCTTTTGGCGTAAAAAAAAGTATTGATCACTTCTTTTCTCTAAAAATACAGCATACTCCTATATCCTAAGTACCTGCTGAGATTTATGCCACTGCTAGTGTTACTAAGACAAGAGACAGAAACACTTACGCTCTGCATCAAGTTTTGTGCATTTCCGACCAACATCTCTGTCGCTTCTTGGTCCTCTTCGCTACCTGCAAATATGCCAAATAAAACATTTAATAAAACCAAAAAACAAAATAGATCGAATTAAAATGTAACCAAAACCAATGACATTGTGCTATGTTATGTGCCTATTTCTAAATATATCTCCATGACGCGGCACGTTATAAAAAAAAATTGAGCCGTCGCGGGACGCCACAACGAAACTATTTTGTATAGAAGATATGCATGAATGGTTTATTAAATGAAAATAAATATGACATAATCAAAAAGAAAATATTCAGATTTGTTTTTAAGGAAAAAAAAAATCTTAATTCAAAAACATTAATTGAATAACAACGTAACTCTGCGAGAGCACCGTACAGTTACGAGCGTGTAGCGACGCCAACAGCCGGTCTGACCTGCTGCATTAGATGTTTCACATAAAAAAATATCTCTTATTCTAAGGCGAAATATCGCTTATGCTCGGTTCCTATAAACAAAAACGAATCGTTTTGCGTACCAATGGTAGTTTTTTTTATTGCCAAACTGGGTATATAAATAGATTAGTAAGCTAGTTTTACCTGTGATAGGTACCTACTTCCATATCATTGTGTCTACTATGTAAAACTATCAGTATTCTGGCCTTCGCTTCATTATTGGTAAAGATACAAGAGTATTAATTTTAACCGATAACGGTCCGTATATTATAGGAATCGGCCATTAGTCTTCTGTTTAATTGATAATTATAATCAAAAAAAGGTTTTTTCCTATTGCATGTGATACTTTTATCAAAAGAAGAGTTCAAACAGCTCCACCAGAACTTATAGGCTTTGCTGTCTTATTTAATTGAAAAATGAATGGCAGAATTATGCTAATGCACAGAAACACTAAGTACATATACACTGTATGTAATACATATTATAAGTATGCGTATGTATGTTTTGATGTAATATTAATCACACATTGACGACATAATATTTTACCTTTGTAGTCCGGCATGCCGACTGTTAGAAGAGCGAGAAGCACAGCATTAATAGAGAGAAAGCGTTTGATATAATATAGGTATATAGCTTAAGAGGGTTTATTCTGAAAGTTGGCAACGTCGCAAATAGATGTCAAATATTTCGCTGTTTTGATTAATTTGATAATATTTCTGTATGGAAATAAAAAATGTGGCTAACTAGCGAACTAGAATATTGATTATGAAATGCAATAATTAATATCGTAACACCGAATAGTTAGTTTTAGATGTAAAAAAAGTATTTGGTAACTTTCCAAATGCCTTATTTTCACCTAAAACGGGTCATCAAATTCAATGTTATAATTGCAATTCATTATTAATATTCTAGTCAATTGGTTAGCCACATTTCTTATTTCCATACAGTATTATTTCCAAATTAATCGAAACAGGTAAATATTTGACAGCTATTTACGACGTTGCCAACTTTTAGGATGCACCCTCTTAATAGTACATAGGCTATTGGATACATAAGTGTGGAAAAGTGTTGGAATACAGGGTTTTCATTCGGATTGATTAAAGTTGTAGTGACAACCATGCCATTTGGTTTAAATAGGTTTTTATTCTTATTATTTAATTTATCTTTTATATAGATTCCTTTATATTTTGTGAATGTGAGAACGCTCAACAGACTGTCGATTTTCAGACTGTTTTCTATTTTGTTAAGGATCTTGTTGACAGGCCTACACTGTCCTCTCATACCAATTCAAACTGTACATTTTTGAAAACATTGTAAAACCCATCTATTTTTAAAAGAGTAACTGTGGAGTTTCTTGCCGGCTCTTCTCCATAGGAAACGACCAATTGGAACCGTGCACCTAGCTTCTGACGTTTCATAAGTGCCCATGTAGGTTTATGTGAAATAAATATTTTGATTTGATTTTTGAAATGACAGCGGTACTAAGACTAGTCAGATAACAATCGAAAAAGAACTTTAGTGGATTCGACATGTGGTTGAAAATGGGCTAACGGTAATCATGAGTAGAGGTTATCTATACTTATAATAAATCTGTAGAAGTGAAAATTCTGTACATTGAAAATATCAAAAAAATAAATGGCAGGGGGTGTTACTAGACCGACACCGAACCCAAAAATTTGATTAAAAAAATTTTTGTCTGTCTGTCTGTCTGTCTGTCTGTTTGTTCAGGCATCACGCAAAAACTACCGGTTCGATTACGATGAAACTTGGTATAATTATTCTTTGATATCCTGGGCACCACACTGGGTACTTTTTATCCCAGAAAAGTATCCTATCCTACGGTTGGGGGGTGTCAAAATTTGTATGGAAGAATTTTAACGCGCTGTCCGATTAACTCGAAACTCAATATTTATACTTAAACCCAAAAATTAAGAATAACGTGTATCAGGATTTTTCGAAATTCAACCCCTAAGGGGGTAAAATAAGGGATGAAAGTTTGTATGAAAAATCTTATTCCTTGAGGTAATAAACATGAAACTTCGCACGAATAGTTATCTAAATAAATTATAAAGTTTGTAGTTTTTTGTTTTTCTACATTACCCCCTAAAGGGGGGTTGGGGGGTGTCAGTGTTTGTATGGGAGAATTTTAACGCGCTGTCCGATTAACTCGAAACTCAATATTTATACTTAAAACCTATGGGGATGTATGGGGTAATTTCCGACACACACGCGGGCGAAGCCGCGGGCAGCAGCTAGTACTAATTAAAACAGTAGATTATAATTTATGAGTTTCAATTGTTATTAAAACAGTCGTTTTGCCGCTCATGTGTTGTGTTGAACCTTATATCGCATTAATTATTAATATTCTGTGTAAAAAAAAATAGTATCGGTAGTACAATGTTTATGACTTGTTTTTGTAGAAACTATTACTAAATTAATACACTTTTTTATTTATTTATACTGGTATTCAACTGCATCTGGTTAGACTGGAAGCTGACCTCACTCACCTTTTTGGCGCAGCCGGGAGGCACACATTCCTGCCAAATCTTACAACGCACTTTACACTTTTAACTTGTTTTTATTTTAATATCTTTTACTTGTAGTACAATATGTTTTGTTGTGTGCCTTTGTCTGTGTCTGTGCTAAATAAATTTAATTTCTTTCTTTCATAGTTGGGAAAAGGCTGGCCAGATGCAAATGATAATACCATAAATTGAGCTTTAATATAAATGGAATAAAAGGATTGTGTGAAAGCTCAGGAAGCTGTTATAAGCTTACGTAATGTGAAGCTTTGGTCAAAAGTAGGAGAAATAAACACGCAGAAAGTTATGATATACAGGATTGATTTTTGAAACGGGGCTGTAAGGATGCGTTTCCACTGAAGCGGAGACGAGCGGAGACGTGCAGGAATCGTCCAATGACAGACGAGACGAGACGAGAGACGCGATGAGGATTTCAACCATTGTGATTGGTCGGTAGTAGTCTCCGCACGTCTCCGCTTCAGTGGAAACGCACCCTTAGGGTCGGTATACCGTTGTAGCTACAGGAAAACGGTCTCACGGGACTGTCCTTAACTTTTTGAGAATCTTTGATCTGCATTCACAGATTTAAAAAAAAATCTACAGTCAGCAAGAAAATGGGCAATTTTCGCTAAAACTGTTTGATGCCAATCGATCTTGTTTCTTACAAGGATCAAAATATTCTATCGGATCAACGCACGTTTTAGTACTAGAAAAGTTATTTATTTATTTATTTTTTTTATTTATTTATTTAAATCGAACACACGTGATTCATATTGATTGTTAGTAATCCTTATAAAACTATGTTAGTAACATTTCTAATGAAAATAGATATAACAAAACAAAACAGAAACAAAAATACAACTAGTTCAAAAACCTATAATTATGACCGCTTCCCGCTGCACCAGACCTGCAGCTGTGCATACGGGTCCAGTGCCCCAGGAACGGGCAATCAGGCTTATTCACTATCACCCTTAGAATGCTGTTGGTGCTCCCCCGAATCCTTCGCATCAGGGATGCTGTTCTTTTTCGCATAATAGCTTGAAAGCTATCTGTATCTGCTTCAGCAAACATGCCCGATGCGCTACAGAACCGCGGGAGCCCCAACAGCACCCTAAAAGCGTTGTGATACTGTACGCGAAGAACGTTGTAGGCCCTCTGCGTATGTCTAACCCACAGGCTGCACGTGTAAAACGACTGGCAAAACGCCTTGAAAAGAGTGAGTTTCACTTCTCTAGTACATCGTGCAAACCTACGGGCCAGCATATTACATCGGATCGACAACGCTCTTCGCTCCCTTTCTATGTCACTATCATCATTTAAGTCCTCATTTAATATGTGGCCAAGGTACCTAAAATGTGATACTCTATTTAGTGGTACACCATAGAGAAATACCGGAGGAACTGTCTTAGGCTTTTTGGTACCTACCCTAAACACCACAAGCTCACTCTTCCGTACATTGTATAATAAACCATGAGACGTGGCGTATCTCTCACATACTTCGAGCAACCGTCTGAGTCCATCAATCGAGGGACTCAGCAACACCATATCATCTGCATAACTTATACTATTAATCATTTTCCCATCAATAGAGCATCCGATACCAGTGCTGCTGAGCTCCCCGATCAACTCATTGACGTAAAGATTGAAGAGCGCCGGGGAACTCAAACCTCCCTGTCTCACCCCACACTCCAACCCATACGCTCCAGACAAAGCACCCGACCATCTGACCCGGTTGATTTGGTGGTCATACCAGTAGCCTAAGAGCTTAATAAGTTCATTAGGAAGACCTTGCTCGCGCAATTTCAACCATAAGATATTATAATCAACCAGGTCAAACGCCTTCGAGAGGTCCAGGAAAGCAGCATACACAGGTGTGTTTCTATCTGTATAGTACCTGACCGTGTGCTTGAGCGCCAGAATAGCAGTCTCCGTAGACAACCCAGCTCTAAAACCGAACTGTGCATCATGAAGACTGAGCTGTCCAGTTACTCTCCGCTCAAGCACACCATCAAGAACCTTTGCTGTTATAGTGGCCAGCGATATTGGCCTATAGTTATCTTTGTCTGAGACATCGCCGGTCTTGTTCTTGACTATGGGCACAACTATCGTCTTCATTAGGTCAGTCGGTAGATACGAGTGCCTCACACAAAGATTATACAGCATCGATAGGACTCTGGGGAGATGCGGACCAGCATATTGTAAGTGTTCTATGCTGAGGCCATCGTGACCCGGAGATTTGCCCCTGGTCATCGACTGTATGATGTTCCGAATTTCTTTTGATGAGATACTAATCGGAACACCAGACAGTCCACTCTCAGCGACATAACCCCGTCCCTCTGACCGAAGCCGCGAAGTTACTTTAAAGTGCGTCCTAAACATGTTCGCAATCTCCTCAGGCTCAGTCATGCCATTTACGCTCACTGGAACCGCAGGTTTTGGGCTCAATCTCTGTGTGGATTTCCAAAATTTTTGAAATTGTTTTCCCCTATGTTCCGTTGCCAAAACGTTCATCTTAACTTGTTCCTCATTGTTCTGACAAAATTTTAACTTTTGTTTAAAAACTTTTCTTGTCTCACACATTTCCACAAATAGCTGCCCCGTGTGAGGTTTTCCAATCCACACCCAGTTCAGAAAGGCCCTTCTGGCGTTCCCGTGAGCGTCCCTGACATACCTGTTCCATCCAATCACTGTACGCCGACGCCGCCCACCCCCCACTAAACTAGAGCTGCCCTCTGCCGCTTCCCGAAGCGACGTCACAATATCATTATACAATGTATCAATTATTTTACTATGTCCCTTATTACAGCAAAAATGATCACAACAATTTCCGAGTTCAGATGGGAAGTCTACATTTTTAAGTTTCTCCATACATAACCTATAATAACAATCCCTTTGTGCTGCATCTCTTTCACCCCATATAGCTTTATCAACTATCTTATTCCCAAGTTTAGCTGATGGATTCGTTGACCTAACCATTCCAAGGTTAACTTGAAAGGCAAGTGGAAAATGGTCAGACCAGTAAATATCATGGTAAACTTCAACTTTCCCTAGTGTTTTCCACGCTGCTTCAGACACCAAGCAATGGTCAAGCCAACGTCTGCTCCCGCATGCATCACTAACAAAGGTATACGTATCAGAATCTATACCTAACTTAACGTAATCGGCACAGCGCCAACTCTGTTCATCACAAAAACTTAATAGTTCCCGATCAAATAATTCACCAGGGTGCGCATTAAAATCTCCGAGTAAATATACATGTTCCAAATTCGCACTCTCAACGATAGCAGCCATTTCACTGAGGCACTCACAGAATTCATTTAAGTTCTCGATACAGTTAGTTGGCATGTACACACTAAACAATAACAACGTGCGATCGGCGCATGTCGCTTTGACAGCCGCGATACGATCACTCATACAAGGTATTACTGAAACGGATGTAAATACCGATTTTCTCCATAAGAGAGCCACCCCACCATATGGCCTTCCCTTCAATACCCCCGCCGATGTATCTACCGCAGATTTCCCAAAATAACCAAAGTTATCATCCAAACTACCAAGTATTGACAACTCATGCGGCAACAACCAGGTTTCCTGCAACGCAATGACATCGACAGACTTACAGAGGTTTTGTATACAGACGTTTGACCTCTTTAAAGACTTACAGTTGTAACTTACAAATTTAGTAAATAACTTATTACTATCAATATTCAGTGCACTATCCATTAACGAGACTTATTATTAAATGTACTGTCACTCGGCTGCAGGTCACCCCGCTGCCGCTCGGTTGCGCTATTATAGTAAACAAACCTACGGAAAGATACTCCAGCGGGCCACAGGTTTACATCCATAAAAACATTCAAGTCCTGCTTAGGTATTAAAAATTTATAAGCCGCATACCCCTTATTCCTTTTCATATCTATCTTACGTAATACAACATCTACTTTCGTTTTGCTCTTAATATACGTAGTTATGTCTTCGATTTTTGTTGCCTTGTTTACATTATAGATGTAAAAAGGAACACTAACATCAGCTGCCTTAAAAGTACAATGAGGCAGCACATCTGCCTTGCCTTTCAAACCAACAAAACGATTTTTCAATCGTCTCCGTTGTATTTTAATCCAACCTTCATTTGGCGACTCATTTTTCCATTCACCGCCTTCTCGCAAAACATCTGACAGTTGTTTGCACTTGTGACGATCAGGAGTCGACGATCTATGCGTATCTTTACGCGCTAACACTTCACCGCTCGGCGCCGCGGTAGGCCTCATTGCTCCGTCCCTTACTGCCTTCGTCTCCGCCGGTGTCGCTGTCTCAGTTGCGCAGACGTCACTTTTTGTCGAAACCACGGTAGGAGCCTCCACGCGCTCAACACTGCCCCTCCCGCAACCGGCGTCGTCATTCTCTGCCTGCGTGCGCGCCGCCGCCGACGAGACGACACTATTACTTATAATAGTATCGTTGTGCCTCTCGCTTACACCTCCTTCACACCTGTCAGTCGTATCGTGCGTTGACCTCTCCGGTATAACATGTGTTAGCAGGCCAACTGGACCACTCTCATACTCAAAATTATTGTCAAGTAAACACGCTCCTCTCCTACGATTTACATTGATGCTCCTATATCCGGAATTGCTCGACATTTTCACTTCAAGATCCTCCGATGTGACGTATTTTTCTTTAATGACAGCCACGTCTTCTTGTAGTTTAATAATATCTCTAAGAAGCCTAGTAGCGTCCAGGTGGTCGAACGTTACTGGTGGAAGTTTATGGAGATGTCTGGCTACAAAAATCGGCAATAACTCGGGATCTACCTCCTTTATTAGCAAAATAATATCCTCGATGTCTCTTCGAGTTTTACCTTCTTTCCTTCGCTTAACCTTTCGGCGAGATGTATCAACTGACTCGAACAGCAATTGTTTAGCAAGCGTTATTTCTTCTTCTGTAAATGCTGTAGCACATAGACGAATCATACTGTCCTCATCCATGATTGCCGCTTTATTTTGAATGAAAGCGAGCAACTCATTAATCACGACGTTGCAATTACTACACTTCACTGTGGACTTAGTCATTGTCACTTCACAAGGTCACTGACCGCTCGGTATAGCACTCGCTGTGCACGCGCGCTCGCTAACACAGCGGAGAGCGGACTGACTGTTATAAATCGCAAAAAAACTTATCCGGTCATTTTTTCAAAATCTATGTCTCAAAAAGTTAAGGACAGTCTCCTAAGACCGTTTTCCTGTAGCTATAACGGTTACCTGCCCTTACTGCCCCGCCACAAAAAACCACCCTGTATACTATAATAAAGATATAATATAAAGGCATATCAAGGAAAATAGATGTAAGTAAAAGTAAGATGTTCTTACCTTGAGCGCCAAGCATGGTCGCCTTGACTGTTGATAATATCTTGAGCTGCGTGCCGATCGTGGGGATACGCTCGCAGACTTGTAGCAGGTTCTGTACAAGAATAATATTGTAAGATTACCTCAAATAGGAAACGCCGACCTCATCTAAAGTGCGGTCATGATAACTTGACCTATTTATTAGGCGATTAGTAGCACTGAATTTTGCAGGCATGTGATTGGTAGTACTGTTCTGTCAGTCGCCATTTTGAATATTAAGAAACTATTTGAAACCCGTATTTCAGAACCTAACTCAAAACTCAAGCAGTAATTCAAACTCGTTTAAAGCCTTTTGATTGATTAAACCTAGTTTTAAGTAATGCCTGAGTCTTGAGTGAGGTTCTGTAATACGGGTTGTATTACAGAACTTTCTGAATGTGAAAGACCTAAAAGTGTAAAATTTATTGAAAATAATAATAGCGAAATTTTCTGAACTGTTCAGAATATCCCAGTTTTTGATTTTTTTTCAATGATAGTTGGACGGACCCCTTCGCTTGACCTCATTTGCCTTACGACCACAGGAAAGAAAAAAAAAACATATACAGGATGTCTCAAACGTAGTGGACGTTTGAGACACCCTGTATATGTTTTTTTTTTTCTATTGACAATACTTATCACAACACGTACCGTCCTAATCCTTTTATCAGTACACTCCAGTGCCAACTTCTTGGCAAGTCTGGTGACCTCCTCGGACGCCTCTGCGATCGCCTTGGCTGTGGCGATGAGTTCTCTCTTGCTGCCTGTTGGTAGGAGGATTCAAGGATTATGGTTGAAGATATAGGATTTTGAGGAGGTGGCATGCTCATTCACAACAAAATATTTCTTTAAAAAAAACAGGTGACACTCTCAAAATAAAATTATGAATACACAATTCAAACTATAATTGCAGATTCCACTATGTGTCAAGAGTGTGGAACCAATTGGATTCTAAAGTCATAAACGATAAACTTGGAATAGAAGTTCTTCAGGCGTTTACATCATGTATAGAGATCGGATATTCGGATGCATATTTACCTAAACTTGAGGTGTTGACTATTATGGAATGCACTTTTGTATTGATCGTAGAAATCTCGCGATTCCGGAATTGATTTTAGTACTTTTTTTTATAGCAATGCTAGCTAATTTGGTAAAGTAGGTTACCAAACTGGTATAGCACATAGCGACAAACAGTTCGGTGCCTTGAGTTTCGTTAAAAAATGTTTACAGTTTATTAATTTTTATTATCTCGAAAGTAACCTTTATAAGAGGTGTAATAAGTGGTTTCTGGACCTTTTCTGGAATTCCGACATTGATATTAAGAAAAAAATAAAATTAAGAAGCCGCTTCCGTAATTTATTAGCCAAAAACTAACTATAGGTAAATATGCATCCGATTATCCGATCTCTGATCATGTATGAGTAAAAGATTTTTATGATTTGTCAAATAGGAAATAATAAGAATTGAAACACAACATTTTAAATAGAAAGTATGCTGGTGACTTTTTTTAAATAGGTTTTTAGGGCGAAATGATTTCGTATTTCGCTCTTAAGTGCCACATTAAAAACTCATTCCGTAGCCATAATTTATTATAGACTCTTTTGCATGTTGCATAAATAAATTATTATTCCTACGACCAATAACACAATATATAAAAGCACAGTTTACGAATGATATCTACCAACGATGAAGTGAAACAGTGTGACTTACCGGTAAGATTCAGAGCGACCTCTATCCGGAGGCAAGTGAGAGACATGTACAATGATAACAACATCGAACGTATAGCTTAGTAAGCGCATATTATTATTGTATAAAAGCAAGATAATTATTAAAAAAGCTCTGTCATTTATTTGTACAGAAGATTTTGTAAAAAAAAAAGGCGAAACGTCAAACGAGTCTCTTTTGTTTTATTATCAAATACAATTGAAGTACCTAATATGCGCTTAATTATACATAATAGTGTTAGCATGAATAGTGCTTAGCATATAGGGTGTAAAAAGACCCTTCACAAAGCCGTCATCTACGCATTCTGTAAATCAAAGTAAGTAACTTTGCGAAAAAAAAATTTTTTGCGCAAAGTGATCACAAATGCGGGAAAAACCAGTGACTCTCGGCTTCGTTAAGGGTATTTTTACACCTGTTACACCAAATATGGCAGCTTTTATTTTACTATATAAAGCTGTTCTTCATATTTATGCTCAAAACAATTCCACTGGTGTAGGTCATATATTTTCTTCCATCTGGGTCGTGTATCTCACTTGCTTGGGGTGCCGGGCGTATTGAACATAATTACATTTATTGACTTTTGTTTAAAAAAAGATAGAGACCGGTTAATTTTCGACGATTCGTAATGTGGTTAAATAAATAGTTTTAATGGCTTCCTAATGAAGTTATATTTACCTTTAGAGTCAGAGCGCACGAGTTCGGACAGACGCGCCATGAGAATAGCCATACGTTTAGCGGCTGCAATGATCTCATTGTCTTTGGATGACCACTCGCGGACCGCCTTGTGCAAGTTATGGGCTGCAACCTGTGTATGGGAAGTTCATGTTTAGTTAACAATTCATTTCAATTATTTATTGAATATTAAATGAAGTACACTTTGTGCTCTAACTGAACAGTGAATGAAACTGAACAGTCATTTTCGGGACGCTAAATTGCGTCTACTCGGCTTCAGTCGGCCGGTGATGCTGAATCGTGTATACTCGGTTCCAGTCGTAAGTTACACCCATTTTTTAATTTTCTTCATTTATCATTTCGTGATTGTAACCGGTAACATCCCGACTAGTCGACGGTAGTTTCACTTTTGAATCAAGTTATGATGTAAGTAGTGTTCGTACAACTTACCAATATAGGATGACTGGGATGCGGCTGCCTCCTGAAGATATCCTCTCCCTCGTCATCCGTGTCGGCGGGCGGCGGCGGGCGCGGCGGCGCCTGGGCGGCCGTCGGCGGAGGCGGGCGCGGCGGCGCGGGGGCCGGCACGTGCGCGGGGGCCGACACGTGCAGGCGGGAGAGCGCCTCGGGGAGCGCGGGCGGCGGCGGCGGCGGCGCATAGTGACCGGACAGAGCCGATTCTACTTCACCGGCCGCACTGATTATCTGTGGAATAAAGAACATATTCTCCCATACATCGATATAACGCCACAGTCTCACATAACAAACACACACACAATTCGTCACAGTCACAGTCAATTCTTCAACTGCAATTCAAATTCTTCAAATGTAAAGTATGTTTTTTTTGAATGTGATAAAATTACAAATTAACGATTTTCGGACTTTTTCCTTTACTTGTACTGTAACACCTCTCTCCTTGCCAAAGGACATCATTCAAATCGTACCCAAAAATAAAAGTGCCGGCCAGAAAAAAAAAATGCTGTTTTCTTATTGGAAATAACATCCTGAACATTTTTTTATACTACAATGAAAGTCTACAATTAACCCCCTGGCTGCTATTTCAGTTTGAAAGTACCAAAAAAAAAATTTTGCCAACAATGTTTTGAACATTCGTAGACGCAAACAGCTTTTGTTCAAAGTAGAAATGGACAATATGCGTTAGGTCTACTCAGGTATGATATAATCATCATTCAGGTTTAGAGCATTTTGTACCCAAAAATTAAAGTGCCGGCCAGAAGAAAAAAACACGGTTTTCTTATGGGAAATAACACCCTCAACATTTTTTACTATTACAACGAGAGAATACAATTAACCCATCCGCCGCTATTTAAGTTTAAAAATACTAAAAAACATACTTCGACTAAATTATTTTAGAGCATTACATTTTAATGTATCGTGACCAGTGTGCCTTGCCAGTAATGACCTATGGCACTAAAACGTGGTCGCCCACAGTGGGCCTCATTTGAAGACTCCATGTTACACAAAGGGTAATATTGAGGTTCTGGAGTGGTGACCGCGTACCGGAAGACGTAACGTTGGAAAAGGCCTATTAAGGTGGTGGTGGATCGTTGACCTGGAGAAGGCCGGAGGAATCCGCTGGATGGGAGAAGTACAGAACCGGTTGAAGTAGCGATGCTTCGAGGAGGCCTATGTCCAGCAGTGGACGTTTTTCGGCTGAAATGATGTATTGTAACCATTTATTGCATTTTGTTTGCAAATAAATCTACGCGCCACGCCGCGGCGCATCTCGCGCCCGTATGGGGGGCACTTTTAGGAAAGGTTAGGTTCGCTCAGGTTAGGTTAGGTTTTCTCGGAAATGTGTCACTTACAGGGGCGGGGACCGGCGCGAAATGTCGTGCGGTGTTCCACAGGGCTCGTTCCTGGGCCCGCTCCTTTAGGACATCGGTTACGACTAGGTGTTGGGTTGCTGGCGAGCTTAGTATGATAGCTCCCTAGCACAAACAGAAATACGTACTCCTCTGAAAAATGTGGAAACCCTTTGAATTAAGGAAGATTTCCTTTCATGGCTACAAAAGGCACTCTCTGCCTGTTAACGTTTTTCGTATGTACGTTATCGTGCAAAAGCTTGGAGGTATTCTTTCTAGAATGAATTATGGTAACAATCTCAGGAGCGAGTCTGTTGTCAACAGCGACACGATAAACGGCGTTTATTATGGCCGCTGCGATTTTAGAATGATAAAACATGTGATGTAGTGCACGGTTAAAATATGTTTGTCAAAACAGCCTAAACCTTCACTGCTTCTACAACCCACCTATATCGTGATCAATCAAGACTTATTTGCCTGGTCTGTTGTAAGCTGACTAGCGTTCCGGTAAGTAGTTGGAATGTGGACTTCATAGCCACACGATTCGATATCATTCATGCTATCAGTAAAGCCCATAGCTACTATGAAAACATCCCCACTGTTCAATAACCAATACAATGGATTTTCTTCATTCATCAATGATTGAAGAAAGAAGAAAGAAAGACATACGTATAGGTAGCTAGGTTGTTAATAAAAATAAGTTGTACATTTACGTTCACTATTAAGTTGAACATTACTATTGTCACTGATATTTCTCGAGACGTTCTTGGTGAGGCGTTCTAATTATTGTTGTGGTTATGTATCAGTTCGAGAGTCTAGTTTTTTGTACCGTATCATTATTTTTTTATGATTAAGATAACCATATCTATATAATTGTATAAACAATGGTTTTTGTTAAAAAATAAACACATATTTGCCGAAAAGCTTTTTTTGTCACAAAAAAATCCTATCGACTTTGTAATTGAAAAAGACAGCAAATCTTTTCTGTCTTCTCTTTTTTTTAACATAATTAATGTATCTTAAGACTGTTGGAGGACGTCCCCACCCTCCAACAAGTTTGAAACCGGTGTCATTTGAAATGTCTGATAAGTTAGATACTTTTTCGAAGATCAATTGAACACTGTTAGGTTAGGTTAGCCTAACCTAACTAGCTTTTTTCTTTTAATCTTTTGTACAATTACCCAATCACAAGAATACGCAAATGCTGTTCATCATTGAGGAGGTCCATGTGTCCTTCAAAATCTAAGATCAGTTGAACACTGTTAGGTTTAGTTAGGTTAGCCTAACCTAACTAGCTGTTTTTTGTTAATCTTTTGTACAATTACCTAATCACAAGATTATGCAAATGCTTTTCATAATTGAGAAGTTCCATGTGACCTTCAAAATCTAAGATCAGTTTATCAGTGTTAGGTTAGATTATGTTAGGTTAGGTTTGGTTTAGATAGGCAAGGTAAGGTTAGGTTAGGTTCGCCTAGCCAAAATGCTTTTTGTTATTACAAAAAACGATGTTATTTTCAATTAAAACTCGGTATTTTTTCAAACGTTATATCTAAAACATTTAAAATAATTTTATGATTTTTGGTACTTTCAAACTCAAATAGCAGCCAGGGGGTTAAGTGTAGACTTTCGTTGTAGTATTAAAAAATGTTCAAAATGTTATTTCCCATATGTAAACAGCTTTTTTTTTTTCTGGCCGGCACTTTGATTTTTGGGTACAAAATGTTCGAAGCCTGAATGATGTCCTTTCATGATTCTACGTCTACGAGAAGCCCCCTACAGGTTTTGATTTATTTGCGAAATCCTGTATATCTTATGGCTATTGCGTGCCAAGAAATTCCTAACTTCAGTGCCCAAGTAGTCACTTAATTAGGTCACTTATTCCGACGTGACTAGCAATTGGCAAATGTCGTGTTAGTAGCCAATGTTCTTCTTGAAAACTCTTTCCATTGGTATCTTATGGTTTTTTGGCTTAAGGGCAGATACCCATAGCATTCGTTGCCTATTTTCCTTTTCTCTCATCAAACTCAAATTAAAAGCATTTATTTTAATTAAACCATTTACAGGCACTTTTGAATTGTCAAGGATTTGGTCAGTCAGAAATATGAAGCAATAGCCCATTCCAAAGCGTAGTAGGTTTCTATGGAGAAGAACGAGTAGGAAAGTCCATTTATTTTTCTTAAGTACATGATGTTTTTATTGATATAGACAAGACTGTCATGATGTTAATATCCTTAAACAGTTCCCTTAGAGAGTCGCGCCTGCGGAGATGATATATGGCTCTGATCGCTCTTTTCTGCAGAATGAAAATAGACTCAACGTCTGCAGCCCGTCATTATTCGTCATAGACTAGTCTCGCGGTATCTACATCAGTAAATAGACGGATTTTCTGACAACATAAATACGCTGCTGAACTGAGCCGTCCTGCAAGAGATGTTATTGAGGACCCCATTGTAGCCTTGAGTAGAGCGTGATCACCAGGAAAACAGTTTTATCAACAAATTCTAGTTTCTCTTGATTCAATAATATCCCAAAATCACTATTTTTGACTTCTGGTAAAAAAATAATTAATCACTTAGTTTTTTTTTCATTTAATATTAACTTATTAGAAGTGAACCAATTTTAGACCTGCAGTATTTTCGTCGTCAAAATTTGTAGCACGTCTATGTACCTTAAAAATTAAGGAAGTATCGTCAGCAAATAACACCATTTGTGGTTGTTTTTTTTAATAAATGGAGTAGATCATTAATATACACTAAACATAGGAAAGGACCCAATATCCAGCCTTGTGGAACACCTATTTTTACTTTTAAACCTAGTTAATTGATAAGCTTTATTTGAACTTGCTGCTGTCTATCATTTAAATAAGATTTTACTAGACTAAGCGCAAGTCTTCCAAGTCCGTAATGCGCAAGTTTCAAGAGTAAGGTTTCGTGATCGACGCAATCAAATGCCTTGTAGAGGTCACAAAATACTCCTATGGCGTCTTGGGCCCCTTCCCGCGCGTTAAAAATGTATCTTATTATGGTGACACCGTTGTCGGTCGTACGAAGTCCTTTGGTGAAACCGTACTGTTGATCGTGAAGAATTTTATTTGTGTTAAAATGATTGAGCATTTGATTAAGCATTATCTTTTCAAACACATTACTGAAAACCGGCAACACGGATACGGGTCTATAATTATTGGTGTCTTTACTGTTCCCGAATTTGAAAAGTGGTATAACCTTATTTTGGCGATTTTCTGTAATTCCACCTCATTCGTCACTCACCTCAGCATTAGCAGATCGCCACGCTGACGCCTGTGCCCTGTCCCCTAAGGCTACGGCCTTAGCGCGGTGTACAGCGGGCGGGATGGCCGCTTGTAACCGTTGCTGAGCAGATGTGAGCGAACGGGCGAATTCCGCGTCTTCTGTGTTGTCGCGTTCCGCTCCGCCTACTAAGAGGACACGGTTGGCGAGCCTGAGAAGGAGAAAGTATATCAATAAATGGACTAAAATAACATGATCATAACATGTGACATCGAAAAGAGAAATTCTACGCACCGATGCTGCCATTTAACTTAAAAGTAAAAGTAACAAAAAAAAAAAGTATCGTTCAATGGCGAAAAAAAAACGCGACTATGTAAGATTCAACGATCCAAGATTCTGAGTACTTTGGATTTCTGACAGTTAAGGAATGCTTGAAATGCGTACCTGGCGATAGCGGAAGTATTGTCGACCATCTTCTGTGAGTCGTTGTTGCGGATCGCATCCTCGCAGAGGTAAGTGTGCTTCTGCATCAATTCACCTGTGAAAGAAGACGGCATTTAGAAAATTAGAATACAACGCAATAAAAAAAAAAAAACTTCAACTGTCTGAAACAAGTGACAAGAACTTTCTGTCTTCGATTATTTTGTAAATCAAACAGCACAATAGTGAATCGATCATAGGAAGCCAAACTATGCTCTCTGAGACATCATTATCATCATTTTAGCCGAAGCACATCCACTGGCTAAAGTAGGCCATGAAGCCAACACTGATAAACACAATAAGATTGATGTAATCAAGATGAATTCATCCACATACATGTTATTAGAAGCTCCAGTAAGAGATTGTGAACAATGAATATTTATTTTACATACCAGCAGTCCTGACAAAGTCGAGCGGGTCAACGGCCTGGTCACATAGATCTCTGACGCGAAGAACTGCGTCCGCGTACTGGTTCTTAAGATTGTTGAAATGCTCTTCGGCTACCTACAAGGAAAGTAATTGGAAAATAGGATTGAAGGCTAGAAATAGTTAGTTATTTTGTAAGTTATAGAACAGTGGAATGAATGAATGATCTCTTTATTTGCTAGAGTATAGGTTAGATATATAAAATGGTGGTGGGAATTTATTTAACGTCACAATATATTAAGAGGGATGAGCGAAAACGATATAATTCTATAAAAATATTTGTATACGGCCGCGAATCATATTTAGATCAACATACAACCTGCAAATTGCAAAAAACGTGAGAACCTTGAAGGGTAAAGTAAGTTATTTTTTGTCTCACCTTGCTATCCGGGTTGTATAGCCTGATCTTGCCAGCCGCAATCAATTGCGGAGACAATTTCTCCACCTATGAAAAAACACAGAGTTTAGATAAAACTTCACTGGAGTTGGTACACATGGACAATGCCAGCGGTACTTCCTTTTTAGATTAATTTTAGGATATTTTATGCGATTCGATCACGAATCTCATACACTTTACTTCTTAGTAGGTATCAGAAATGTCCCTGAACATCCCGTGAAGGGTATCCATGTCCTACAGTTGAGTATAAAGCTTCATGTTTCCAAGTGATCCTCTCCTCTAGGATTCAAAAGTGCCTGTAAGTGGTTTAATTGAAATAAATGTGTCGTGTCTGGCGGGCAACTGCCCAACGATTGATGTCGGATAGTCTTATATATGTTGATCGCGCGGTCACTCTAAAAGCGCGATTTCGAATTCGAGTGTATATTACCTGCTGCGCATTATGTATGAGCTGGTCCGCAAGCCTCTTGTTGTGTCCCACGCCGGCCGCGACCACGCCCGCGGCCGCAACAGCGCGCTGGCTGAAGGCAGCCAGGGCGGCCGCCTTGTCTTGGAACTGAGGCTCACGGCCTGGGGTGCCTGGAGGATAAACAATACAATAAAGTTCTCTTTGTTATGTACACCATAAAAATTGCGATATAAATGTAGAAATTTTAAAAAGAGTGATGCAATGGGCGGCCTTATCGCTAAGAAGCGATCTTTTTTGAAGACAGCCTTTGGATCGATTAAGGGAGAAGGGGAGACAATAATGTAGATAGTCGGTATTGTACCATTTACATAATCTTCTATATTAATAAAAAGAAAAGTCCTGACTGACTGACTCATCAACGCCAAGCCCAAACCCTTGAACCTAGAGAACTGAAATTTTGCACAGAGGTTAATGTAGGCAAGGAATAAGAAAGGATTTTTCGAAATTCAACCCCTAAGGGAATCAAATACAAGAAGAAAGTTTGTTTGAAAATGTTTATTCCTTGAAGTAATAAACATTAAAGTTCGCACAAATACTTATCTAAATAAATGAAAAAGTTTGTAATTTTTTGTTTTTCTAAATTACCGTCTATAAATTAAATCAAAACTCAGTATTTATGCTTAAAACCGAAAATAAAGAAAAACTTGTATCGGGGTTTTTTGAAAATCTACCCCTAACGGGATGAAAACGGATAACCAATTTTCCTACAAACACGCGGGCGAAGCCGCGGGCAAGTTAGTATACAATAAATACATACATAAATAAAACATATGTAATATAGTACATTACTCTCACGGCCTGCAACTCGGGCATTGGTGAACGATCGTGAAATCGTGCTGATCGTGCCTGGTTGCGGCCAAGCCTTTTAATATTTTTCTCAAATAATGTGCGGATTCAAACTGAGTAAATCTATATAATAAAAATGAATTGCTGTTCGTTAATCGCGCTTAAACTCGAGAACGGATGAACCGTTTTGGTAATTTTGGTTTTGAAATAGTTGTGCAAGTCCAGGAAAGGTTTAAACTGAGAAAATATGAAAAAATTGCAGTAGGTAGGCTGGGTAGATAGGTATGTCGGTAGGTAGGAAGGTATGTAGGTAGCTAGGTAGGTAGTTAGGAAGGTACGTAGTTATGTATGTAGGTAGATAGGCAAGGTAGGTAGGTGGGTAGGAAGGGTAGGCAGTTAGATAGGTAGGGCTTACCCATAGGCGCGTTAACAGCATCAGTGAAGTGTCTGAGAGGAGCAGCTACATCTATAAACTCTTCTACCACTCGGTTTACTACGGCGCGTTCAGTAGCTCGCTTCAACTCGTGTAGTTTGTCTGTCAGCTCCCTGCAACGAGTACCGTGATAATATAAAAACTTTATCAGAAACTTATAAATCAAGCCTTTGGAACTGTCAAACACAATGCCTGTAGTATATTCTAGCAAGTAACATAACGATATGCGAGTTCTGACTTGCTAATATCACAAGTAACTATAAATCTTAATATATAAAAATCACGTGTCACTATGTTCGTACACGCTAGTCGCGATTTCAATAAAATTTTGTGAATGTGTATGGTTGGTTCCAGTTTGAAAGATGGGATAGTTTTGGAGCCAATAGGTGGCGCTTCGTGCGAAGCAGAGGCGGGTCGCTTGTAGAACTATAATTGTTTTAAATATTTTACATACAAAAAATATTTATTGACTTGAAACAAATTGTACATCCAAAGATAGAATTATTTGACTTCTGCGCTAGAAAAAAAAAGATAAAACATGGCTTTCGTGAAAAGTCGAAAATATCAGTGTTCACCAGTTATCATAACCAAAAATTTGTCTTAATTGACACCAATCTAACCCGGTTTTAATAGTCGGAAATGTTCAACAATATACCTAATTACAAAAATAACCAAAATTTGACAGCGGCCCAACAGTGTACTAGAATACGCCTAAACTGCAATACTACGTACCTGGTAATAGCTCTCGCCTCCTCACTATCTCCCTTCCCGCTGGCGCACAAGTCGGCCAACTTATCGGACAGACGCTGTACCTCGGAGCACAGCTGAAGAACCTCCGCTTTTTCACGACCTTGAAGGCCGTCAGCGATCTGTAACAATATTGATTACGTAGATGATAAATGATTTATTTTCTGTAAGTAGGTTTGTACAAACACTTTTACACGTCAATCAATTTTTTTTAAACTAGATGAGGTCGGCGTTTCCTATCTGACTACTCTGAGAAGAAAGGCCGAAACAAACTCAGAGGTCACGGTCTCTTTTAAAGTCCAGACATAATCTTGGTCAGATCATGTGAAAATCATGTAAATTCGGGTCGAAATGATCTTTTGAGGAAAGAAACCACACAGATTGAGTGGACCTGTAGTAGTGAAAGTATTGGAAATTATGGATAACAAACGAAAAAAGAAAAACGATCCCAGAGACTACACTCGACATGGAAAAGAACTTTCTGACAAAACCATGGCAAGCGAATGGCAACAAGAGCAATTAAAGGCCGAAAACGATTTCGTACTTTCGCAAATAATATTTTTCTTCTATAATCTTTGTAGCAAATGCAATAATGTTGGGTATTTTGTTTACCCTTTGTCCTTGAGATACGATGCTGTTGATGGCCTTCTGTCCTTCCACCCTGGTGACTGGATCCGCAGCCGGATGTAACAACCACTTGTGAGCTATCTCCAATCTATTCTCACACAAAAAAAAAACATTATCAAAACAACAGGGCATAACAAAATCGACGGTCCTTTTAATGTGTACTGTACACCTGCACAGATATAGGAAATAGACTTAAGTAATTATTTTGGAACTTGTTTTGTTTACTAACAAATTACTAACACCTTTTTATTAGTTTTTAATTCTATTTTTGTGAATTTGTGTACTATTATCAAACTACTAACGATATCTTTTGAGAAGATAATTGATAAATAATTCATATGGCAGTTGATTCTTTAATATGGTCTCATTCATATCCTAGAGTTATGGGATATCAAACAAAACACCTTAGCGAAAGTGAGCACGAAGGAAGGATTTTTAAAGATTCATACCCTAAAGGGATTAAATATGGCACAAAAGTTTGTATAGAAGTTCGTCATTTTTATTTATTTATGTTCCAACTTACATCTATCATTACAGGGTAACCTATTACCTAGGTTTTATTTTATCGGATGGGATGGCACACGGCCCTGTAAGCTATAATGCTGGTACCACTAACCTGGCCTGCATGGTCTTCCCACCCTGTTTCTCCACCGCTCTTACGCCCTCGTTCACAATGACATCCAGCTCGTTGATCTGATGGCGCAGGTCTGAAGCCAGGTTCAATGCCTGGATGAATAAATAACGTTCAGTTTAGCTGGAAACTTACTGTACGAGAAAAAAATTTAGTAAAAAAACAAAAACAATATACGTAGATATATTTAGTAACCTATTCCGCTTAACTATTCGTAAAGTATTCGGGTTCGCGATAAGTCAATCGTCATCCTGAGGATGCCTCGTTTAGAGGTGAAACACGTGTCGATTTCTTACAGGGCTTCTTTTTAGGAATAGTCAAGCGGAATAGGTTACTAAATATATCTACGTCTATTGTATTTTAAAATGGATTTCCGCCAAGTCACGCCTGAATCAATTAACTATAGTTTATATTGGTGGTTAGGTCACCTTAGCTTCTCTGCCGTGTCCGTATTGTCGCTCATCGCATAGATGGTCTGCGTTCATACCGCCAGACCTGAAATAAATACAAAATAAAGCGTTATTATTATAGAGTTTACGACGATTTAACATTAATTTACTAACTAGTAGTGTCCTACCAAAAATCCATTGGCTCGAAATCTTCGGCTTCGGCCAAACTTCGACTCATTTTGGCCGAAGCCGAAGGTTTTTAGTAAATCGATTTTCAGTCGGATACTACTAGGAGCTTCATTGTTCTTGTCAAGGGATTGTATTGGCCATTGTTATTTTTATGAACCGAGGATAGCAGCTGGGATGGAAGAACTTGAAGAACCTATCGTAAAACAGTGGATAGAGTGGTCTTTCAAAAGGAGAGCGTCCGCGACCACTAGTTAATGATAAAGATATTTTATTTTACAAATATGGTACAGTACATGGTTGTATAGGGAATAGGTTCAGCCATATTTTACCAGTAGGCATGCAAAACTAACAAAATTATAAACTTATCTACTAAACTTTGACAAACAGAACACCAAACCAAAGATAATTATTATTTTAAATATTATAAACATTCTAAGTAAAAAAAAAATCTATTAAGAATTCTATTACGCTTTATTGAGCTTGGAATGTTAATAAGCTTCGAAGCCTTTTTTCAAATTACGATAGCGATACTTCTTCAACAGTCTAGCTCATCAACTATAATATTAAACCGATCCAAGTTGTGGAGATTTTGGTCTGATATAGAGATGACATAAGTTTAACAACAGTGATCTAGGCCAGCTATAACGCCCCACCTGGCAATCCTCCGCGCGGCCTCAGCAGGTTGCGGCGCGAGATGCTCGGCGGCGCGCTGCGCTGACGTCAGCACGGCGCGCAGCGCACGCTCGCCGTAACCGTTGCGCTGTGCGTCCGAGTCCTAGCGGTACACATAACAACAGCTATAAGTGACAAAATATAGTAACATCGATCGACGACTTGACGAACTTTTTTTTTTCCAGTGGGCCGACGGCTATGGGACGAACTGGAATACACAATAAGTTAGAACCAGCTCATACTATTGATGTTCTTGGTGCGTTTAACTTTTTTTTAGTCATGCAAGAAAAGTAAGCTTAATAAAATCGATTACGAATCTCAATTGGTTTCGCGTTATTTTCACTATACCACATTATACTTGTATCAAACAAAAACTCACATTGAGGAACTCGTGCGCAGCTCCCATCTTGGCGTGTATCTGTTGCTGCAACGCCTTCAGTACTGCAACGTTGTCTTTCTCACCGCCATCTTCCACGTATGACGTCAGTTGAAGCACACTGCAAAAAATCATAGAACATTTTATTTATACGACAGCGTAGCACGTGGCACCGTCTAGTTTAGTTACGAAGTTACTGTAACCACTGAAGAGGTCGAATAACAGTTACACTGGCTGACAGTCATCACTCTAGCAGAACGTCGCATTGATGGTTGCGTGGCAGCTGTCTCCCGATGACAGAGATGATGTCAGGAGAGCCGCTGTCGTACCCTGTCCACACGAACTGCTATATTCCGGCACAATCCTGATGATATAGAAGCTGCTGAACCATTAAAACGATGACCACTTCTGTTAAAGACTATCCTGCGTCGTTTTATATTTTCAACTGAACACTTTATATACAACCACTACCTTCTGAATCGCATTGTGATTTAATCATTTAAAGTGCTAGCCACTTAAAAACGTGTTGTCTAGATTATAAATTGTCCAACGTGGGCCATGACATAATCTGATGTGAACATTGTAAATTCGAGGAAATTAATTTTTAAGCATATTGACTACCAGCTAAAATTTTCTGTGTATTCAAATAAATAGATAGAAGATCACAAACTAAACTAAACACAATCACGAAAACTACAAAAACAAAGTACTGTAGTCTGTACGAGGCCAAAAAGGGTCCTATCTCAGCATGATGCTGCGACATTTAAAAATATGCGTCGCAGCGCTGGTATTCTGATAGAGCCCGTTGTAATATCACGGGCAGGTACAGATATAAATAAATAAAATAGATATAAGTAAGTATGTAAAATATTAACAAATAAAAATAAAATACCTATTTATTCAATCCACGTGTCAGTGCCTGAAGTAACCTCATTACTTGTCTATGCCTTAAGTGGGTGTGGCACTCTGTGGCAATTGTCATTGTTATACACACCTGCCATTTTTTTTTTCAATTTTATCAAATGTTTATAAAACGGCAAATTGCCGTAGGGTGTTTTGCTTAACAATTAATTTCCCTGACCGTACATTAAAAAAAAATGGTGCCGATTACCTTGTTCACAAACGAAACTAAATTTAAGTTCAGTGCATCTTTTTCTTTCTAAATATCATTAAGAAAAGGACAGAAGATAAATTTTAGTTTAGTCCTGTCAAATTAATCAGCGCCTGTCACTACTCCATACAAGTTTAGACGTGATTAAAAACTTGCTGCTGACTAAAATTACGTCAATTTACGCCAGGCGCTGATTAATTTGACAGAACTAAACTAAAATTTATCTTCTGTCCTTTTCTTAATGAAATAGAAAGAAAAAGATGCACTCAACTTAAATTTAGTTTAGTTTGTGAACAAGGGAATCGGCACCAATATCTACCTACTGTCGTGTGTTCAAGCATTTCAACTCACCGTATGATTTCATGTATTTCGTCAGCCATTCTCTGCGCGAGATAGTTTCTGTTCTCAGCAGCTTCCTCCATACCTTTGCCTCCTGTAATAAAAATGAATAAGATTAATTATTTATAAATAAGGCTTCCGTTCGAAGAGTACCACATTAGAGGAAGAGTGGCACTGGTGATTGAAAAGTTGTGTGGGAATCGGTTGTCATGGCATGTGATGCGGAGGAATGAGGAAAATGTCGTGAGGAAAGTTTTGAGTATGAATGTGGTTGGCTTAAAGAGTAGGGGAATACTAAAGAAATGATGAATGGACTGTGTGAAGAATGATATTGCTAGGAAATGATTGAGATGACGACTAAAAGAGAAGTAACTAAGAATGATAATTGATGATGTTCGAGTTCGAAACTTAG
Organism: Eupsilia transversa; assembly: GCA_914767815.1. Classification (NCBI taxonomy): domain Eukaryota; kingdom Metazoa; phylum Arthropoda; class Insecta; order Lepidoptera; family Noctuidae; genus Eupsilia; species Eupsilia transversa. Next base: position 10,012,427 of record OU611897.1, on the reverse strand, counting down.
TGAGTAAAACCATAAACAATTATTACTAAGCACGGTTCATTCAAACATTACATAACATCACACCGTTATTAGCCAAGGGGAACCTCTGGGGAAACAGCCCTAGAGGGGTACACCTTTGGGGAATACAGATCTAAAGGGGTAGACCTCCATATAAAAAACTGGTATTCAGTTGCATATTCAGAGACAGGAAGCCAAACCAACATAGTTTGGGAGTACACTACACAGTTTTTTTTTTAAATACTAAACCATTTTAGAATTTAGATTTTATTTATTTATTTATGTGCTATGTTATGCCAGGAGGCGTACAAATATGGTGTGCAAATCTTGCTGAGGATTACAATTAAAAGGAGATGACCGATAACAGCCTTCGAATACGGGGACATGTGCGGGGTTACCGTTTTTAAACTAAGATTCAATAATAAAGATCTAATTTATCATGGTTATATTATCCCGACTAAAGCCCAGTTTAAAATATTTGAAAAAACAGTATGTTAATTGCTTCCGCTTTTCTCTCAGATGCACTTCCACATTTTGACGTTCCATTGTATCCACAATCTTTCGATAATAATCTACACATAGTATGGGAACAATAAATTAAAGACTATCTATTTTCGATCAAATGAATTTTAATGACAAGGAATATATACCTAGGTTTTGTTTATAACTAATTTTACTTATTGATACGCCTACAAGTAAGATTAGGTTTTTATTGACAGGTGTGTGTAAGACCGAACACCATTTTTAAAAAAATAATCACTTCATAAATAGGAGTGTTATTTCTTTGACAATGCATCTGACATTAGTGGCAGATAGCAGACACCTGTGTAGGGAGGGACCAAAGCGGCAGCAATCTTTTTTTCATAAAATTGTTAATTCAATCGATTCAAGTCAAAGCATGATAAATCGATTCACAAAAATTCGAGATTCAAATACATTTTTGAATTCAATTTCTATTTTACCATTGAACTGTGTCTAAAAATAATGTATTTAAAGTCAAGTAAATGTGAAGACTTATTTTGAAATAAACAGTCGTCATTTTATCATTTTTGTCATAAAAGAAGTGATGGATTTACGCACATAAACTGCCCAATATAATTGAGTGAAAAATATGGTTCTACGGTTGAGATTGTTACTTAATAAAAACAACACATCGATTTTAGTGTTTTAAGTTCGAGAAAACATCAATCGATTATTGATCTCAAATCACCATTCACCATTCCTACTTGCACATCCGATCTTGGCGTCACGTTAGGTTTCATTGCAGTTCCCGACCCACGTTTTGTTTACGCGTTCGTTGTGTACTGTGCGATTATTGTGCTCTATTTCTAACGACCATTGCTATTCTTTACGGAGTGACATCTTCGAAACCCGATTACCATAAGTATTAATAAAGGATTCATCTGTCTTTTTCCACGATTCGTTTATATATGATGACGTGCCTAAGCTGTGGCATATCAGTAAAGCAGGTTCAAAGGCATATCAACGCTAACCCCTGCAAGTAAACTTGCCCGATGGTTCAATCAGGTATGTACCTATACTACATTGAAATAATATTATTTAGTAACAAGATAGATATAAAGTCTGACAGCGGTTCGATCACATTCAGCCAGCAATACTTAACAAAGCAGCGTTTATTTAGTGGTTTACAAGACTCAAGTTTATGAATACTCAATCTATTCATAGAATCTATTATGTTTATTGCTACAAATAGGTGGATAGGATAGTGACTATAAGTCAAATACACGCACAAGTCTGTAGTTTCATAAAATTCCATCGAATAGGTATTTTCACAGTTAAATATACAAAATAAAATGATATTTATATTTTTCAACTGCCATTAGATGCATATATTTGTCACCCCTTGTTCAAGATATGTGATTATAATCAGTCTGTAGGTGGATGACCAATGATCAACATTATAATAGTATTTTAAAATGTATATTAAAGTCATTCTATTTTCAGGATGTGGCAACAATCTATGCGTGTCGGGCCTGTTGGACTCTAGCGAATCGTCCCCCAAGTAACAAATTTACGTTGTATAATAGATGAGTAAACGTTTTTCATTTACTGTTGGTTCTATAAGGTGGGTTGTATAAACGTAGTTGTAGACGTTTATATAACGCGAAATAGGCCCAAATTATACAACATTATTGTTATTTAAAAGTTACATAAAAGTTAGTGGAGAACTATTTTAACGTTGCTTAAATGTTAAATAAAAGTTTCCGACCGACTTTTTGGTTAGATAATTGTTATATCTCGACTGTTATGGAACCACTGGTGTCCCATAAAAGTTAAATAGACATTAGAAGATGACTGAAATGTCGCACAAGTGTTTAACATCGACGTTTATAGTATACATTCAGTCCATTCCATTCATGCTCATTCGTTCCTGATATTTGCTGCATCGTGTTTTATAAAAATAGAATTTAAAAGGTAAGTTAGAAATTATCATAACTAAATTGACATTTACTATATAAGGTTTGTAATATACGCGAACAGAGTGTGTAACACCTTGTTTTTATGGGACCTTTAGTTTTATGATTAAATATAGGTGTGTTGTTTTGAAATTTTTTGCACCCCCCTCGAATTCGTTGAAATTTAACTATTGTTGATTATTATTTAAAATTTGTTTTTATACTAAATACCAGCCATCTTGTCAAAGTTATGAAGTGACTTCTATACAACAATTTATAGAACGAAAAGGTCCATAATGCGGTTTCTTGCGACCAAGATAGCCGGCCATTATAAATGATTTTAGAGTTCCGTGAGATATAAACATGGTCGGCGCTTCCACGTTAAGCTGTGTCTCAACTTTGCGCGGCAAACCTTTATTTTTAGTGATTGTGTAGGTAATAAGGAAAGTTCTAAAAATATTAAAAGTTCCACTTTTTTATTTAATTGTACTTACTGTGATTTTGCATGCCAAAACTTAGTAAATAAAAAGATATAAACAGTTTTTCAGCATTTTTATTTTTAAGTTACCACTTACAACAATGTAACAGTCCATTTCTGTATATCTTCCTAAATTCGATATCTCTGTCAGCAGATAAGCTTGAAGTATCGGAAGATAGTCCTTCAGAGGGCTCTAAATACTCCAAATAATCATCAACGGAACACTTAAAATAATTAAATCAACTTGAAACATTGTATATAGTTATAATACACACATCAACACGGTCTAGGGATATTTCATACTCAATTAAATAACTCGAAAAGTACTGGCCGCATTGGAATCTTTTATACACCGATTTGTTTGTAATTTATCTCAGACTAATTCCAAATTCAAATTTTTGAAAATTCTTTTGTTTCGGTGGCATAAAAATGTCTTGATGTGTAGGAGAGGGAATTTTCATTTGTGCGAAATTTAGAAAACAATACGAATTACGTTTAGTTACAGTTTTTTTTCATTTTTAAACGAAAGATAAAGTTAAAATTGAGTTATTGTAGCCATGCAACGCCAAAATTTGACGAGGGCGGAGATGTTACGAGCTGTGGGAATGCTGGAAGCTGGGCCTGTTCAGCGTAATGTTGCTGAGGCCATAGGGACCCACCAAAATGTAATTTCAAGATTGTGGACACGCTATCGTGCCACAGGTGAAGTAGCGGAGAGGCACCGGGGGCCAAGTCGCATCACTACCCCCAGACAAGACCGATTTTTGCAAATTACCGCGCGAGCTCAACCAAATGCAACGGCGACTCAATTGGTCCAAAGGCTGCAAGTGGAACACCAAGTGCTTGTGAGTGACCAAACTGTAAGAAGGCGACTGCATGAAAGCAATCTACGCTCTCGTAGACCACTCCGGGTCCCACCTTTACGGAGAGGCAATCGTGGACGACGATTAGAATGGGTTCGGAACCACGTGGACTGGGGCCGTGAGCAATGGTCCAATGTGCTGTTCACGGATGAATCCAGGTTCGGCTTCCATCCAGATTCACGAAGGACGCGTGTTTGGCGAGTTCCTGGACGATGGAGCCGTCTTCAGAACCCTCAGGAAGTTCACCCATACCAAGGAGGAACAATTATGGTTTGGGCAGGAATTCGTCTTGGAGGACGGACGGATCTCGTTTGGGTGCGGGGCAATATGACGGCAGAACGATACGTCCAACAGGTGCTGGTGCCCGTAATCTTGCCCCACAGAACACAAATGGGGCAAGATTTCCTGCTCATGCACGACAATGCCCTGGCACACACGGCGAGAACGGTAGCAGCTTGGTTACATACACACAATGTTAGGGCCTTAGACTGGCCTGCGCAATCGCCAGATCTAAATCCCATTGAGCATGCGTGGGATATGCTGCAAAGAAGAGCTCTGAAGGAAGTTCCTGAAAATCTGGCTACAGAAGATCAACTTTTTGCGCACCTCAGAAGGACATGGGACAATATTCCGCAGCAAGACATTGCCAACCTTGTTCTGAGCATGCCGAATCGTTGCCGATGTGTTATGAACATCATGGGCGCTTTCTCAGACTACTAACTTCAAGTTTATAAACACAAATTAAATGATTTTTCTATTTTTTTCAGTTTTTACTCATAAATTAAAAGTTAATTCATATACGGTTTCCGTCTATGCTTCATTTTTTTTCCATAAAATCCTGAAATTTTAATCGAAGTATCTTAACCATTATTAAAAAATGGTAGAATATTAAATAACGTATCTTTTAAATATATACATGTCATATAAATAATTAACACATTGATAGTAATTCGCTTTTTTAAAAATATCCCTAGACAGTGTTGATGTGTGTATAAGGTGATTATCTTAAAATATAAACTAACTGTTTATTTCTGGTACAATATTCTTTCGTAGTATGTCAATAAAAAAATAAAAATAAAATAAAATAAAATTTATTCAAGTATAAAGTAAAGTAAAAGATGTACATTAATTACAATCGAGGTAACTTTAGTTCTAACTGTAATGTAGACCTCAATGCCACCAGATGAACTTTTAATTTTTGATTTTGACTCATAAGTTTCATCTGGAATATTTAAGAATGTCATTTATAAGAGAACTATAATAATAAAAAACAAGCAATAGAAATACTTCTAATAAAAATAAAATTTATACGGAACCATTTTTGTTGTTGAGGCTTTGTTGAGGTAAAGAATTCGCAGATGGCGGGCCAGTTTTCAGTGATTCAAAAGTTTTTCTTACTTTCCGTTTAAAAGCCCCACTTTGTTTAAGCTTTTTCCATTGATCTGGATCCATATTTTTGTAAATATCCTAACAATGTTTGTTAACTGACAAAATGGTAGTTAGTTTTAAAAAAGGCCCTTTTGGACTTTTATATAATTTTTAGGTCTGCTTAAAGTTCTGTAATGGTTATAAAATAACGCTAAAGTCGTATATTGATTCGTAGTTCACCACTAGAATACTTCGTTATATACAGGTCTAAAAATAAACTTTTTGCGACGGTTTGATTACATAAAAGTCGTGTTAAGGTTACGTAGATCACCAACACTGGTTAAACGAACCCTTTTAACTAACTGTTATATAACATCGTATTATTTAGTTGGGTAAACGTTTACCCAACCTACAATATACGACGTCGTATAAAGCAGTCGTAAAAACGTTTACGTAACTTATTCACTGGCAAAATTATACGACGTTATATACAGAAGTCATAAAAACGTTTACCTAACCTATACACTTGTACCACTATACGACGTTGCATTATATAGTTGTAATAACGTTTACCTAACCTATTTTTTCGTACCATTATACGACGTTGTATAAAGTGGTCGTTAAAACGTTCACTCAACTATTTAGTAGGACCTTTTAGTCACTGGGACTGAATCGTTGTAGGAATAACGGTTACACAACGTCGTAGTTGTCTAATAACGTCTATTCAACCGTTAAATAACCGAAAGTCGCATAAGATATGTTTTAAATAACCTATTTGTTTGTTGGGCCGTTACTTCAGGATTCATCAAGGTGCTTACAAGAGAATGTGGCGCCAGCCATGCCGTCTAATTGTTCTTTGTGTAAATTGCCCTTCTTTCCTACATATTTTTTTATATTTATGAATATTAAAATAATTCAGTCTTTCAAATAATAGTTTTATTATTCAGTGTAATCCTTTTATTTTCCGAGCCACGTAGAGCCGAGGTGTAGTCAATAGCTAACTGTAGCTCGTAATTGGGTTGACTCTACCAACGCGAAGTACCAACAATATGTTGCTGCGCTTCGAATGGTGAGTGAAAGAACTGGAAGCCCAGGGTCTGGAGTGAGAAAAGGGTGGCAACGCATTCGCAATAACCCTGGTGTTATGGATATCACCGGACGGTGGTGATTGCTTAACATCAGGTGACTCGTATGCTCATTTGCCCCCTTGATGGTATAAAAAAAAACCTAGCGCCTAGAGGGCCTGTCGAATAGTAGAAAATCATTCCTCGATAAACACAACGCCTAGCTCCATCTCATATCGAAAAGCAGAGTTATTTTTTCAAAACTTATCTTTATTTTTGTTTCCTGACCTTTTAGAGTTTGGAAACTTTTTTATCTGTAAAATATAGAATACAACAATTCTAGAAATAAAACAATATTTGCAACCTAGCGCCTCGATGGCGTGTCGAATAGTAGAAAATTATTCTTAAACTCGATAAACACAACGCCTAGCGCCATCTCATATCGAAAAGCAGAGTTATTTTTTCAAAACTTATTATTATTTTTCTCAGTTTCCTGATCTTTTAGAGTTGTAAAACTTTTTTATCTGTAAAATGTAGAATACAACAATTCTAGAAATAAAACAATATTTGCTGCACATTGATTTTGAAACCTAGGCAGGCGCCCCTAGCCCCACTGGTCATGTCCTTTACTAAAAATATTTGAAAATCATGCACAATAATTATGGTATTAAATTAGAAATAAATTGAACAATTACATATTACTTAATACCTTAATTATGTCAGAACTAAATGAGGAATTATTATTGTGTCAAAATAATTAAAATGTAAAAAATATTTAATGTCAATATTAAGAGGGTTTATTCTGAAAGTTGGCAACGTCGCAAATAGATGTCAAATATGTCCCTGTTTTGATTAATTTGATAATATTTCTGTATGGAAATAAAAAATGTGGCTAACTAGCGAACTAGAATATTGATTATGAAATGCAATAATTAATATCGTAACACCGAATAGTTAGTTTTAGATGTAAAAAAAGTATTTGGTAACTTTCCAAATGCCTTTTTTTCACCTAAAACGGGTACAACATCAAATTCAATGTTAAAATTGCAATTCATTATTAATATTCTAGTCAATTGGTTAGCCACAGTTCTTATTTCCATACAGTATTATTTCCAAATTAATCGAAACAGGTAAATATTTGACAGCTATTTACGACGTTGCCAACTTTTAGGATGCACCCTCTTAATCATTGTATTCTAAATTAATTCGTCATTTTCGGCATTTCGTTTTTTAGCTGTGATGTGTATGTTTATAGACTTATATTTTCTTCTTTAGTCTTACCTTCAGTGAGGATGTGTATATAGATCTTCATGGAGCATATGAGCACCGGTGCCAGTTGTTTGACGCTCTCGAGGCAGCGGTTCAAGGTTTCTGCGTGTGGTGGATGCGTCAGCTCGGCTGCCCTAGCAGCAACCTATAAAAATAAAAAAAAATGGTAATCATGATATTTTTTTTTAAAATAATAATGGTTATTTAAAAATTAACTAGACATAAACTACAAAAGTATTTTAACAGGCCAATTAAGGTCAGTTTGAGTGGTGTAGTCATCTGTAGCCGAACTAAGCAGAGCCTGTATTTCGGCTATCAGCGCCACAATTTTTAGGTAGAGGATTGCCCGTAGGTAGTCAGGGAAATTAATTGTTTATTAAATTGACTACCGACTTAATTTGTCCGTATGGTCAATTCACAACACTGTCATTCTTTGACAGTTGTATGAAACGTTAAGTGAGTATAACACTGCAAATTGGCGTAATCAATTTGATAAACACTAAATTTCCCTGAACGTACATCGTTTTTAGGGTTCCGTAATCAACAAGGAACCCTTATAGTTTCGCCATGTCCGTCTGTCTGTCTGTCTGTCCCCGGCTTAGCGCAGAGACTGTTAGTACTAGAAAGCTGTAATTTAGCATGAGTCATGCATATTAATTACGCCGACAAAGTGGTAAAATTAAATCGTGTTTTTTTTTCCCTACACGTAAAGTGGTTTTTTTTTTCGTCTTTCAAACAGCTTTTTGAGTTAGAGCTTACCTCTCTGGCAGCCCTGGAAAGTGCGGGTGAGATGTCTCTGAGGAACTGCACCAAATCTTCCATGGTGTCTATGACCTCAGCCACTCCTAGGTAGTCTAGCACCTGAAATACAATACACCAACAATTAAAATTTACAACGAGGACTTATTGTTATTATATGTCTGAAATCGTGATCAAAATCGTTTGCTCAAGACCTTCCCTTTATGAGTCATACTGCAGTGCACAGACCAAGAGGTCTGGGCCCTGCAGTGGGACAATAAAAATGCATAGTTTTTAAAGAAAATGTCTAAATGCCAAAAAGATACGAAGTGAGTAGAAGTCTACTACACACAATGTTATACAGTACACAATGTTTCAAGATCTATTTAACGAACCCCTAAAATAATATACCGCCATTCTACGGTCAGACCATGAGCAGAGCCTTTCAGGACTGTGTTAATAAATAACTTTCTATATCCAAAGTAACTACCAACTCTAGGCATTTCTATTTTCCATTGTTTTCTCCTTATAAAACCACAACTTACATTATATTTCTCACGGCACAAACAATTCGTATACTCATCCACTGGATAATAAGTTTTTACATAACATAAAACGAATAGAAATTGCTAGATGATCATGCTACTTTTAATTTCACACAGAAATATATGAGGAAAAAACAATTCATAAAAGTGACGAAGAGTCTGTCAATTATACAGGGTGTTTGGCAGAACGTTGAACATACGAAAATGGTGGATAGGTGGGGTCATCTGCTACTTACTCAGCCCAAATTTTTTTGGCCCTGGCCAACGGGATATTTTTTTAAAAAAAATTTTGTCTTTCTTCTTCTTACACCACTTTCTTAACTTTAAAGTGTAATTTTTATTAAAAATGGGTAATGGGTATGGTTTTACACCTTTCTGTAAGTTTGAGGACTCATAACTTTTTTTCTAGCTAACATCTGAATAAAGCAATAATTTTATAAGAATCTGTCAACATAAAAGATTTAAAAAAAATACTAAATATTGCCTGTTTTACCCATTTTTAATAAAAATTACACTTTAAAGTTAAGAAAGTGGTGTAAGAAGAAGAAAGACAAATTTTTTTTTTTAAAAATATCCCGTGGGCCAGGGCCAAAAAAATTTGGGCTGAGTAAGTAGCAGATGACCCCACCTATCCACCATTTTCGTATGTTCAACGTTCTGCCAAACACCCTGTATGTGTCTAATGTATGTTTTGTAATTTAATTCATTACTAGCCGTCGTGATGGACAGTTTACTACGCAGAAATATTTTTGCTTTCGCAAATCTTTTCATAAAAACCTCGGAAATATATTTATAACGAAAATACCACTGTTTGCAATCACATGAAAATAACACACCTGAATTCCCTTATATATTGCTACTAGTACTGAATAATAAAAAAAGCATAATACCTTTTTACACTCCTTAACAATCTTCCGGACCTCAGACTCATCAAAGCACAGCAGCAAAGCTGACGTCCCTTGCAAGATACCACGGGAGCCTTCAATCAGCTTCTTCCTACAAAAAACACTCAGTTTTAACTCTCTCACACTCGCAGTATCCGAGTCGAAGGTGAACAGACTAGCGTCAACAGACATTGACATCATGGCCGAGTATGGAGAAATCAAACCTTCGGGCTTTCCGTACCTAGCATAACGAAAATACGGAAATTTGAATATTTTTTTAGCAATTTTAAGTTATATTGTCATGCAAAAGTGCAGTTGAAAAGAGATTTATTTGTGAAGGTAAATGAACTGCAGTTTTGCAGTATTGATCTTTCTGGCCTGATGAAATAGTTATTGGTTTTGTAACGGCTGCGAAAGCTTGTGTAAGAAATGCCAATGTTTATTTTTGCGATAATTGTAATAGGTTGGCATTCCACACTGAAAACTTACAGCATTGGCTAAAGTGCTTAAGTCTGAGGAGTCTAGTAGGGAATCCTCTCCCTGTTCTGAATTCCTGCTAGTAAGTAGTCACATAACGGCATCTGCAATAGTCATAGCCAGGTGCAGTGTTTTCCTCCCCAACATAAAGCTGAAATGTCTTTCAAACTAGAAATCAACAACGATGTTTGGCGGCAGAAATAGGTAACAGCTCTACTACTAAACGCAATAAGGGTGATATTACCTTGCCGGTCCTGAGAAAGGGTCAGATCGTAGCATGTCGGAGGCCTGCTGTAGGAGGGTGGCCGCTGTTTCCACACGGTGTAAGGCGCTTGGCATGTCGTGTCTGAGGACTGAGTCTTCTGAGGACTCGATGGTTTCGTGGCCGACCTGGGGACATACGATGTAAAGCATTGTGAAGATTGCAATTCGATGAGAGGCTTAGAGAGCTTAGAGGCTACAAGTGATCGTAATTCTAAGATATATCTGGTCCACAATGTTGTTCAGGATTCTACTGACATTCTCATCTTTGCAGCAGTGCAACAAACTTGCCCAACACAGAAATACATTTTTTTCCCTCAACCATTATTATCCCACAGCTGGGCAAAGGTCCTAATACGTAGACTTTCAAACTTCCCTGTGCCTTTTCTGACCAATCCGTTATGAGCGCTTCCATGGCATCCCACCAGCATTGCCTGACCAGCGTCGACGACGACAGCATCAAGCAAGAACAGCATGATCATTTTTAATTAGCGTGACTCACCTTGACCAGGTTGTTAACGGCGAGAGACACGGCTTGCACCGGCCTCGCCAGGTCTGGCATAGCGTTGCCATCTTCTGCTTCTTCATGCAGGATCACCAGACGAGAAACCTGGCAACAAAAAAGTATAGGATCAGATAAGTTATTAACTATGTTTTTCACCAATTCATGAGCTGCGCCTTTGTCTGCCCAGTACTCTCTCCCTCTTCTCTTTTGCTAGATGACCCTCGGGTAACACATTTTACTATAAGAACATTAATTATCTATGAAATAAATCGGAGTTTAAAATTCCTCAGTCATCGCACTAAACAGTTGCTTGGCATTTACTCCACTTTTATGGCATCATAAAATATAAAATGTCACTTCGTTTCGTTCACATGAAAGAGGAAATTAACATGTTTGAACTTTAAAGTTTAAGAACGTAACACACAAGAATACATAAATGATCGATATAGCCTATGTATGGCCTAGGTATATCGTTTCCGCTCTTAAGAAAGCCTAGATATGATTGTATGGAATAAACATTGTTTTATTATGTGATTGTGATGATCATAGAGGAGGAGCTCGTGGCTAAGTAATAACAGCCGCACGGGTCGATCCATCAGGTTAAGCTGCGCTTGCCGCGGTTGGTCCGTGGATAGGTGACCATCTTTACATACCGAGACTCCTCCGTGATTCGGAAAGCACGTTAAGCCGTTGGTCCCGGCTGTCATTCGTGGATCTTTGATAGTCGTTACGAGTCGTCAGAAGCCCGAAAAGTCTGACAACCAGTCTTACCAAGGGGTATCGTATTACCCAGTTACTGGGTTGTGGAGGTCAGATAGGCAGTCGCTCCATGTAAAATACTGGTATTCAGCTGCATCCGGTTAGACTGGAAGCCGACCCCAACATGATTGGGAAAAGGCTAGGCAGAATGATGTGATGATCATAGATATATTTGAGGATGTAACATTTGATTTTATTTTTCTATGTTTTTTTTGATTCAATAGTAATTTTATTTACGCAGTGTTTTGTCAAAGCAGCTTTGATACATATGAAGCTAGCGCGAGTCGCGAGACGCGCCCCGCGCGCCTCGCTCGCGTCCTTGAGTCAGTAATAAACTAGCCTTCAAGCAAGACTGTCGTTTTCTTTCTCTTCCCGCTCTCCATACGTATCATTGGCGACGAGGTGTACGAACGTGTACCTACGCGTTAATAAAATGGCCGCGTTTCTAGGAAATCTGTCTTCATTTGACCATAAAACCAGTGAATGGCAAATATATAAAGGAAAATTAACGCAGTTTTTGAAAATTAACGGCGTTAACGACGATGTGAAGAGCGGAATATTACTGTGCCATCTTACGGAGGAGACGTATCGTCTAGTACTCAACCTAGCATTTCCAAAGGAGTTGGAAACGCTGAGCTATGAAGACCTAGTTGGATTACTCGACAGCCATTTCAAGCCAAAAAAGTGCTCATTTGTGGACAAGGCGAAATTTTTTGGTGCCAGCAGAACAACAGGCGAAACCGTTGGAGACTGGGCGGCGCGATTAAGAGGTTTGGCAACTTATTGCGACTTCGGCACCGCT